>OZ023312.1:13662907-13738015 GCA_964007375.1 Ophion obscuratus | reverse complement strand
GGCAGGCAGACACGCTTCGGTAACCAGTTTCCACACTGCGCGCCTCCATACGAAAATAAAAACAAGGCGAAACTTATCCTCCTTGAACTTGGCCCTGTACTCGGGCCCTGCAGAGTGCCAGAGACGGGCCAAGAGACGGGGGGGGGGGGGGTGTGGAAGAAAGGGCCAAGGCTATGCAGTGCCTTAAAGATAATTGACTCCTCTACCCGAATCCTGTATCGCGGATTATTTCCATCGTCGATGGAATCGGATCGGCAATGTGTCGCGACGAACAACCTGCCGCAGCCTCGTCGTCCCACGCTTTGGTCGATAAAGCCGCTTAGGGTAGTCCAATTCGTACGGCCTTGCCACTTTTGTGGCTTTTCAATGTTGTGGAGAAGGCTACCCTTCAAGCAGCCGAAGATAAGGGAATTTTCGTGATTTCTGGTGTGAAAACATTCTGCGTAGTTCAAATTTTATCTATGTATTATTACATCTTTCAATTATCCAACTTTTGTTTATATTTAAAAATGAGACGGGTCGTCGCCTAGGTTGTTCCACGGCGTACAACCTAGCGTCTGGTGCATTGATCTGAAACATCAGAGCCAAGAAGTTTTAGTTTTATAAGACCCACATTCTCTATGTGAACCTAAACAATCTAAAGAATAGTGAAAATTTGACATATGGTACGAGTTTGAAAAGAACGTTCTACTTTTCGTGAAATTTTTACTATAGGATTTGTTAATGAAAAAGTAATTTTTCGAAGATAATTTTTGAGGGATCATCACAGTGTGATGAACTCAAGTACTACTAAAGGGTCTACTGCTAAAACCGGACTGCTAAAATTGGCTTCTGACGGTCGGCTCATATAAGTCCCACTGATGGAGGTTACACTGTACTTTTTACGGTTTTTTGACGATTTTTTGGGATTTTTTGTTGAAAACTTGTCTTGCTATCCGCGTCATTGTGCTGCACTCGCCGGGATGCGTCCGTAGGCACCTCATTTGTACTCCTGTGAGGTCAGGAACGTCAAAAGTTTGTTTGGGTTTGTTTAGGTTTGTTTGCGTTTCAATGATTTTCAATGATTTCCAATAAAACTTTTCAAAAACATACCCTTTTGCGTTTTAGCAGTTTTAATGATTTCCAATAAAACTTTTCAAAAACATACCCTTTTCTGTTTTAGCAGTTGAGACTCTTTAGCAGTGCTGCTTTTAGCACTAGAGTCTATTAAAGCTTTAGTAGCACTAGAGCTTTCAGCAGTATATTATAGCAGTAGAGCCAAATGAACCCATGGTCCGAGAACAATGCCATTTAAATATAATGACAATATATATTATTTCGTTTTTTGGAATCAGATACCCTAATCTATCGCTTGTGCCTGACATTTCTTAAGTCGGGAGCCTGAATTAGAAGGTCCAAAAAAGCGTTTTTTTGGGGATTTTCTTTAGAAGGGAACAAAAAGTGAGCCCAGTAAACATTGAGGTATCTTTTCAAGTATATTTGAAATATATTTTTAAATAATTCAACATGAAACAATAAATGACTGCAGATTTATCAGCCTGTTCCACGCGCGTCTTGTCACTGCAGTCCCCAATAGGCGGGAAAGATGCAGCACGTAATTCTTGACTGAAACAAAAAACCAATAAAATCTTCAATTGTTATATATTTTTCTTCCGGGTGAATTAAGAAAAAGCTGAAAAAATCGTGAATTTATAACTTTTCGCAGGTTTGAAAAAAAATGTTAAAAAAAAACTCTAACGTGCTACAAAAATTATTTGAAAAGACGTTTTCAACGACTTTTTTAATTCGCTTAGAAGAGATTTTCATACTGAAGAAAATAAACTTTGGTTTCATTCAATATGTCGTTTAGTTTTTTTTTGCTATCACGCCCGCCATTTTGTAAAAATCGTAAATATAAAAACTGGAGGAAACGCGCTTCAAGGTATTCCTTTCACGAACCCAAATATTCTACACTTAACTGATTTTCGTCTATAATGAAGTAAAAATACATCCCAGTATACTGGTAAAATTTCAAGCCAAGTTACCGAACCTTTAACGAAAAATTACGGCCCTAAAAATCGTCTCACTTATACGGCGCTTTATGGACATGTCACGCTGGCCACATCTATTTCTAATAATTTATGCACTAAATAACTCTAGATGCCTAATACAAACTGCTCACAGGTGTAAAAAAGTCTAAAGATTCCGTAACAACAATAAAAACAGAGGGTCACCGAACGTTTAAAGAAAATATTAATGTTAAAACTTGGAAAAGTGTGGTTAGCAGAAGAATTTTTGTAGCCGTGACGTTTCAAATAAATGTAAAAATGTCTCAATCTACTAAATTTGCGCGAATTTTGTTATTCTAGTTTATCGTTGTGTATAATAATCCATTATAACTTGTTTTTTTTATTAAGCGCAATTGTAATTTACCGACGATTCAGAAGGCCCTGCTTATGCCCCCACAAAATACGGCCCTCCGCGAAAGGAATACCTTCAAAGTATTCCATAGGAGGAAATATCAATATCAAATATCAATCGCTTTTCTGCTTTTGGCCTTCTATCTTCGAAAATATTAACAATTGGCCTCTGTAACTTTGTAAATATATTCTCGGATAGTTTATTTATCGATTTAAGCAACAAAAAAAGATTTTTCGGACCTTCTAATTCAGGTTCCGGCCTTAAAGGGTGGATAGGGGTTTCAGCGTGAAAAAAAAACACTATTTTGCGATTTTTTTTTCATCTATATGGATAGACTAAATTTATTGAAACTTTTTGTACATTGTTAAGTGTCATTTCAAGAACATTCCGTGAAATTCGTACCCGAAAATATTCACAAACAAGCCGGTGACAAAGCTTTTCCAAGAACGCCTTTGGAAAAACACGATTTGCAATGTTCACTGTATCTCAGCTAGAAATTATCTGAAATCAAGTACCATTAAAATTTAGTCAAAGTATCATCAAATCCTCCCCCCAATGGTCTTTGATCATTTTTTTTTTTCATTTCTAAATTTTTGGTCGTCATGTAAAGTGAAAGTGCTATTTTTCACGAAAAATTCCGCCATTTTGGGGGTGGAAAACCCCCTCAGTGTAAAAAAATCTCAAACCAACCGTTGGGGGGAGGTATTTTATATGTAGAAAGTGTGTCCCAAGTTTGAAATAAATCGGTCATGTAGTTTTCAAATGCCAGTGAACACGGACTTTGAAAACGTGGTTTCGAGAAAAACGCGGCACCGGCTTGTTTGTGGATACTTTCGCGTACAAATTTCACGGAATGTTCTTGAAATGACACTTAATAATGTACAAAAAGTTTCAATAAATTTACTCTATCCATATAGATGAAACAAATACGCAAAAAAGTGTTTTTTTTTCACGTTGAAACCCCTACCCTTCCCTTAACAAAAAAATACATGTGATGTTGGGGGGCCGGGGACTCAAAAAGTGGCATAAAAACCTCACAAGATTAATGAACGACCCCTAGGCCATATAGGCCACGGCCTAGAGGTGGCAGACTTTACGGGGCGGCGGATTTGAGAGGCAAAATACCTAGGTAAACACAAGTGATGAATACAAGAAAGAGCGGCCCAAAGTCAAGTGACCTATACTTAAGAAAAGTATAAATCCAGCACTGGTCCACCCCATGTGAATTGACGTTCAATGTTCCGTGTGACTCTGGTGGAGGCTCCCCGAGGGTGTGCACTTCGGCTCCGTCGCTAAATCTCGCCGAAGCTCGACTCGCACTGTATACGGAAGTTTCCTGCTCGGATGAGGGCCCACGGACGGCGGGCCAGGTGCCGTCGTCGCTCGATCCTCGCGTGGGCGTACTTTAATGCCTCCGCGAAGCTTTGCCCGCGCAGCGAGATGATCGGCGAGAGAGGGCAGTGAGGGAAGAAGAAGCTCAGAGAGAGAGAGAGAGAGAGAGAGAGAGAGAGAGAGAGAGAGAGAGAGAGAGAGAGAGAGACGCTGGCCGCGATCTGATTTGCGAGCGCCATTACACGAGGGCCGGGATCGTTGTAGCGCAACTGTTGCATTTATGAATGAGATTACCCCTAATATATTGTCGTGTATATGCGCTCGTCCGGCTTTGCTAATTCCACACGAGACGACTACTCGCGCGGCCTTTATTCTTCCTCATCGTATATAAAGCCTTCTCCTCTTCTTCTGTACACCGAGAGAGGATTTGCTCGTGCCGTAAAATCAGTACCGAGTTACCCTTCTTCTTTTTCCTTCAACGTCTTGTCGTTCTTTTCTTCTTCTTTTTTCCGTTCCTTTCTCGTTCGTTTGTCCGATATACAGGCCTCTTCCATCTTTCTTGCTGTGCACTTGTACGCCCCCCCCCCCCTAGCCCCCCAGGCTCGTCCGTTTCCTACGTCTGGGCGAACGAGGCGCAACGATGCGCGAACCAGCTCTTGCTTTCCACGCTGGCGAAGCTTCGCGTGGTGTACGAAAAAGTTGCGAGAGGAGAAAAAGACGAGCCAACTTTGAGACATTTGTGACGGAACGGACTGCTCGCGAAAATAAAAGGCTACACTTGCTCTAATCGTGGCAGGTTCGCATTTCGCAAAGCGGAACATCACGCAACACGAGTGACGGATGTTGATTAACGTGCTGGCCAATCATGCAGGGTAGCGAAGATTACGACGAGTTGCTGCACGTGCTTTGGAACGTAGTCTAGAAGTGAATGTGTTAGACTTTTTTGCGGATATTTTCGGTATGATGGGGCTAGGGTGTTTTCTTTAGTAAGGAAGGTAAGATAACGGTACCAATGCTCGGACGGGTTCCACTGTTCGGACAGTAGTTCGAATGTTTCACTGTATTAGCTATATAATTGATAGTCAACGAAAAGTGACGCTTGCATTCTATCAGGTTGATAAAAAAGTTTTGTCGCAATGATTTCAATATAATTTATTTATTTATATATTTGCCATCAATATATTCGCCATCGGTTTCTATGACACTCGACCAGCTAGTTGGCAACTCATTTATTCCCTTTGCCGAAAGCTGCGGCGGCTGGAACTCAAAGAAATTTGAAATATCCCTTCTGAGATCGTCGACGTTTTTGAAAGTTTTGTTTCTCAAATATGCCTTCAAATGTCTGAACAAATGGTAGTCAGATGGCGCGATGTCGGGAGAGTATGGTGGATGAGGAACGGTATTCCAGTGAAGCTCAGTGATTGTTTTGTGGGTTTCTTTTGCTACATGGGGTCTCGCGTTGTCGTGGAGAAGGTGCACAGTCGCGCGTCTTGGCCGTTTTTTTTTCTTATAGCTTTTGCCAATTCCTGGAGATTCTCGATGTATCGTGTAGAGGAGATCGTCTTACCTACAGGGAGAAAATTGTGAAACAGCATTCCCTTTGCGTCCCAGAAACAGCACAACAAAACCTTTTGTGAGTGACGATCAGATTTCGGTTGGTGTGGCGGTTTTTCTCCGATAGGAAGCCAGTGTAGGCTAAACGCGTTCTGTTATCATACAAGACCCAGCCTTCATCTCCCGTCACAAGATCTTCTAAAAACTCCTTGCGATGGTGGCGAAGCAGGAGAGACTGGCAGATGGTCACGCGACAGTTCTTATTGTCGTCGGTGAGACGGTGGTGGTATCCATTGAGCTAGAACCTTCCTGTATCCCAAGTTGTGTAAGTGATTGACTATTGACGGTTGGGTGCAGCCAAGTTCTCTTGCTAGCTCGTGCGTACTTGCTTCCGGTTTTTCTTTGATGCAGCGGAGTAATGCTTCATCATCGATGGTCGACGGTCGTCCGGAACGTTCCTTATCTTCAAGGCTTGTGTCTCCAGATTTAAAACGATTGAACCAACGCTGGACTGTTCGATGAGAAACTACGTTCTCGCTGAATGCATCCTGTATATTTTTAGCAGTTGTGCTTGCGTTCGTGCCGCGCCGCCACTCGTAAAAAATGATCGCTCGAAGTTGCTCCTGCGAGATCGAAGCCATTTCTGTCCACTGGAACGCGCGCTCGCCCTTTTATACCCTGTCACGCGGAAGAGTAGAAAACATTCTAGAATATTCTCGACATAGCTCGATGTCGTATTGCGACAATACGTAGAAAGACATTTTTTAAATTTTTGCGACAAAACTTTTTTATCAACCTGATATTCAGCCTTTAATTGTTTATTGATTAGTGGAAAATTGCACGCTAATAATGAACTTTAGTAGTAACATTGACGAGTTATGATAACGAGCCCGCTTCAGTCATGTCATGAATGCACTTTTCTAAACCGAAGAGCAAAGGAGTTGCGATAATTTGTGATAGTAATAGAGGTCTATTTTTTTATCGATTTCTAGACTAGACTTATGATCAATCGAAAGCGAATCTTTGTATAAGATTTTATGTAATAAATTCAGCGTCTCATTGATTGGGACATCTATCCCACGCATGTACCACGGTCGAATCTCATGTCCGATTACTGGTACGAGAGAACATAGCCGCAGAGACCGAATCGCCGGACGCGAAGCGCTGACAGTTCGTTTCTCTGTGTAACTCGCGATAAATGATTTATTAAGGGGAGGGTAGGGGTTTCAGCGTGAACAAAACACCAGTTTTTTGCGATTTTTTTTCATCTATATGGATAGAGTAAATTTATTGAAAGCTTTTGTACATTGTTAAGTGTCATTTCAAGAACATTCCGTAAAATTTGTACGTGAAAATATCCACAAACAAGCCGGTGACAAAGCTTTTCCAAGAACGCCTTTGGAACAACACGATTTGCGGTGTTCATTGTATCTCAGCTAGAAATTATCTGAAATCAAGTACCATTAAAATTTAGTCAAAGTATCATCAAATCCTCCCCCTAACGGTCTTTGATAATTTTTTTTTCATTTCTAATTTTTTGGTGGTCATGGAAAGTGAAAAGTGCTATTTTTCACGAGAAAATTCCGCCATTTTGGGGGTGAAAAACCCCCTCAATGGAAAAAAATCTCAAACTAACCGTTGGGGGGAGGTATTTTATATGTAGAAAGTGTGTACCAAGTTTGAAATAAATCGGTCATGTAGTTTTCAAATGGCAGTGAACACGGACTTTGAAAAAGTCGTTCCGAGAAAAACGCGTTTGAAGTTTAGAGAAGTCGGAGCTACAGTGTTAGAGGAGCGGGACTAAATAGTCAATAACTTCGAGAGTTTTGCTCTGATTGACTTGAAATTTTGGGATTATATTCTCGAAATGTTTAACTATAAGAAAAGACCAAAAAAAAAAAATCGATTTATCTAAAGTGCAAAATCCTACCGTCCCCTTAAGCTTAGTTTGTGATTTTGAAAAAGAAGTGAAGAAAAAGACAAAATCAATTGCTAAGTACATGTGTCCCATATTTGGATAGTATCATAGGTAACGTAACTAGTCGCGACGCAAACAAAGTTTGTGGTTATGTGGTTATAGGGGGGTGTCCCATAATTGGGACATGTGTCCGAACATAGGTACGTAACACTAACAGCTGCTCGAAAATTTGTACACTTGGTACTATTGAACATTTAAATGTATAAAAATAAAAATATTACATTTTCCGATAGTTATTGTACGTGTTTTGAAAACTAGAACTTACGAGCTTGACGTCAGTTCCGGTCATTTTTGTTCTAAACGGTCTATAAATGAATAATCAACCCTATAATCTAAGAATGCTCTTAAGGGGAGATATACACCTAGTAGCCGGGAAAAGGTAATTTGTGTGAATTTTTTCAAGGAAAACTCTTTGAAATTTCGGATTGGGGTTTTAATTATCGAAAAGTATATACATTCAAAAATATGTTTAATTTTCTTTATTGAAAAATATAAAAAATATACAAGGATATTGTATGATCCTTGGAGCGTCGTAAAAAAATCTGCGTATACGGTACCCACTGGCGTTTCTTAAAAAATCATGTGAAAAAAAAAACCAAAAAGGTTATTAAATTAGATACTATAATCTAGTACTTGGCATAGCCGATTTTGAAAAGATCGATTTATGACAAAATGGCGGACGTTCGAACATAAATAGTGATTTTTGGGCCAAAAATTGGTTATTATTTTGCCTATAAAACAAAAACTGAGTAACGGCAAACAAATCCTATGACAAGTACTAGATAAAGGTGTATAGAATAACCACAAAAAACCTCAAGGCAATCGGTTCATTGGTTTTGGAGAAATTTTGGGTACCCATTTAAAAAATGTGGTTTTGAGGAAAACGCGTTTGAAAATTTGGGAATGAATAAATCATGAAATTTGTCAACTTACATGGACTCATCGATACCAGACCCATAGTGTAGGTCTTCTACCGTCGACGGAATGTTCATAGCTTCTAAATCCTCGACCTCGACCATCTAGGTGCATATCTCTTCTTAAGGCGTTACCCCCACTTGTAGCGCAAAAAAGGCCTTTTTCATGAATTTTTTTAAAGAAAACTACAAAACTTTTTTAATCGATCAGTATACCATCTTAAAGAACACATCTTGAAGAACTTTCAGTAATTTTTTATTGAAAAATATTACATTATTTAGTGGCAAATGGCCGTCAATGAAATAATGTTTTTACATACACGGTTTGCGGTGAACAACATTGCGGCGAAGTGGATCATCTGAAAAAAAAATGCGGATGGATTTAGTCAAATATAAGTATAAACTAGTCTTTAATCGGAGGATTTTAAAAAATATTCATTTTTCACAAAATGGCGGACAGTCAAAGTTAATGGTTCGATTTTAATGAAAAAAAAATCGAACGATTAAAGACTACATTTTTATGTATTAAATAAGCCTGCAAAATTTAAAGAAGATCGGTTCATTAGTGTTCGAGTAATCTTGGTCACCGACTTCAGAAATGCCATTTTGAGAAAAACGCGTTTAAAGTTTCAATTTCCGGTCGTTTACACAACGGATTCTTCTCTTTCAACGCTCATATCTCAGTCAACTTTGTTCGGATCGATTTGAAATTCTCAGGACATATTCTCAGATACTTATACTTCAAAAAAATGCAATAAAAAAAATCGATTTTTTCAAAATCGCAAGTGGGGCTAACCCCTTAACCGTCCGACCATTGGTACCTTTACCTTAGGCCTTTGGTTCGAAGGACGGCGAGGATTTTGGTGGCCACGGGAAGCGCGGTTTCGGGGGGTTCCGTCACTGGTTGAGTTTAGACGGTGTGGGGTGTACCGGTTGGATTCTCCTATGGCAGTGAAGTTTGCATCGTTGGAATACAACGAAAGTTCTTAATTTTTGTTTTCACTTCATTTTTATAAATATGTACGCCCTTTTTTCAAGCTTAGTTTATGGAACCCTATTAAGGACCTTCGGAGATGTTTCAGTGATTTTTGTAGCCTAAATGGGCTGAAAAAATGGGCGTACGGGAAAGAAATGTTCGTTGCATCCTAACGATGCTAAGTTCAATACCGTATTTTCCTATCGTACCGATATGATTCGAGGATAATTGTACGGTTATTTGAGGTAGATACAATTTTGTTTAAGTACAATGGTATGGTAGCAAATTCATGTGCGAAACGAGATAACGAGTGAATTAAGTCAGCAGCTCTAACGGGCCTGCATGAGCTTCGAGCTAAAAAAACCGGTCGGTTTTCAATATTTTTTTTTCTGATGAGAGTATTTTGCTGACGACGTCGGGATTCTACAAATTGATACATAGCCTTGCCAAGTTTGAGTTCTTTTATCATTGAATGATATCGATACGCCATGGAGGTATTATTATTTAAGGGGGGAGATCCCTTTAGGCGGCCCAAAATAAGGAAATTTGAAAGATCTTTTTTGTCTTAAAGCTAGTTAAATAATAACTATAGTTTGAGATATTTAAAATGAATCAGAATTTTTTATATAGTAAAACACGCGAAAACGATGTTAAGGATTTTTTTTATTACTTGGCGTGTTTTTTTATTTTTTTTCAAGTTTTTAAAATTTATTGTACATAATTGAAATTTTATGTACCTATTTTGCACCTTATCATTCTTAATTCTTTTTTAATATTTAAAAATGACGACTGTACGACACTCGTTCCGGAGACGGTTGCCGTCTGATCGTACGGCGTACAATCTAGCGTCTGGTGCATTGATCTGAAACATCAGAGCCAAGTAGTTTTAGATTTCCAAGACCCACACGCTCCATGTGAACCTGATAAATCCAACTAAAAGTGAAAATTCGAAAAATGGTACCCGTTTGAAAAAAAAGTTCGATTTTTCATGAACTTTTTTACTATGGCATTGGTTAATAAAAAAGTAGTTTAAAAAAATATTTTTCACGGACCTTCAGGTTCACATAGACGGTAATTATGTTATCCAAAAGTGTGACAAATTTCAAATCGATCGATCAGATACTTTCCGAGTTAACTTCTACGAGGTTCACGAAAAAGTGGTTTTCGGTAAAACGCGTTTAAAGTTTCAAGAGTCAAAAGTGTTGTGACTAAATGACGTACCTATTAATCTGCGATTTCGGGGCCATTAAGTGGTCCCTCTGCTTCCTCGTGGAGTTCACTTTGGGCCACAATCTCGTCTTTACGTTACGAAGGGATCGCCCCCTTTAAAAAAGTGCCGCCGTTGCTGCATGGCCAATCGGTGTAGGAGGTTCCGGCAACTAGGGTCACCAGAGACGAAAAATCAAATATGTTCTTTCAGCATAACAACTAAACTTTTGTACGACCGGATACTTTTCTAAAATTCCCAAAAATACGAAAATGCCAAGCTGTAGAAAGAAAAACAGATTTTTAATCGGAAAAAGGACTTCAATCATTTGTCGCGAACAAGCGAATGAAGATATTTAAAACGTCATCCTACCATACGATAAAAAAATCGATTTCTTTTTTTTCCTTGTGGGACCAGTCCACTTTGGAGCCACGAAAAAAAGTTCTATTTTCGCGATTTTTTTTGTTGAGGATTTTATAAAAGATATGAACATAAAAGTTGTTGGGCTTCATAAATAAAGTCTTGAAATACATTTAAAAAAATGTTTAATTCATTTTTGTTCATTTTTAAGTACAAAAACTATAGTAACGCCTTAAAAATAAATTTAACGCCTTAAATTTAACTATAGTAACGCCTTATAAATTATAATTATAAATAATTATATAAACGCCTTATAAATTATAATTATATAATAAATTTTACCATAAATTTAACTATAGTAACGCCTTAAAAATAAATTTAACGTAACGCCTTAAAAATAGGTGGGCCTAGGTAGCTCCATCACAACTCGGCAACGACTTGTCTGAAACAACAAAAATCAAAGTCCATTAGATTCAGTATGACACCAGCTGCAAAATAACCCTCGGATATAAAGTATTATCAAAAAATTAAAAAAATGGCAGATGAAAAACGAAAAGAGTTTAAAAAAACGCGTTTTTTTCGCAGTTTTTCGCAAAAAAAAGAGTAAAAAATAAAAATTTTAAAACCATCGAGGGTCATCTTGTTGCGAATCATTTTTACAATATGCGGTTCAAATGTCAAGAGAATCGGTTTATTAGTTTTAGAGATACGATGGAGCTAGATTTTGTAAACGTTGTTTCGAGAAAAACGCGTTTGAAGTTTATACTATGAAAAACTCTTGCCTAAACTCAATCGGCAATTCCTGCACCCTTCTGATTGTTCATCATCGTCGATTTCTTCGAGTCTTGCTTGCTGTCGATTTTTTGAAATTTTCAAACTGGACTGGCACCTTAAACGGTAGAACTATATTTGTAGAATATTTTCCGAAAGTTTGAAAGCGACATTCATCACGTAACGCGTTTTTCTCAAAACTGCATTATCGAAATTGGCGTGCAGGATTACTCAAAAACTATTGAACCGAATTGAGTTGAAACTTGGTAGAAATATTGATAATATCGGTACCTACTACTTGACAGGAATTGTTTGTGAAAAATTGAACAAAAAAAAAAAACTACTTTTTGCATCCACATTTTACAGAAATGTTGCACGAAATGTTGATTTTTTTTGCAAATTCGTGCCATTTTCTCAAATTTGCATTTTCTTCATTTTCCTTAAGACCTTCCTGTAACACTCTGCCACAGTTCCGCCATTTTGATGATGAATTAATTAAACAAATTGTTTCGTACACTTAAATACACTATCAAGGTATACCTAAGGTTTGATAATTTTAGAATGATTATTTCTCCGTTTCAAAAATTCCCTCAATATCGCTTATTTTTTTTCTGTCTAAATGTATATCCCTTACAGTCTCCAGCAAAGGTAGAGAAATTCATCCTCGCCGATTTGCACCGACCCCTCGCACTCGCAATTCGCCTCGAAAAACACTTTCCCAGAGAGCTGTTTTTTTTCCTTTTTTCTTTCGGAATGCCTTGATCGTTTTTCTCCTCGCGTGGATTGGAAATTGCGCGTAATATCTCGTACGGGCGTGTGATTCACTTCGCGAATCTTCGTTCGTTCGCGTATTAGCGTCGATCGATGGGACAGGGTACGTCTGGAAATTGGATACAATGGACTTGGCAACGAATTATCTTGGCTCCGCGCGCTTGTGCTTTTTTGATCCCACGCGAGGACATTGGCGGAGCCAGAGAGAGAGAGCAAGAGAGAGAGAGCGGAGAGAGAGAGAGAGAGAGAGAGAGAGAGAGAGAGAGAGAGAGAGAGAGAGAGAGAGAGAGGAAAGGAGAAGGCGCAAGGACACGTAGAAGCGAACGCGAGACAGACAGCAGGCGTGACTCGTACGTGAACGAATGCACGTAAACGTTGAAACGCTCGATCGGAGGTGCGTTCGAACGACCATTGAGAGACGTACGAGGAGACATAGAAAGAGAAGAAAAAAAAGGACTTGAAAGAAAAAAAAGAGAAAAAAACCAGCACAACGAACCTCGATCGTTGAG
The DNA here is from genome assembly GCA_964007375.1 of Ophion obscuratus. Taxonomy (NCBI): domain Eukaryota; kingdom Metazoa; phylum Arthropoda; class Insecta; order Hymenoptera; family Ichneumonidae; genus Ophion; species Ophion obscuratus. The sequence continues at coordinate 13,725,243 of OZ023312.1, read as the reverse complement.
AGACAATGATAATCGAGTGTGTTACGGTATTACGTGAACGCGGGGGTAACAGATGCGAATCCCGCTCGATTGGCTCTTCTCCCCCCCCCCTCCCCCTGGCGGGCGAAAAGCCCGTGATTTATGGGGGCCCCAGCCGGTGCGCTCGTCTCCGACCGATCGATAAGCGAATTTTCCGCATCCCGCTATATCACCACCACCCCCAATGTTGCTTGAAAAAAAAAACCCCCATCCCAAATGCAACTGCGCTTTCATTCACTCGAAAAAAAATGTTCATGCCGCTCGCGCGCTCCATATAACCCGTGCCGGAAAAGTATGATGATAATTTTTCGCCAACGTTGGCCCCGAGACATTCGTCAGTGTCAGGATTGCCAGGACGAAAAAGACCCGAGCAAGTTTCCGCAATCGAGACTCTCCGCTGTGCTCCCAACTGTTTCGCTTTCTCTCTCTCTCTCTCTCTCTTTGGATCTCTCGCTCCTATGCGTATTCGCTTACGTATGTGCGTGAATACTTAATATGCGCGGGCGTTGGACTCTCGCGGTGCGTGATCCCAGTCGGGTTCTCACGAGGCAGCACACACGAGAGAACTCGCTGAAACGGCTCGCTTCGCGGTTTCTCGAGGTGCTATCAGCTCGCATAGCACCAACCGGGCTCTCCCCTTTCTCATTCCAGGTCACACTTTTGCTTCCCCCCCGGGGGGCAAAGTCGGAGGGTGCCCCCCGCCCCCCCCCCCGGCTTACTGCTCTCCTCGCTATTATTCAATCTCTGGATGCGCTACATTGTTTTTTTTTCTTTTCTATACGTTCCCGTATTACTCTTTTGTTGCTCTTATTTTTGCCAGGCAATATTGAAAAAGTCGACCGTGTTGGTGGAGATCGAAGTTCGACCGCGCCTCCTCGTACCGGACACAAATTGCTTCATCGACTACTTGCCGCAGTTGCAGGCCATCTCGAGAGCGACTTCCGGTACTCAGCCACTCTACACACTCATGATACCTCTCGTCGGTGAGTACATCGCACTCGAATACCTATCTGCGCTCCCGCGGACGTGTTCCTCCCTACCGTCACGTCTCGACGATTATTCCGCGAGTATCGCGAATACCGGGATCTTTCTCGACGTTGCGAGGATTGTTATTCGATGGACATCGGGACCCCGGGCCTTTTTCACTAAACCTCCGAAAATCACGTCTCGTCTTTCAAGTACGAATAAAGTACTCGCCCTCTCTCTCTCTCTCTCTCTCATCTCTCTCTCTCTCTCTCTCTCTCTCTCTCTCTCTCTCTCTCTCCCCCTCCCTCCCCCTCTCCCTCTCCTCGCCCCCTCTCTCTCTCCCTCTCCTTCCCTCTCCTCTCCCCCTCTCCCTCTCTCTCCCGCTCCCTCTCCCTCTCTCTCTGCCCCTCTCCTCTCCCTCTCCCCCCTCTCCCCCCTCTCCCTCCCCCCTCTCTCCCCCTCTCCCCCTCCCCCTCTCTCCCCCCTGCCTCTCTCCTCTCTCCTTCCTCCTCCCTCCCTCCCACTCTCTCTCTCTCTCTCTCTCTCTCTCTCTCTCATCTCTCTCTCTCTCTCTCTCTCTCTCTCTCTCTCTCTCTCTCTCTCTCCTCTCGTCTCTCTCTCTCTCTCTCTCTCTCTCTCTCTCTCTCTCTCTCCTCTCTCTCTCTCTCTCTCTCTCTCTCTCTCTCCCCCTCTCCCCTCTCTCCCTCTTCCCTCCCTCCCTCCCCCTCTCTTTCTCTCTCTCTCCCTCTCCCTCCTCCTCCCCCTCCCTCTCTCTCCCCCTCCCCTCTCTCTCCCTCCTCTCCTCCCCCTCTCTCTCTCTCTCGCTCTGCGCTCTCGCTCTCGATGCAGTTGCACTTTGGGTTGAAAATCTTTTGCTTGCGGCAAACGCTTATCCGATTCGAGTAATCTTTCTCTTTGTTTGGGCAAACTTTCTTTTGCTTGTATCGAACGCTCGTTTAATTCGAGTAATTTCTTTTCTTCGTGCTTGTTTGGGATTTTCTAGGTTTGTTTGGGTTTAATTGGGCCAGTTAGCGTTTCCATGGCTGTTACGCATATGGAAAATAGGGAAAACTCAGGGAACTTCTTTCCTCCTGGAATAGTCAGGAAAAAGTCGAGCAGTTTTCAATAAACTCTGGAATTTTTCCAGAATTGACTTTTTGCAAGAATTACGGAACTAAAAACGACTTGAAAAAACAAACTGGAAATAATATAAATATTTCTGTATATTTTTTTACAGTTATATTATACTTCATTATATATAACAAAAAGTTATGTCAGTGCGGGACATTGGAAATTTCAAAAACTAAAAACTAATTTGCTCTAAAACAGTATACATTCGCATTCGATTTGTTGGTACACAACCACACCACTATTATTGTAGATAAGTGTTTATATTTATTTGTTATTTATTGGCACCTACATAACAATTCCTGTTTATAAGAAAGAACAGGTTTTGTATTTGCTTTGAACATTATTTTCTAAATTTACAGTGTTTACGTTGTTTGCGAACTTCAGTTTTTTAAAATTTATTTTAATATTTAACATTTTCATATCTTTGGTTTAAGAAAAAAAATGATGTTCTTTATGTGATCACCTTGGAATATTGGCAAAACCTGTGTGGAAAGCCTGGAAAAGTCAGGGAATTTCTGAGTCAATAATGCGTAACAACCATGTTTTAGTCATTTCTGAAAATGACGTCTCGTTTTCGCTCAAATGCAACAAAAGTTCTGCCAAGCGAGGGAGTACTTAATTGATATTTGAGCAAATGTATGACGTAATTTTTAGTGATTCAGTGAAAAAAAACCCTATTGACCCAAAGAAACCCAAAGAAACGCTCAAAAAGTACTCGAACCAGATGAGCGAGAGGTAGAGAGAGCGATGGAGAGAGGGAGAGCGTACTTTATTAAAATTTGAGTGGAAACAAGACATTTTCAAAAATTTACTGACAGTTAAATTACCCAAACAAGTCTAAAAAAACCCAAACGAACGCTCAGGGAAATGACTCGATTAGACGACCGTTCGAATGGTGTTGAAGTTTGCTCTCGTGCTCATGAATAACCGTATTCTATCTGTGGGACCAAGCGCATTCCTATGAACAACATTGCCAGCTGTGAGTAGTTCCTACCGGTACTTCTTGAATTTTTTTTATTGACTATATTAATTCGTTACTTTTTATTTTTATTTATTTTATTAGGATTCATTGTGTTGTTCAGCTTACATTATTATTACTCATATGTTAACAGAATTTTTCGTTCGTAATATCGTCGAATAATTTTTTTAAAAATTCCTCACTTATTCATTGAGTATTATATATTATAATTTTCTATTTTATAATATACACATATATATATTTACCTATGACCTGACGGTATAGCCAAGCCATGAAAAACTCAATTTAATCTCATATCTTTCTCTCTCTCGCTCTTTTCCTAGTATTGGATTAATGTACTGCGTCTCTAGTTTTGGATTCTCTTTTTGTGTTGAGTCACCTAACATTTGATTTCTACTTGTGGATTATGTGCCAGAGGACGACTAGTCCCAGATACCAAATAAATCTCTCTGTCGCTCCCCCTCTCTCGATGCAATTCTACTTCGTTATGAAGATCTTTCGCTCGCATCGAACGTGCATCCAACGTGAATTTTTTTTTCTCGAAGTATTGGAATTGCAACGAATTCAATTGCATTGGAATTGCAATGGAATTCCAAAATATTGGAATGCAACGAAAATGAATTCTTTTTAACAGTTCAAATAATTTTGTAGCCGCTTTCGAAAATATAGGGTGTTTCAAAATCACCTAACATGTTTATTTACCGATAAAACGTATTATTCATTTGAGAAGTACGAATATTTTTATTTCAATATTGGGTACAAACATGGAGGTTGTGGGTGGAACACAACATCCGATAAAGGGTCGCCTCTTCCCTGTTTGCAAACGTTAACTCTTTTGACGAAATTTTCAATAACATTTTGGCACAATTGCGGACTAATTTCATTAAGGCGTCTTCTCACTTTAGACACTAAAAAAGGCTGTTTTCATGCATTTTTTTTATTGGTTTATATTATCGATATTGATATAAAAGTTGTTACACTTAATAAATACACTTTAGAAATACATTCAAAAAATTATTTAAGTCACTGTTTATAGATGAAACTGGTAGTTAAAAAAATGTCCTAAAAAAATTGTAGGTCTGCACTGTTGATGAAATCTCGGAGATGGATCATCCGAAACAAAAAAAATCAAACGGTTCTAGATTCAGTATGTTAATGGTTATATCCCATATTATACCATTTTAATATATGCAAAAGTAACAAAATGGCGGACATTTTTCGAAAAAAAAACTTTTTCACCGTTTTTGGCAAAAAAAATAGTAAATATCATGTATCGCAAAATAGTAAAGAATATGTGGTTAAAATTCCATAAAGATTTCATAAACATTTCATAAATAATGCATTAAAATTTCATAGAGATTTTATAAAAATTTCATAAAAATGTCATTAAAAAATTCAGAAAAATTGCATAAAGATATCATAAAAATTTCATAAAAATTTCATAAATGTTTCATAAAAATGTCATAAAAAATTTCATAAAAAATTAATTTAGAAAAAAATCGATTTTTTAAATATTGTAACGTGAGAAGACGCCTTAATGGGGCGTCCAATTGCTTCCTTGAGTTCTGGAATGGTCAGTGGATCATTGGCACACACTTTTCCTTCCAGAAAAGCCCAAAGAAAGAGGTTCAATGGCGTCAAATCGCACTATGCCAGTTATAAAAAATTATTACTCTATGTTCGCCACAAAAAAATGGCTTTTACCTCAAATGATTTCAAGTAATCTTATTAGAGATTCACGATCTCAATTTGCAAAGAAGCGGCATTGAATAATGATAAAAATAAAGAAATAAAAATCCACGAAAAAAGAACCTTTGCATTCCAGCAACACAAACTTCTACGTCATAACTTATCTCTGAATTCGCGTTCTTTCCCAAACTCCGATTAAAAATACAAAATTGAAACACATTTCGACGTTTTTTTTTCTTCGTCTCTCGTACACGTGGGGCTCCACGAGGGGTATGAAATTTGCAAAGGAAAAAATCTCGTTGCCGCAACAAGGATCGGAGAGATGTGCTAGTCTCTCGTTGGCTCTTGCAGAGGAGAGCGAATATTTGATGCTCGGAACGCGGGTAGCGTGGCAGAACGAGTCGGGCCGCGGGCAGGGAGGAGGGTGGGAGGGGGGTTGAAGCGAGACTAATAATTTTCTTCCCTCCGCACATACGGTCTCTCCCTCGCGCGCGGGAGTCGTGACTCGGCGATGAGATCGTGGGTCAACCAACCGAGGGATGTGAGTTTCACGCAACGTGCAAACAAAATGAAAAGAATCTTCCTCCCCCCCCCCTTGCGCCTCGGGAGATTCTGTTTTGTTTCAATTAAGGTAGTACCAGCGCGTACTTGATTATTAGATCGCCGCTTCGTATTTTTTTTATATGCTGAAGATAATGCACGCAGGCGTGTGTGGAGGTTAGGAAACTCAAACAAGGTTACGGCTCGTTAGGCTATACCAATGAATGCAGAGCCAAGATATTCAGCCGGGTTTCTAGTGGAAATGATTCCACGACCGTTGTCTCCGTCACTTTTTTTTCTTCGTATTGTGCAATCGGATGAATGGGAACGACAGGCGTGACGTGGCGCAGATATCTCGAAGCTAAAAATAGGTTGAATTTGAATATTTTTTTTCGGATTTGAGCATTGGGATAGTGGAGTCGGAAATTAAGGCGTTACCCCCACTTGTAGCGCAAAAAGAAGGCCTTTTTCATGAATTTTTTTAAAGAAAAGTACAAAACTTTTTTAATCGATCAATATACCATCTTAAAGAACACATCTTGAAGAACTTTTAGTAATTTTTTTATTGAAAAATATTACATTGTTTAGTGGCAAATGGTCGTCAATGAAATAATGTTTTTATATACACGGTTTGCGGTGACCAACATTGCGGCGAAGTGGATCATCTGAAAAAAAAAATGCGGATGGATTTCGTCAAATATAAGTATAAACTAGTCTTTAATCGAAGGATTTTAAAAAATATTCATTTTTCACAAAATGGCGGACAGTCAAAGTTAATGGTTCGATTTTAACGAAAAAAAACGGCCTTTTTTTGGCTATAAAACGGCCATTTTTTTTCGAAAAAAAAAATCGAACGATTAAAGACTACATTTTTATATATTAAATAAGCCTGCAAAATTTCAAGAAGATCGGTTCATTAGTGTTCGAGTAATCTTGGTCACCGACTTCAGAAATTCCATTTAGAGAAAAACGCGTTTAAAGTTTCAATTTCCGGTCGTTTACACAACGGATTCGTCTCTTTCACCGCTCATGTCTCAGTCAATTTTGTTCGGATCGACTTGAAATTTTCAGGACATATTCTCAGATACTTATACTTAAAAAAAATGCAATAAAAAAAATCAATTTTTTCAAAATCGCAAGTGGTGGTAACCCCTTAACACACCATCGATACGTACTTTTGAAGCGTTTGAGTTTTTTTTTAAAGGGATTAGGCTACAGTAACGGGTATAAAATCATGTGCGAATTTAACAATTTCTTTTCGTATGTAAAAGTGATTGACTCGTAAAATTAATTACACAACTATTTAGTATGAATATCAAGCTGTTAGAAAAAATATATATATTTTTTTCGATTTACAAAATGGCCGATTACTGATATTTTCTTTTATCTTTTTTAGGTGCTCCGCGGCGTGACATTTAGCATCCACAATTTTTTACCTAAAACAAAAAACAAAAATTCTCGTCAATCTACATTAGAATACCTAGAGAAGTACGTGCGGAATTTAAAAAAATATTGTTTTATTCAAAAGTTGTAGGTATTTGAATGAATTTTCAGTGAAAAATTTCGTATAAAACTGAAATGTTTTTGATTAATCAGAAGTTCCGTACGTACTTCTCTGCGGAACGCAATTAGGAACATAACTTTTAAATTTGAAGTAAATCGAGTGAAAATTGTTGAAGTTATTTGTCACGCCAATTAGAAAAAAAGCTGTTTCGAAAAAAACGCGTTTAAAGTTTTAGGTACTCTATAGCCGTGCCTATGGCTTACGTTATACGCTCAAAGTCGGTGAAAAAAAAATGTTCTCGCTATAAATCGAATAGTAATATATTCTTATAAAGATAAAGCACCGTTTTAGCGAGAAAAAAAATCGATTTTTTGAAAATTCTACTGTGGCTTTACCCCTTAATTGATTAGTATTGATGAACAATGGAGTTATTATTCTTTAAGCGAAGTGCTGCTACTGCTCTTGGCTGTTACGCATATGGAAAATAAGGAAAACCGGAAAAACTCAGGAGATTTCTTTCCTTGTGGAATAATCCGGGAATTTTCGAAACTTCTCTGGAATTTCTCCAGAATTTACTTGTTGCAAGAATTACGAAAAATGTAAATGTAATTGAAAAAAAAATCCGATTGGTATAAAAATAAGTATTTTTTGATATTTTTAATATTTATATTGTTTTTCGTTATATACGAAAGAAGTTATGGCAGTGCCAAACATGGGAAATTTAAAAAAGTCAAAACCGATTTAATCTTAAGCTCTATACATTTGCATTCGAGTTGTCGATACACAACTATACAATTATTTTTGTAGATAAGGGGACGTACACAAATTACGTAACGCCACATTCCCCAATTTTCGAACCCCCCCGCCTCCGCCCACGTACCAGGACCTTGGGTGAAAAAACGCTCTATTTTAATTGACAACAAAACGATGCAACGAAAAGAAAAAAATTCCGTCTTTCAGGCACTGCTTTTTGATACGTGAAAAAAGTTCGTTAAATAGGAAGTTAATCGGTGCAGTGATTTTTTAGACATCAGCGTTACCGATGTTGAAAAAGTCTTTTTGAGAAAAATGCTTTTAAAGTTCGCCCGTTCGTCAAGCCTACCTATAAACGCCCATGACTCCCTCAAATTTAAATGGATCGACTCGACATTTCCAGAGAATATTTTTAAAATGTTATATTTTGAGAATCCGTCAAAAACCAAAAATCGATATTTTCATAAATTTCATCTAGGTGTTAGCCTTTCATGCGTATACAGTATAGTACTTTATCGTAATGCATTTTTTTCGGATACAGCGAAACAGGGATATTTGAACTCTTTCCTTCCTAATGAAAATGTGCAGTATTACGATATCTGTGGCCCCTAATTATCACCACGCAGTCTTCATATTTGACCCAAAATAAGACCTTTTTTCGAGAGTGGTAAAAATCAAAAGTCAACCCTTAAGGGGTTGAGACGGGCGTTTTAATGTTTATATAAGACAGCATATTTTTTGGTCAGATTTGCTTGAAACTTGGTGTAAGTACACTCCAACACAAATTACGAAACATGTATTTGTTTGGGTTTGTTTGGTGTATTTATGCCAACCCAAACAGACGCAGGTAAGGGGTTAAAAGTACTACTTGACTGCCTACACGCACCGAACAGCGAGGAAAAAAAAGTGTTATATATCCAATGAATTGATTAAGTTTCAAGTAAATCTGGTTAAAAATACGTTTTCTCATACAAACGTTAACACTCCCGTTTAATCCCCTTAAAGGTTAACTTTTGGAAATTGCTGAAATACGTGTTTAATTATTTGTATTTTAGTGTGTTCATGTCAAGTTTCAAGTAAATCTGACAAAAAATATGTTGTCTCATACAAACATTAACACCCCCGTTTAACCCTCTTAAGAGTCGAATTTTAGGAAATGCTGAAATACGTATTCAATAATTTGTATTGTAGAGTATTTACACCAAGTTTCAAGCAAATCTGACAAAAAAATGTTTGCTCGTACAAACTTTAAAACCCCTGTTTGACTCCCTTGAGGGTTGAATTTCGGGAAATGCTGAATACGTGTTCAATCATTTGTATTGTAAAGTATTTACACTAAGTTTCAAACAAATATGACAAAACAATTGTTGTCTCATACAAACTTTTAAATCCCTGTTTCACCCCCTTAAGGGTAGAATTTTAGGAAATGCTGAAATACGTGTTCAATCAATTGTATTGTAGAGTATTTACACCAAGTTTCAAGCAAATCTGACAAAAAATTTGTTGTCTCATACAAACGTTAAAACCTCTGTTTCACACCCTTAAGGGTAGAATTTTAGGAAATGCTGAAATACGTGTTCAATCAATTGTATTGTAGAGTATTTACACCAAGTTACAAGCAAATCTGACAAAGATATATATTGTCGCATACAAACTTTAGAACCCTTGTTTCACCCCCTATGGGTCGAATTTCGATCTTTACCACTCTCGAAAAAGTCTCATTGTGAGTCAAATATGAAGGCTGCGTGGTCAGAATTAGGGCCCACGGATATCGTAATAGCGCGTGAAAACGAGTCAGGGAGCAACGATATATCCGAAAAAAAAAAATATCAAGCGTTCGTCTGTTGCGCTTGGAGAAGTCGCGAGAATGAGAAATTCGAGCGGGCAGACTAATGCATACGAAATGTTGTCGAGCTTTGCGCCGAGTTCATCCAATTGAAAAGATTTCCGATAGGATTGGAATTCCATTTGCACCAGAGAGTATATATACCAGGATAGGGACGAGAGAGGCGATGTTCTCTCTCCCGCGGGTGTACGCTGGAAGCATCGGTGTCGGTTTAGCCAGAAGCCACGAGCGGCATCGACCTCGACGAGTGTAACTCTCCAACACATACGCCGATTGATTATTGGATTTTAGCGAGTACAGGAAGGGAAAAAAAACAAAAAAAAAACAGCAAATGAGAAGAATACTCTCGACGTTGAACCCGTCATCTCGTAGTTTAATGGATACTCGTTCCTACGTGTGCCCGCGTTCTACGTTCAATACTCGAGCCCGATAATTAAATCGTCAAGCCGTTTTCATTCTGCTCTTAAGGTCGTTCGTGCACAGTAGCTAGTCAGAAGAGAATCACACCTATGGACATCTTTAAATACCCCTAATTTAATATTTAAAAAATCGTTATAGGATAAAGTACAATTTTCAATAAAGATAAAGTTCAATACAAAGATAGAAAATTTCGGTTTTCACGATCGACTATACATTTCTATTTCTGTACGAATTTACTCGAATAAATTTAATTTGAAGTTAAAAATAAATAAAAATGTACTTTGAGTACAGCATAAGATTTTCGTACGACCGGATACTTTTTTGGGAAAAAGAGGAATTTCTGTGAATTATTTCTGGCAATACGCGTGCAAATTTTCCAAATATTATTTTTTTATGTTAAAGAGTATGGTTTTGAGTATCATTCACAATTTCACTGCTACTCGAAGTAAAATCATGCGAAATGAAAAAATCGAACGCATTTATTTCTTGCAAAAGATTATCTAGTGCTTGGACGAAAATTAAAAAAATATCGATGTTTGATCAAATTCACGCAGTTCTAAGTAAAAGTATCATTTTTTGGAGAAACAAACGCTCTATTTTTGTTGATAAGCAAAAGTATGCATCAAAAACAAAATTCTTCGTCCAAGCACTGCTTTTTGATATGCAAGAAAAGCATGTAACATTTGAAGTTGATCGGTACAGTGGAGTTCGAGGTATCGTGGTCACCGATTTTGAAAATGTAGTTTTGAGAAAACCGCTTTTAAAGTTCGCCGTTTCGCGAAACATACCAATAAATATACCTTTAGAATATTTTAGAAATTTTATATTTAGAGAATACCTCGAAAACCAAAAATCGATATTTCCAAAAACTTTATCTAGGCGTATGCTCAAAAAGACCCAGTATACGTACGCAGGAATAAGACCCTAGGCTCTAAAACTGTGCGATAAAAAATAATATTTTCGAAATTTCAAACTTGCGCAGTTCCCTTAACTGCAGAGTTCTCATTGAAACATTCAGTAACGTGTTTTTATCCCAATACCATTCTAATAGTCGAAAACGCTGGAATACTCTTCTTTTTTTTCCTCTAATTATCTAATCGCAAACTATGAATAAAATCGTACACGAAAACGGTCCCGCGGAGTTCGACAACACCCTCGCTAAATCTGTCGATTTTGGATTTATTCATTTATTCGTTTATTCGTTTCATGATTTTTTTTTAAGGAAACGTTTCGTTACCATTTTTTAAACTTAGATTATGTTTTATTACTACTTTTGGCTGTTACACGGTATTAAACTTTTTTTTATTAATCTTTAAAAATGGCGGAGCTATGGCACGATCTTCTAAACGGGTTGCGGTGGATGTCGTCAGACGGCGTGACACGTAGCGTCTGCGGAATTAATCTGAAAAAGAAAACCAACAATGATTTTTTTTTTCATTAACACTCATACACAGAATATGAACCGAGAAAAAGTGAGACATGCTGAAAATCGATGAATTGGTACGCTTGGAAACCAAAATATTGAATTTTCTGAAAAATAGCTACATTTTGGAATAAAAAAAGATTTTTTCTTTCATATTCAAAAACATTTAGGGTCATGTTTTAGACAATAAGGATAGAAAAAATATTTATACAAAACTTCGTCAGAATCGGTCAATTAGTTTTTTAGCTGCACGTCACGCCAGTTTTTCAAATGCAGTTTAAAAGACCGTGCCATACCTCCGCCATTTTTCAAGATCAATAAAAAATAAAAAATACCATGTAAAAGCCAAAAGTAGTAATAAAACATTCCCTAAGTCACAAAAATGGTAAAGAAATCTCTGCCTCTCGAAAAAAAATCAAGTAAATCAGCGAATTTCTTCGCCTAAAGATATCTCCCCCCCCCCCCCCCCCCCCCCCTCAAGTACACGCTCGTACTACGTTAAAGGGTCTTCTCATTTTAGACGCCAAAACAGGCTATTTTCATGAATTGTTTTGATAGGTTTATATTATACATATTGATGAAAGAGGTGTTACACTTAATAAATACACTTTCCAAATACACTTTTAAAAAATTAATTACTTTAAGTGACTATTTATAGACGAGAATGGTAGTTAAAAAAATGTCCTCAAAAATGGTAGGTCTACGCTCTTGATGAAATCTCAGAGATGGATCATCGAAAACAAAAAAAATCAAAAGGTTTTAGATTCAGTATGCTAATGGCTATAGCGCATAACATACGATTTTTGCTATATGCAAAAATAACAAAATGGCGGACATTTTTCGAAAAAAAACTTTTAAAAAACGTGTTTTTTTTACCGTGTTTGGCAAAAAAAAATAGTAAATATAAATATAATGGTGGGAAATGTAATAAGGGAAAATCCTCCGTACATGGAAACAACAATAAGCGAAGCGTTCGCCGTAGCAGAGACAATAAAAAAGTAGATATAAACATTTAAAAAAATTCTTGATATGCGCTATAGCTATAGTTGTAAATAATATGTGGTCAAAAATTTCATAATGATCGGTTCAGTAGTTTCGAAGATTTTATCAACAAGCCGTCGAAAAACGTTGTTTCGAGAAAAACGCGTTTAAAGTTAGTTTCGGTTACATAAATACATTTAAAACAATTCAATGTATTTCCAAAGTGTATTTATTAAGTGTGACAACTTTTACATCAATATCTATAATATAACCTATAAAAGAAACAATGAAAATAGCCTTTTTTAGCGTCTAAAGTGACAAGACCCCTTAAAACGGTCGCTGTCTCTCGCGTTTTCGGACCTTCCTCTATTTATTGCGGCAAGAACCGCAACGACTCGGGATCCAACGCGATCGGGTCAGATTAACAGTTAGATTCGCACGGTTGGCATTCCAGCAGTCGAAATACTTTATGGATTCTCCGCATCACGCCGACGCCCCAAAGGGTCACCGATCCTTTTTTCCGCGGTGCACTATCTTTCGAATTGGTGCAAAGCTCTACTTCCCTCGAGTTTTGGAACAAAGACTGGGGCGGAGTTCCACCCCCTCATTGGGTCGGCTAAAGGCGACGCTGGGATCGCGATGACTCGTGCATTATTGCGACCTTGGCAAAACGCGTGTCGAGGGTCGCGTCGCCTGCATGGCCGACCCCTCGAACGGCAAAGCTCTTCGGGGTCGCTGCGAAGATCTCTCAGTATTTATAGGCTCCGACCCCGAGGGACATATACGAATGAATCCCCCCAGCCCCCCAGTACCCAGTCCCCCCAGCTCCCTGGGGGATTGTGTCGCTCCGACACAAGGGGGGGGGGGAGAGAGAGAGAGAGTCTCGCACTTTTCCTTTCTCGTATTCTTGTCCTCGGCCGGACGTAATCGAAAGATCGATCGTGTCGCGTTCTCATTGCAGTGCTCAACGAATTGGAGGGACTCGCGAGAGGGAACGACGCGAAGGACGGCCCGCCTGCCTCGAGATCGACCCTCGACCCCAAGCACGTCAACAGGGTGGCGGAATCCTCCAAGGCGGCACTCGCTTTCGCCAGGAGTCGAAATCCCTCCATAAAATACCTCACCACGCGAGGTACCGTTCTCTCATCGAGCGTCTTCACCCTCGAGGAGGACGCGGCTGAGGTAATTCATCCTTACAGAATTCTTCACTTCGACATTTAACCTCGAGCGATATTGAGAAGATCCCTCGTGGACGCACGCCCGCTTCGGTGCTTTCTTTTTCGCAGGATGGATTGACCCGAAACGACGATAGGATTTTGGCGATCTGCCTCAGTCTCTGCAGATCCAGCGGGAACAAGGACCACACCGGTGAGTCGAACGAACAAGAATAATACGAAATCTTCCACTTTGCTTGGGCGTTGTTTTGCTTCGGGAGCAAAGCTTTTTCTGTGTGGATGTAGTTTCTTTGGTGATGGCTTCGGAATGAAAGTTCTCTGCCAGCGAGGTAGAGCGATGAAGAAGCAGGCAAGCTTCTAATTCGCAAGCTTTTAGTTCGAAAGCTTTTAATCTGCAAGCTTCTAATTCGCACGCTTTTAATGCGATAGCTTCTAGTCCGCAAGCTTTTAATTCGCAAGCTTCTAATTCGCAAGCTTCTAATTCGCAAGCTTCTAATGCGAAAGCTTCTAATTCGCAAGCTTCTGATTCGCAAGCTTCCAATTCGCAAATTTCTCATTTGCAAGCTTCTAATTCGTTGTTTCGCTTCGAGAGCAAAGCTTTCTCCGTGAGGATATAGTTTCTTTGGTGATGGCTTCCGAATGACGGATTCTTTGCCGGCAAGGTAGAATGATGAAGAAGCAGGCAAGCTTCTAATTCGCAAGCTTCTCATTCGCAAGCTTCTAATGCGAAAGCTTCTAATTCGTAATCTTCTAATTCGCAAGCTTCTAATTCGCAAGCATCTAATTCGCAAGCGTCTAATTCGCAAGCTTCTAATTCGCAAGCTTCTAATTCACAAGCTTCTAATGCGCAAGCTTCCAATTCGCAAATTTCTAATTTGCAAGCTTCTAATTCGTTGTTTCGCTTCGAGAGCAAAGCTTTCTCCGTGAGGATATAGTTTCTTTGGTGATGGCTTCCGAATGACGGATTCTTTGCCGGCAAGGTAGAATGATGAAGAAGCAGGCAAGCTTCTAATTCGCAAGCTTCTCATTCGCAAGCTTCTAATGCGAAAGCTTCTAATTCGTAATCTTCTAATTCGCAAGCTTCTAATTCGCAAGCATCTCATTCGCAAGCATTTAATTCGCAAGCTTCTAATTCGCAAGCTTCTAATTCACAAGCTTCTAATGCGCAAGCTTCCAATTCGCAAATTTCTAATTTGCAAGCTTCTAATTCGTTGTTTCGCTTCGAGAGCAAAGCTTTCTCCGTGAGGATATAGTTTCTTTGGTGATGGCTTCCGAATGACGGATTCTTTGCCGGCAAGGTAGAATGATGAAGAAGCAGGCAAGCTTCTAATTCGCAAGCTTCTCATTCGCAAGTTTCTAATGCGAAAGCTTCTAATTCGTAATATTCTAATTCGCAAGCTTCTAATTCGCAAGCATCTAATTCGCAAGCGTCTAATTGGCAAGCTTCTAATTCGCAAGCTTCTAATTCACAAGCTTCTAATGCGCAAGCTTCCAATTCGCAAATGTATAATTTGCAAGCTTCTAATTCGTTGTTTCGCTTCGAGAGCAAAGCTTTCTCCGTGAGGATATAGTTTCTTTGGTGATGGCTTCCGAATGACGGATTCTTTGCCGGCAAGGTAGAATGATGAAGAAGCAGGCAAGCTTCTAATTCGCAAGCTTCTCATTCGCAAGCTTCTAATGCGAAAGCTTCTAATTCGTAATCTTCTAATTCGCAAGCTTCTAATTCGCAAGCATCTAATTCGCAAGCATCTAATTCGCAAGCTTCTAATGCGCAAGCTTCTAATTCGCAAGCTTCTAATTCACAAGCTTCTACTGCGCGATCTTCTAATTCGCAAGTTTCTAATGCGCAAGCTTCTAATTCGCAAGCTTCTAATGCGCAAGCTTCCAATTCGCAAGCTTCCGATTCGCAAATTTCTAATTTGCAAGCTTCTAATTCGTTGTTTTGCTTCGAGAGCAAAGTTTTCTCCGTGAGGATATAGTTTCTTTGATGATGGCTTCCGAATGCAAGATTCTTTGCCAGCGAAGTAGAATGATGGCGGTCAAGCTTCTCATTCGCAACGTTTTTGGGATTCCGTAGTCAGTAAAGGAACCTCCGTGACTTTGTCCGTCCGTTTGCATGTCACAGCCTTACAGTTTCTACCGTTTTATACTCACATACATGGGACTTTGCGGGTGGATGCTTCGGATGGGCATCTCGAATGATATGCACAGCTTTGGAAAATATTTTTTTGGCGCTTTTACCCTGTATGCAAAATGCGGGCGAATTCTTTTTCAGACACCTCCAACGAGTGGGGCCTCATTGGATGGGTGTTTAAAAATTAAATTGAGATTATCTTTTAACATTTTTCACTTTCAAGCCTCGTTTGCGAAATATCAAGATTTAAGCGGGGAGATACGATCAGGCGAGGAAAAAAATTGCTGATTTGTATAATTTTTTTTGAAGGTACTAAACAGGAACTACAAAAACTAATGGACCAATTGTGATGATGAAATTTGGTATGAATCTTTCTAACTTTATTGTCTATAACATCTCTGTACATTTTTCAGAAAACTCAAATAAAGGTATATTTTTTATTGCGAATTTTCCTTGCCTTTGAAATTTGGTATGAATCTCTCAAAGTTTATTGTCTATAACATGACTGTACATTTTTATAAAAAAACAAAAAAAAAAGTCTATTTTTCATTGCGAATTTTCCTTGCCTTTTTCGGAAAATTCAATCTTTTTGTATCAAAACGTACCATTTAATAGATTCTCAACATTTCTCACTTTTTCTTGGTTCATATTCTGCGTATGAGCGTTAATGAAAGAAAAATCTGCGTTGGTTTTTTTCGGATTAATTCCGTCGACGCTACGTGTCACGCCGTCTGGCAATATCCGCCGCAACCGGTTAAGACTGTGCACATACCTCTGTCATTTTTAAAGATTAATACCAAAAATATCATCAAAAGTAGTAATAGGATATGTCTTATTACTACTTTTGATATTTTTTAAAATTAATCTTTAAAAGTCTAAAAATGTCAAATAAGTCTCAAAAATGGTTAAATCGTTCCATAAAAAAAAAAGAATTAATATCAGCATTTTTTTCCTCGACGAAAGATATCTCCCCTTAAAGCGATGTGCAATTTGTTTTTCACCTACTTTTTCAATCGTTCTGAAAAATGTGAAAAAAACTCTAGGTACTAACATTTGATTATAACTTACGATCTACATTATTTCGGTTACGTAGCATCAACAAATTCAGTAGATATAGACAATCAAGTTATCGCGTAATTTACTACGTGGAAACTCCGTAAGAGCACGCTGACCGCGTGAACCCATCAATATTCAAAAGTACCGACATTTCGAATTCACTAATGACGAACGATCCAATATAGATTGATCAATCTTATGATAGTCTGCAAAATAGTTAATCGAAATGGTGAATACAAAAATCTCGAAGTTGATTTATAGCGAACACAAATATCAGATTTAACAAAACAATGAGAGATGTAACATCGATTCGCCTGTATACGTAAACCAAACAATTCGAGACGGCAAATCGTCGAATTGTAAATATTACGACAGTTCAAATTTCGAATTCATTAAGGCGGAATATACATTTACAACGATCAAAAAATCGATTTCTCTTTTTTTTTCTTTAAAGGATAGATCTATATATGTAGAATATTTTCCCAAAGTTTCAAAGCGAAATTCCGAAAAACTTCAAACATTACAGCCCGTCCACGCTGTGCCGCACCGCTCGGATTTGGAGCGGGCGTGAAATTCACACGCGTTTTTCTCAAGACTGCATTATTGAAATTGGCGTGCAGGATTACTCAAAAACTATTAAGAAGATTGAGTTGAAACTTGGTAGAAATATTGATAATATCGGTACCTTATACTTGACGAAAATTGTTTTTGAATAATTGGGGAAAAAAACGACTTTTTTAACCCACATTTTACAGAGTTGTTGCGTGAAATGTTGATTTTTTTTTGTAAATGCGCCATTTTCTTAAATTTGCATTTTCTTCATTTTAATTACCGTCACATAGAAACTATACATATAACTGAAAAAATGTTTGGACTTTTTTGCAAATCAAACTCTACGGGAAGTTAGACTGCACACCGATTCGCAACTCCCGCGGCGACTTTGTTGTAACACTCTGCCACAGCTCCGCCATTATTGTGATGAATTAATTCAAAAAAAAATGTTCCGTATACTTAAATATACTATGATTTGTATATTTAAGTATACAAATCATAGTATTATTATACATAATAGTATTATTATTCTACAATTATCAAATATATTTACAACTTTGCAGTGACCGTTTTTTTCAAAAGTTTAAGGCTTTATTATAAAAAAGTGGCTACATATTTTTTAATCAAAGTACTGCCCGTCGCTAGCTACGACCTCGGCCCATCTTTCAGGTAGCATTCGAATCCCGCGTCGATAAAAGTCTTGGTCCTTGGAGGCAATCCAGGAATCGACCCAATTTTTGACTTCTTCGTAAGTACCGAAGTGCTGGTCAGCCAAATCGTGTGCCATTGACCGGAACAAGTAATAGTCGGAAGGGGCAATGTCTGGAGAGTACGGCGGGTGGGATAAAACCTCCCATTTCAGCGTTTCCAAGTACTTTTTCACGACATTTGCAACATGGGGTCGGGCATTGTCATGCTGCAGTATCACCTTGTCATGTCTTTCGTTGAATTGTGGCCGTTTCTCTTTGAGTGCCTTACTCAAGCGCATCAACTGACGTCGGTAGAGTTCCCCTGTGATGGTTTGAGCAGCTCATAGTACACAACGCCCAGCTGGTCCCACCAGATACGCAGCATCACTTTGGATCCGTGAATATTCGGTTTGGGCGTCGATGAACCACCGCCGACACGTTTTCTCACTAATAGAATCCTCCCCTTAAGCATCTACAAGCAAACGGTGGGCCTCAGTCGCAGATTTCTTGATGTTGAAGAAGTAAATCATAACCTCCCGCAAATGCTGAGAATTCGGCTCGTAGGTTGCCATGTTTGAGTGCCTATAACTTTATAATGCATACACGTATCGGTTAGCTTTTTTAAATTGTTTACATTGGCAGAGCCTCTAGTTTAAAATGCCACTTTTTTTTATTGAGCTAGGGCCACTACTTCGGCCGCAGTGGCTCTCTAAGAAAAACGGTCACTGCAAAGTTGTACTCCTACTGATAATTGAAGAATAATTATTTTTTATTTTAAAAAATCCCTCAATATTGCTTATTTTTTTCCTGTCAAAATGTAAATCCCGCCTTAACGCGCAGTAGAAGACCGCGTGACATATGATTGCGAGAGAGATAGCTGAAATTTTCGAACAGAGATTCCTCAGAGATGAATCATATTTAGTGCAAATGGAAATCATCAAGCTCTGCGTCAGGAAATTCTCCAGAGCCTAATGCTTTGTTATTCCTAAAAAATTTAACCATCTATGAGAAAATTGGGTTGGAAAATTAGTGAGGTTATGTTGACCTTGTACATGCCCCTGAAACGAGGGACCAAAAAGTCGATCAGTTAAAATAGCGATGGGGCAAAGTGGCGAACGTTCCAGATAGCGAAAACTTGGGATCGAGCAATACTACTTGCGCTTCAGAATGAAGATGACAGATAGCGTTAGTGGTCAGTCGGGTCAGGCAGCCATGCCATGTTCGCCTTTTAGGTCTTCGCCATTTCGGGCCATCGATCATTTGCGTTTCTAACATCTACACATTCGAAGTTTTGAGTCTCGATATACAGCTTTTTGCTACAGACGGTATTACGAATATTACGTACTCACTTTTTTCTATTTCGGAGATATGAATGTCGTAGAATATTCGAATCTCTCTTTGTATGACTCAAACTGCAGACTATCGGAATATACGTTCTCGAACAAATAATCCTTTGGTGTAATAGTTATTCGATTTCGTCATCGGTAAAAGGATAAAATATCGAATAATTTGAACCTTCGTTATTTTGAGACTTCATAATTCAGTCGTTTCGAAATCTTTGTCGTTCTACATTTGTGCATTCGATATTTTCACCCCCACGAAACTTTCGTCTCAAAATGTTCATTTTTGCGACAATTACGAAGCTTTCTCCTCAGGAACAAGGGAAAAGAGTCCCGCGCGTCCGTAGCCGACGAGTTTGGCCCATTTTTCTTTAAATGTTTTCTCCTCGTTCGACAGAAGATACGGAGCCCCGCCGTCTCAAACGCGAAGTCGTGCTTCTGACGGAGGACAGGAATCTGAGAGTGAAGGCTCTGGCCAGGGACGTACCCGTGAGAGAAGTTCCAGACTTTGTGCGATGGGTCGGTCTCGGCTGAATTTCGTCGGTGAAAGAACGCTACGCTTCGACTCGGCTCACGATCCCCCATGATCCCCCCCACCCCTAACCCCGAGCCTGCAAATAATCGCGAGTGAACTAACGGCGCGGTTAACCGTAATCGTCGACCAGAGCGCGCGAGAGAGAAAGAGAGAGCTACGCTCGAGAACGATCCGTCGAAATGTTCATAGTACCGAAATATTGAGATTCGTCGCGTGTCGAAGCGATAAGAGAGAGAATGCGCGAGACACGGATGAAGATTACCTTTATACGGGCAAGATACGCGGCCGAGGTGAGCAATCAAAACCACACGCGCCATTTCGCGACCAACGTTGAAGCGTTATTTTATCTGCTTTTTTTTTTTTCTTGACGGCCCTTCATCCAGGCTAAATTATACGTACGTCGCGTACGATGGATCAATTCTTTTTTTTTTTCTTCATATACAATAACCCGCGTCTCTTTTTTTCGAATTTTTTTTTTTTCCTCGGCGCAATTTTAATCCAATTTTTACGATAAATGATTCTCGAGTACAAACGTATTATTCTCTTACACCAGGGAAAATTGACTCTTTTTTTTATACGACCCCCTCCCCCCCGCCACGTTTTTTTTTCACCACGTTTTCCAATCTCTCGGTCCCGTGGCGCGGGCTCGTCTTCGAATCGACAATATCCACGACGAGACGCCGAGCCTTCACGCTTATCGTCGCAATGCACAGCAATGGAGCAACAACACAAAAGGGCATTCAAACTCATTCCTCGTTCGCATTACGCGCAATGTCGATCATACAAATACATACAAATATATACGTATACGTGTATATGGATACGAAGCTGTGTGCGAGACGAAAAAAAAAGAAAAATCGTGCCTAGATTATAATGAATAGACAAACGTTGAGTCCGAGAATGGTTGGAACGTTGGCGAGAGAAGGAAACAACGCTGAGCTCGTTGCACAACCGTTGCCGAATATCGTGAACGCGCTGTTACAGGGGAGAACGTAGCAAAGAAGGATGAGAGGTCTATCGATTGGTACATACGTATGTTTGTAGCTACACTTTATATTTTTCTTACGGCCGCGTTGTCGCGGTATTAATAGTGCACCGTCGGGTAAATATTCGGAAGTCGGGCTCCTGCTAGAATCAGGTTAATTTCTGGACGTTTGTTTGGGTTTGTATAATTCAACAGACTCAAAAAATCCGAACAAATCCAAACAAGCGAACCCAAACATACACAAACAAACAAACCCAAACCAACCCAAACAAACTCCATCCAGAATCATCCAGAACATTCAGAAATTAAAGTTTGTTTGAATTTGTATAACCCAAACAAACTTAAAAATCCAAACAAACAAACTTAAAAATCCATACAAATAAACCCAAGCGAACAAACAAACTCAAACAAATCCAAACAAACAAAGCCAAACAATAATCCATACAAACGAACCAAAACAAAAATCCAAATAAACAAACCCGACCAAACTCAAACTAATCCAAACAAACAAACTTAAACAAAAAACCCAAACAATCAACTTCAAACCAACCCAAACAAATCCGAACAAACAAACTTAAACAATCCAAACACAAAACTCGAACAAAAACCTAAACAAAAAAACTCAAACAAAAAACCCAAACAAAAATTAGCCTGGTTCTAGCAGGAGCCCCGCTTCCGAATATTTACCCACCGTCGGCTTACGAATTATTCGCGAGGATAGACAATATCGGATGAACGGGGGTCGACGACCGGAGCCAATTAGCCTCGGCGCTCCCGAGAACGATAATGAATTTATGATCGTTACGACGACAGAGATAACCAGAGAGACGGACGAGCCGTTTGGCAAGGAAGTGGCAAAACGTCGACGATATTTGCCCACGGTAAATATACAATATTTCGTAATCGATCTTCAATGAGAAATATAAACGAAAGCGGGATAAATGAAGAATTGTCGAATCTCGGTGCGTGGGCGAGGAAAAAAAAACAAAACAAAAAAATCGAACGAACGTTTTCAACGCTTGACGCAATCCGAACACATCGAGAGAGGACGAGGAGGATACGCAAGTGATGGTTGCTCAACGATTGTCCGGTATAACTCTTTTCGTCAAGCTCTATTTTTCCTATTAGCTCAATTTACAACACAGTCGTGTCTTCGATACCATCGCCAATTACTTCACACAAAACCGTCATTGTTTTCATTATTACGTAAGATTAGTCTAAGATTGTGCACGCGTCAAACGAGCCCGCAGGCCCTCCCCTGGGGTGGTCGTGCCACTCGTCGGGGGCCGAGGGAGGCTTCAGAAGCCTCGTCCGAATTCAATTCCTTCGATCAAGTTTTCACACCGAACTTGCCGATACGTATTTTTATCGCGAGCGGTTGACCTCGCTATTGTATTACGCCGAGGATCATCGTGAGAGGCTTGTCGCTCTCGAGGTACACGTACGAGCGTATAAATTCCGCATCGATAAGCCGCCGAAGTCGTTCTATCGTCTTATTATTAACATTATTATCATCATGATTATCATTAAGCGTAATTATCAGTGTTATTACTTTGATTATTAGTACAATAAAAGGATGTTGAAGCGATGTCGTTTTACTTTTTAGCTTACTCGGTTAATTTGAGATTGCGAGGGTTAAGGGGTCTTGTCACTTTAAACGCTAAAAAAGGCTATTTTCGTGTGTTTTTTTGATAGGTTTATATTATCGATATTGATATAAAAGTTGGGGTACAGTTCCGAAAAGCCCATATGCCGGATCGACTTGAAATTTGGTACATTTACGTTTTTTGACCTTCTGAGCGCGAATATGAAAATGAAAATTGGCGCAAATTTGATCTTCAAGGTCAAAACTCAAAAAAGTCGATTTTTGAGCGGTTTTTCTAGGTTATTTCAACAACTATTGATCTGAGACAAAAATATTTCAAACCAAAGTTGTAGATTATGTGAAAATGCATGTTTTATGTTCTATACATTTTTTTTTTCTAAAACCATTTTTGTTCGAGAAAAACAGGATAATGCCCAACTCAAAACCAAAAAAGCCAAGAGAACCCCAAAACCGCAAACCCGAAAAATCACAAGCCTCCAAACATCCCAAACCCTCAAACCCCCCAAACCCAACCCAACTTCCTTCCCTTCGTTTGTCCTGATTATGATCTTTGGAAGCATCCATCCAAGGTGCCCGCCGCCCACCCCAGTGTACAACGAACCTCACAATTCCACCCACCCATCCGAGGTGCCCTCCGCCGACCCCAGTGTTCTACGCACCCCACGATTCCACGCACCCATCCAAGGTGCCTAACAAATCCACCCCAGTGTTCTACGCACCCCGCGATTTCACGTACCCATCCGAGGTGCCCTGCGCCCACCCCAGTGAACTACACACCCCACGATTCAACATACCCGAGTTTGTTTGCGCCTGGGCTTTTTTTTTGGATTTGAGTTGGGCATTATCCTGTTTTTCTCGAACAAAAATGGTTTTAGGAAAAAAAATGTATAGAACACAAAACGTACATTTACGAATAATCTACAACTTTTGTTTAAAATATTTTTATCTCAGATCAATAGTCGTTGAAATAACCTAGAAAAACCGCTCGAAAATCGATTTGTTTGAGTTTTGACCTTGAAGATCAAATTTGCGCCAATTTTCATTTTCATATTCGTGCTGAGGAGGCCAAAAAACGTAAGTGTACTACATTTCAAGTCGATCCGACATATGGGCTTTTCGGAACTTTATCCAAAAGTTGTTACGCTTAATAAATACACTTTCGAAATACAGTTTAAAAAAATTATTTATTTAAGTCACTATTTATAGATGAAAAAGGTACTTAAAAAATGTTCTAAAGAATTGAATGTGTACGGTGTTGATGAAATCTCGGAGATGGATCATCCGAAGCGAAAAAATCAAACGGTTTTAGATTCAGTATGTTAATGGCTATAGCGCATGTTATACGATTTTTGATATATGCAAAAATAACAAAATGGCGGATGTTTATCGAAAAAAAAAAAAAACGTGTTTTTAAAAATGTAATAATGAAAATAGCCTTTTTTAGCGTCTAAAGTGAGAATACTCCTTAAGGAAGCGAACGGAAGTCAGTGTGCGGCAGAGATCCTTGGGTAAGTCGGGGATTTATGAAGTTTGAACAATTTCCTGACTCCTCCGGATCGGCGCGCGGAAAACGCAAGGACAAAGTTCTGTACCGAGTATTCTTGTCTGAATTCCGCAAATTCGCAGACTTGAAGGAAAAAAAATTGTATTCAAAGTATTCTCGTGCGAATTGCGCGAATTTACAAGACCAACCGAACCCAAACAATGAAGACTTTTTTCTCGAAGATCTGAGGGAGAAGATACCTTTGGCGAGGAAAAAAAATGGTTCATTTTCATCATTTTTTTGTTTCAAGGTAAACATTACTTGACCGTTTTTTAGACGTAAAGTATGATTTATTACTACTTTGGGTTTTTACATGGTATTTTTGAAAATGAATATTTAAAATTGACGGAGATATGGCTCGATCTTCTAAACGGGTTGCGGCGGATGTTGTCAGACGGCGTGGCACGTAGCGTTGGCGGGATTAATCTGAAAAATAACCAACGAAGATTTTTCTTTCAGTAAAAGTCGTACGCAGAATATGAATTTTTGTTTATATTGCAATGAAAAAAGTCTTTTTTTATTTCAACATGTAGCTACTTTTTTTCGGAAAACTTTCGTTTTAAAGCGTACAATTTAATCGATTTTCAACATTTCTCACTTTTTTAAGAAAAACTGAGAAATGTTGAAAATCGATTAGATGGTACGCTTTGAAACAAAAATTAAGTAGCTTTAAAACCTAAAAAACGTATTTCTTATTGCAACACGTAGCCATTTAAAAAAAAAATTCTTTTTATTTCAAAACTTTGATTAATTAATTAATTAAATTAATTTTAAATTAATAATTTTTTAAAATTACAATCATTTTTATTAAATGGCATCATGTAGCCATTTTAATTTTAAAAAAGTATATTCGATGCAACGTGTAGCCATTTTTTCCGAAAAAATTTCGTTTCAAAGCGTACCATTTCCTCGATTTTCAAAATTTCTCAGTTTTTCTTGAAAAACGTTCAGTTTTGACTTAACAGTTTTTCTTTAAAAAAAAAAAACGAAAATTTTCCGAAAAAATGGCTACATGTTGCAATGCAGAAATATATTTTCTTATGTTCAGAAACATTTAGGGTTTCGTTTTAGACAATAAGGTTGAAAAGATTTATACGAAATTTCATCAGAATCGGTCGATTAGTTTTTCAGCTATGTCACGCCAGTTTTGAAAATGCTGTTTAGAAGACCGTGCCATACCGCTGCCATTTTCGAAGATTAATAAAATAAAGCATACCGCGTAACAGCCAAAAGTAGCAATGAAACATAACCGAAGTCTAAAAAATGGCGAGGAAATCATTCTTAAAAAATAAATAATGAAAATCATCAAATGTTTCCCTCGTCTAAAGGTATCTCCTCCCTTCAGGGCGGATCCCATGAATGTACAGGTGGTACGACAAAGGCCCCACTAAGGCATGGCCTAGTAATGGCCTATTGAGGCTTGCCTTGTGCTTCAGCACTCCCTTTATGCGCACAACCTCCTATACCCCACGAGAAAATTCCAATTCGGCAGCATATTATCCTCGAAGTTTCCACGTTTTTGCAACATTCCACAAATAAAGATGCTATGGACTGTTAGGAACAAGAAACTTTGTGCAACTCGGGTGCGTGTTGAATTTCGTTGTATTGCTGAATCTCAAGACGCAGTTCAAAACGTGTGATCGTCATGGGAAAAGAGGTATGTATAACCTAAAAATACAAATGTGTGTTTAACACGTCATTAAGGGGTTAGGATACTGTGACGACCCGAACATCCGGATTATTAACAAAAAATTATTGTTGAAGGAACAACGAAGATTGGAAAATGTCGAAATTTATTTGTATCTACATAAACGAAGTTGTGTACCAAATTTCAGTAAAAAAAAAAAAAAAATAACCAAAGAAGTTGAAAACAAGCTCGTTAAGGAGGTACGGTGATTGGAGCGAGTCCAAGATAAAAGCCCGATTTTTTTTAATAACATTGTCGAGAGCTTTGTCCATGCGTATGCGGAGTTTCCGCGAGATTTACCGTACAGTTTCCGAGTTATTAATTGTTAAAGTTGGTCAATTAGTCACACGTAGACGACAAAATGTGCCTGTCCTCTCATATATCGATTTTTTTGTGCTACTTGGAGCCAAGACACGCGTAAAAAAAACTGACGGTTGCGTTCGTTGGTTCGTTGTGATCAATAAGGCAACTTGAATTGGAAAGCTCACCGCAGAAATAAGCAATAAATTTAGAAATAAAGGCGCGAAAAACCGAAGTATTCGGCGAGAGAGACGTCTCGTGACGTAACCACAGCCATCTTGCTCGAAGTGTGGCAACGCCGGATACCCGCGCAAATTTGATTCTTCTATCGGATATTTTCAACGCGAATTAAAAATATGGTTGTGTGAAGCCGTACGTTTTTTAATCGATTATAAAAGGCCTTTCGTCGATATTTACTCAAAGTTCTTTTATGTATAGCTAAGGCATCTCAATCTTTCTGGCGACATGCATACAACGCATTTATATGTAAATTCAGCATGGAAAAACCGTCATATAAAATGAACGTTCGTTTTTATATCTGCAAATATTGTGAAAATTAGGAAAGAGAAAAATAACATAACAATCGATGAAATATGTTTTGACTTCGGACAGATTGGACATTGGATATTGAGGTTAACGTCAACGCGACGTTTTTCATTTGCATTCGCAATATCATCTTTTCACTCTCTAATTCTTGTCCGACAGAATCTACCTTTGTCTCTAAACTGGACTTCAGGTACAATCCTGTTACTTTCTTGATAAACTTCTACAGTACTTATTTTCATTCTCCATGTTTACCGGCTACCAAAAATAATAAGCCAAGCGCGTGGGACCGATGACAGCTATCGAAAATGCAACGATGCTAAACGTCGACGATATGGCGTACTACTGAAGTCGAGTAGTAGATTATTACGTTTGTTTTCATATTATAAAAATAATAAGTAGCTTGAAATTCAATACTTAAAAAATATTTCTCGAAATATAGGCCACACACATATGTCTAAAACGTAGCGGTATTGTGGCGAAAAATAGCCTCTTAGTTTACTAGCGTGGTCATCACCGTACCTCCTTAAGGACTTTTGCACGTGAGGTGCTCGACGGTGTACGTCATTTTGGCCATCCGGTTGATCTGGAACGGTAACAAAGGGCGTTTTTTTTTCTTAAAATAGATGATTTTGCCTAAAACTTAGCCAAGCTTTTTTGCTATCGTGTTTAGATCGTCAAAAAAAATTGGAATTTTTTTCTCGATTTTTCAAGGAAGAATGACATTGCCAATATCTAGTGAAAAAAATGTTGAGATGAAAAACGTTGGTCAAGAATAAACTACTATTACACTGAATAAGTGTACCAGTTTTCATGTTAATCCGTTCATTAGATGTCGAGAGATCGTGTAACAGTTAATTTTTAATTATAATTTAATAATTTTACCAGTTAAAACATGTAAAATGTAAAAAAATTAACAGTTAACAGTTAAAAATTAACAAAATTAACAAAACAACACGATTAATTAACAAAATTAACAGTTAACTGTTAAAAATTAACAAAATTGGCAGTGAAAAATTTTGAAATTTTGATCAAACTTCGATTAGCAGTTTGATCGTTGTAATAATAACTTTACTTTCAATTTGCGGTTCCTACACCATATGTTGTACCTTCCTCCTCAATTTGAGTTGCCTCAAGCGACTGTCGATTAAAAAAAAAAACAATTAATAACATACTATTAATTTAATTAATAACATACCCTTAATTTGCGATTCCTACACCATATGTTGGAACTTCCTCTTCAATTCGAGTTGTCTCAAGCGACTATCGATTTATTTCAAATTTTCACAGTAGCCTAACCTCTTAATGCGCAAGGTCGAAATCTACATAGATATGTTGTATATACTCTCGTACGAAAGATTTTAAGCAAGCCGTAGGAAAAGTGATTAACAATGTCAAAGATTGGGAGATAAACGTGCGACTCGGAATAGAAACAATGAAACATAAAACTGGTTCCGCATCGTGCGTCAGTTCTAAACCGGAAATCATTCATAATGATCTCAATTCTATATCTAATCCAATTACAACGTTCTCTTATAACCATATTTAATTGGACAAATATGTTGACAAATACATTCTACGCTTTGCAATGCATTGTAGACTGTGTAGGTGTACGAGAGTGTACGTGTACTGGCTATGTGAGGCAGTATTATAATCACCTGTTGAAGGTATTCCTTTCCTGCAGGGCCGTATTTTGTGGGGTCATAAGGAGCAGTGTTTTGGGCAGCACTAATTACTTAGAGTAATTAATTACATTGAAATTACTAATTACACCTATAATTTGCAATTAAAAAGATAAAACATTACTAATTACATTTGTTATTTGTAATTTAAAAAAATATATTATTAATTGCATTGTAACTTGAAATCATACAAATTTTAATTACAAATTACAAATGTAATTAGAATATTTTCTTCTTTCTAATTACAAATGTAATTAGAATATTTTTTTATTTCTAATTACAAATTACAAATATAATTAGAATATTTTTTTCTTTCTGATTACAAATTACAAATGTAATTAGAATATGTTTTTTTTCTAATTACAAGTTATAAATGTAATTAGAATCGATTTTCTTTTCAATTACAAATTACAAATGTAATTAGAAGCGATTTTCTTTTCAATTACAAATTACAAATGTAATTAGGATCGATTTTCTTTTCAATTACAAAATACAAATGTAATTAGAATTGATTTTTTTCTAATTACAAATTCCAAGTGTAATTCGAATCGATTTTTCTGCTAACTATAATTTACAAATGTTAATGATATAGATTTTTCTTATGATTACAAATTACGAATGTCATTAAAATAAGACTTTGATCTGGCTTAAACAAAAATTTGAGACGAAACCAAGTCAAGACTGATTGTGAGTCTCGAAAAAAATTCGAGCCCAATCTATGGTCTCGGTCGCCTCCCGGTCTCGAATAGTCTTATCAGTTTTGTTGGTGTTGGCTGAATTCAAAATAGTGGGGCAAATATAGAGGATCGAAAATGAAAGTTCATTTAATTTTATTAAAAATCGACTCTCGTGGGTTATCAAAGTCATTTATTACGAATCTGTCTTTCAAATTCAGAATAAAAAACGGTGGATCTAATGTGGCAGACCTAAATACAACAATTTATACGATTCGCAAAATAATTGGTATTAAGGGGTTTGCAAGGTCGCTTATTACGAATTTGCCCTACAAATTAAGAAATTCAAAATGGTGGATCCAATATGGCGTAACGAAATGCAAAAATTGACTACAATCGGATAAAACTCGGTACTACCCGTGCAGAAATTTTGGCAGGGATACAGCTGGATTCTGACTTGTATCCCGGGCTCCCAGTCGGGATCTAGTCCGATATCGGATCAGATTCGAAGACTAAATGTAAGATCCGTAAACTGGATTCCATTAGGGATCCAGAACCGGATCCTTTAAGGACTCTAAATACATTCCCCATGGAATCATTGAGGAATCTGGGAAGGATCACGGGTAAATACAGGCTGAAATACAATGTCAAAAATGGAATTACGACATGTTAAATTTATTATAAAAATAAATAACATTTATAAAGTTTTGGTGCATTAAACCATCAATAAAAAAAAATGTGTCCAAAGATTCAAATGGCAGGTCGCGCTCATCGCGAGATTTTGATGTGAATTAAAAAACATTCACATCAAAATCTGTGAATGCAAATGTGTTGACAACAAATTATAAATACAAAAAAATTCACAAAATTAGTTGTGAATTTTTTCGTATTTAAGACAAATTAAAATCAAATATAAAATGATTAGATTAAAATTTGCGCCAAAAGTAAGTTCGTACGTATTTTGAGAGAAAATCAATCAAATCGTCAATTGCCTCGAGGCAAAGAAATTTTTGCACATAACTTTTTGTGCGAACATTTCTTTCCCTCAACACAATGTTTTCTTTCAAAATACGTTTACACTTGTGGTGTAAATTTTAATATAACTGTCGTGAATTCGATTTTTATTTTCTTCAACTTGAGGAAATTCACAACTCATTTTGTGATTTTTTTCATATTTATAATGTAATATTTGAAACTCACAACTTTTTTTGCAAAAACTTCTTTGCCTCGACGAAATGTTTTCTCTCGAAATACGTAAGAACTCACGGTTGGTGTAAATTTTAATCTAATCATTGTGAATTTGATTTTAATTTGTCTTAAATACATGTTTATACCCACCGACATGTCGGTGGGTATAAACAGAGACTTATTCCCCAAAACCGGTATCCCGGTTAGAATCCAACTTGCATCAGTATCGGCATATGTACGACGACGATGGCATCATTTTGAAAATTTTGGTGTCACGTGTATTTTCTGTATTACTATGGAATTCCTATCTATGGAATTCCATAATAATACAGAAAATACACGTGACGCCAAAATTTTCAAAATGATGCCATCGTCGTCGTACATATGCCGATACTGATGCAAGTTGGATTCTAACCGGGATACCGGTTTTAGGGAATCCATGACAAATCCTGATCGGGATTTGATCGGACATAGGGTATCCCGGTCAAAATTTTTGCACGGGTAGGGGGTTTTTGGGACCGCTGATTACTAGTTCAAACTCACGATACATACATTCAAAACAGTGTGTCTTCAATATCGCAGACCATGATATAATAATGTATTCGATTCCCATGGGAATTTGTATTACAGGGTTTTGGAGGTCACTGAATACGAATCTGCCTTCAAAATACATAAATAAAATAGTGGGTCGAGTATTGCGCATGAATTACCAGAATTTACTTGGTTCGAATGATAATTAGTAGTAAGGGATTTTTGAGGTCGATAATTATGAATCTGCCTGTAAAATTTGAGAATTCAAAATGGCGGATCCAGAGTACCAAGTTTCCACGGATTCCAGTCAATGTTTGAGTTTTGATACGCGGTGGTAGATCTGCTGTTTTTTAATTCTGTATTTCGAGAGCAGATTCATAACCAGTGACCTCGAAAACCCCTTGATACTAACTATCGTGAGGATAGAGTAAATTATTGTATTGTAGTTCACCATGATCGACCCACAATTTTCAATTTACGCATTTTGAGGACAGGCTTGTAATCAGTAATCTCGAAAATTTCCGAGTGCTAATTTTCAGTCAAATTGAATCAATTTTCAGTGTTAAACCGCCATTTTGGATCCTCTATTTTTAATTTTGACCTTTAATTCATAATCAGCAGACTGCGGAAACCTCTGAGTACCAAATTTTGCGAAAGTCAAGTCTAACCAATCACGAAATACTCTATGTAGGCCATATGGCATCAATAAGCTGCATACGGGGTCCGTCGACTTGCCATTTTGGATTTATGAATTTGAGGATGGATTCATAACCAGCGACCTCGTACACCCCCTAATACCAATTGTCGTGCGAATCGCGTAAATTTTTGTATTTCGATCCGCCATTTTGAATTCCTGAATTTTGAGGAATATGAATTTTGTTAATTATGAAAAACAATTAATACCAATCACATTTGTCATTTGTAATAAGAACAAAAATCGATGCTGATTAGATTTGTAATTAGAAAGAAAAATATTTTAATTACATTTATTATTTGTAATTAGAAAGAAAAAAATATTCTAATTACATTTATTATTTGTAATTAGAAAGAAACAAATATTCTAATTACATTTGTAATTTGTATTGACAGTTTTTATAATTAGGAATTATAATAGAAATTTGTAACTAAATTTTTTCTAATTACAAATGACAATTGTTATTAGTAATTGTTTCCCTTCTAATTACAAAATGCCATTGTAATAAGCAATTTTTTTTATTAATTACAAAATATCATTGTAATTAGCAATTTTTTTTACTTATTACAAATTACATTTGTAATTTGTAATTAGAGTATCATCAATTTAAAAAACGCCCAACACTGATAAGGAGAGTCCCTTTGAATCATTGGTTAAACTACAGGGGCGCTTATTAAAAATAAGTCACAATTAATTAATTACTATAACCAATGATAAACTGGAATAAAAAATTTCGCGCAAATTTAGTAGATTTAGACATTTTTACATTTTCTTTGAAAAGTCATGGCTACGAAAATTCTTCTGCTAGTCACATTCTTCTAAGTTTAATTGTTAATATTTTCGTTCAACATTCTTTAGATTTTTTTTCAGAATCTTTAGAATCTTTAGAATCTTTAGATTTTTTTACACGCGTAAGCCATTTATATCAGGCATTTGGTGTTATTTAATGTATAAATTATTAGATAGTAATGTGGCCAGCGTGTCATTTCCATAACGGGGTATCCCTCTCTGAAAGCCCAATTTGAAGGGTCAGAATGATGCATTTTTTTCGAGCAACACATTGGTTGGAATAAATTCATTTTTTCCCAGCATGCTGTACACATGTTTGTGGTTACAATGTAATTTTTTCGGAAGAAAATCTTTCGAAGTGTTCGCTGCAGTTGGCGTTGCAGTCCTCCAGCGGCGAAGCTCGTAACGGGTTCTCTACCAGGCTCAAATGTAATATGAAACGAAGACAATTTTTTTTTTCTTCAAATATATCGAACTGGCTATGGGTTCACGATCCACTTTTCGAAATTTCGAAAAATACGAAAAATGACAGCTTCTCCAAAGAAAACCTCATTTTTGTCTTGTAAAAACAGAATGCTGAAGTCATTGTTGTTAACGAATGGTTCGTCCAATTAAAAAATACGATCGTAAACCGAAAATGACTAATGTTTGAACGCTAACCGTAGTAGTTTCGAGATAATCGCGATCGAACTCGACGGATCGTGGTGAACCCTACGCACACTGTTCCACTAAAGTAGGTGTAACTTTGTCATTTTCAAAATTTTAGGGTCTGGTTGGTTTTAAAATATTCTTGAAAGTTCACACCATAATAATATGCAAGAAAAAAAAACGATTTTTTGAAGTTTTCAGAGAGGCATACCCCCATAAAGCGCCGTATAAATAAGACAAATTCTAGAGTCGTAATTTTTCGTTAAGGGGGGATTGTCTTTTTTTTTCGCAAAATTTACCGCTTTTTGGGAATTTTTTTGTGAAGAAAGTATACAACGGAAAACTTGTGAAACTTGGCATATCGTTTTATTGATCTGTTCACTACATACAAAAAAATTTTTAAACAATTTCATCAAAAAATCCGCCTCCCACCCCCGTCGACGCGCGATGGTCCTTTTTTGGTGGTGTGCACGATTACAGCCTTCACGTTCATCCTGCAACAAAAACCCAAAAAGCATTTTACTTTAGACATATATAGCTATCGTTCGATGAAGGGAAAAAAATGACGATTTGGTGACGTTTTGAACTTGAAGTATCGATTTTTCGAAAAAAATTGATCGATTTTTTGTTATAAATAAAAAACTATTAAACGTATTGCTTTTTTGCTTCATCAAACGATAAAAGGATGTCAGCTGAGCATTCTGTCCAAGTTTGAAGGCAATCGGTTGAATAGTTTTTGAGAAATCGTGCACACCATCAAAAAAGGACCATCGCGCGTCGAGGGGGGTGGGAGGCGGATTTTTTGATGAAATTGTTTAAAAATTTTTTTGTATGTAGTAAACAGATCAATAAAACTATATGCCAAGTTTCACAAGTTTTCCGTTGTATACTTTCTTCACAAAAAAATTCCCAAAAAGCGGTAAATTTTGCGAAAAAAAAGACGATCCCCCCTTAAGGCGGGCAACCACTTTAGATACGTCAAAATATCAATTTTTTCTTAATTTCATAAATCGTTAGCAAAATATTTTAACAATACACCCTGAGAATTTCAAAACGATTTTCGAATTCGTTCTAACGGTATAGTATGTATTAATGATCAAGACTCTCCAAACAAACTCCCAACTACTCTGACGGCTCAAAACATTCGATTTTATTTTGCTTTTTCTCACAGTGTACATATTCGAGAATATGTGGAAAAAATGTCAAGATAAAATATTGAAAAGTGACCAAGTGACAGACGATTTAGTGAGAACAGGTAGCACAACGATTTACACGTACTTAAAATTTCAATCGCGTTTTTCTCGAAAAGACATTTTTCAATTTGCGGGAATCATAATTAAAAAACTAATTGATGGATCATCTTCCAATTTGGAACGCGTTTACCTAATATCATGTATTAAAACATGAACCTGAAGTTGGAAAGATTAGGTTGTTCAAAACATATTTATTATTGCAAAATGCCGGGGAAAAATGCTACAAATCGATAATTTTTTTTTCAAATACGCTCCAACATTCGATGCCCGATTTTTTTCTCCAAAATTTAGGTTCATGTTCTTAAAAAACATCTCAGGAATGTATAAAAATTTGTTGGACTATTTCAAAAGCGAATTGCGAGCTGCACAATTCCCGAAAATCGACAACGACGATGAGGACACGCCAAGGAACACAACGGATTACACCTTAATTAATGCATGAAATAAACTTGAAAACATTACCAGAGATGTATGAAAATAGGAATAAATTATTGTCAGAGTTGCAGAAATTTCCGTTTTTTTTTCACAATAAAACAAAATCCAAAATATCATCCAATTTTCGGTCTCCTTAAGTAATTGCCCGCCTTAAGGGGCTATACCAGCGTGAACGCCGAAAATTTGGGTGATTTTCGGGAATTTTTTGGATGACAAGTACTCGATTAAATGTTTCGGAAAATTAAGGATATATTTGGCTATATTTGACCTATATTGCATAATTTTTTCATAGAAAAATATTGAGATCCAAGCGACTTACGCGCTGCCTTCGGAGGCGCCAAAAAAAACGTTCCTCCACTGCTGACATGATGCCGGCCGATTAAGTAGCTGAAACCGAAAAAGGAAAAAAAATGTCGTTAACCGAAGGTATTTCCTGTACAATAACGTAGGATTTTCGAAAAATATCAAAATCTAACAAAATGACGTAGTTGTATGAAAAAAAGTCTGTTTTCTTGCCTATAAAATTGTCGTTCTTTTCAATGCCAAATCGTCCATTTTCATCCAATCAAAAATATCCTACGTCATTGTAGAGTAAATATATTCAAGAGTACTCAGTTCAAATTTCAAGTCAATCGGGTAATTGCTCCTCCAGCTACAATGTCAGCAAATTTGAAAAATCTCATTTCGAGAAAAACGCGTTTGAAGATTGCTCGTAGGCAATTTTTACTTACGAGCGGTTGCTCTCTAGAAGCCTGCCATTCGGGGAATATTAGAGACACAGCCTTCAAATTTTTACAGGATATTCTTAAAAGTATTAGGTGTACAAATAAGTTTTAGGACACTTCGATTTTGTATCATAACAGCTATTCTAAATTAATTCAAAGGTCCCGCTCACTTATCATAGATGGCGCTTGATATGTAGTATCGAAACGTAAAGGAGTCATAAACATAACCTATAAATTCTGTAAATTAAACATGCAGACCGATAAGCTATTTATTAGACACTGCATTCGCTATGAATTCCATCAAGGAAAAAGTGTTAGGAAAGCGTGTGAATCGATATGTTCTGTTCTTGGAGACAACATTGTATCTAAAAGTACATGTGAGTATTGGTATAAGCGATTCAAAGAAGGTGATTTCGACGTTAGTGACCGTGAACGCACGGGGCCTCCTGTAAAGGTGGACGATCAGGAACTGCAAGCGTTGCTGGATGAAAACTCTTGTCAGACGGAGAAACAACTTTCGGAACAGCTTGGAGTAACTCAACAAACTGTTTCTTATCGTTTAAAAGCAATGGGTAAAATTCGAAAAGGAACAAAGTGGGTACCACACTTTCTGACTCAAGAAAAGGAAAATTGTGACCGGCGATGAAAAGTGGATTTATTTTGATAATCCGAAACGCAAATATCATTGGGTTGACCCGGCGAGTCGACAACATCCACGCCAAAGCGCAATGTTCATTGTAACAAAGTCATGCTGTGCATATGGTGGGATATGAAAAGCGTACTGTATTATGAACTTCTCAAACCTGGTCAAACAGTTACTACCAATCGCTATTGTCATCAATTGATGCAAGTGAATCAAGAAATTGAGAAGAAACGTCCATTTTCTGGTAAAGGAAAACGTCCAGTAAAACTGCTCCATGACAAAGCGCGGCCTCATGTGGGTAAACCGGTCAAGGATACGTTACTAGCGCTTGGATGGGAAGCTGTACCACACCCGGCGTATTCACCAGACTTAGCCCCATCCGATTATCATTTATTCCGGAAAATGCAGAACGATTTGTCTGACGTGCGATTCAAAACATTTGAAGAAGTGGAAAAATGGGTCGCTAAATTTCTCACCTCGCAAGACGAAAGTTTCTTTGCGAAAGGCATCCGCGAGTTACCTGAGAGATGGCTGAAGGGCATTCAGTGCGATGGAGATTACTTCGATGAATAACTGTGTTTTACTTCTTTTTTAATAAATCTTCAATTTTTTGAAAACTGTCCTAACACTTATTTGTACACCTAATATAAACTGTCGAAAAAGGCAAAAAAATCGATGTTTTGAAAGTGTCACACTGGTATAGCCCCTTAAACGTTCAGTAACTTCGCTCGAAATGTTGCCAGTATACTGGGATGTACTTTTACTTCATTACTGACAAAAATCTGTTAATTGTTGAATATTCGAGTTCCTGAAAGGAATACCTTGAGCAACCTAATAAACGCCTGATCAGTCAACCAGATAAGGCCCATATGTGACACAACGTTACACTTTCTAGCAGGGCGCTATAAAGTTGCCTCATAAGTGCCCTACCACGGCAGCCACGTAACCTAAAAGCCTCCTGAATCGGACCCTATCAAAATTCCTACCCGGCCTCGTGCGAAGCCTACAAATTTACAAACCCACGCAAACCCAACCAAAAAAATTCTACCTCGAGACCTTTCGTACGAATTCCACAAATTTGCAAAAAAAAAAAAAAGTTTCCATCCCGAGCATCCTCGTGCGAATCCCAGAAGCTCGCTACAATTTTTTTTTGCCAAGCATCCGAAAAAAGAAGAACAAGACTCGATCGTTGGAGTTGATGGTGCGCGAAGGGCCGTGTAAAGAAAATGTTCGTTTTTTTTGTTACTCGCGATGTTACAGCTCGAGTCACAGGTGTAACCGAGCGCTCGCGGTGTTAACGAGCTCGACGAGGGAAAAGCGAGTCGACGTCTTCGTCGTCGAAGGTCAAGGGCCCTCAGCGCACGGCCGGTTCCTTCAACCCGTGGCGGAAAAAAAGCGAGCCTTCATCGACGGCAGTCATAGGTATTTACTCTCTTACATCCTCATCTCGGCGCGGCTTACCGAGTTATATTATTGGTTGTGACGCGCGAGACAACTACCTCGGCAGCAAATTCTTCGCGAGAGACTATCGCCGGCGTTCCGCGCTCGCGACCAAGTGACGCACAGCGCCTGCTGCTGCTGCTGCTTTTTTTGCCTCGTCGCCGGGTGTGCAGCAAGCCTATATTTTCGCTGAATTTGCGTTTTTTCTCGGCTCGCGGAGTGCAAACCCGCGTGGAAAAAAACACTTGACGAGAAACTAGAGTTGGAAGGTCCAATCCTGGCTCCGACCCAAAATCACTCGAAAATGATACAAGACATCATCACAGTGTTAAAGCCTTAGGCGACATTAACGGGTATAAAATCATGTGCGAATTTAACCATTTTTTTCGTATGCAAAAGTGATTCACTTATAAAATTAATTACTCATCCATTTAGTATGAATATCAAGCTGTTAGAAAATATATTTATTTTTTTCGATGTACAAAATGGCCGATTACTAATATTTTCTTTTGTTATCTTTTTTAGGTGCTCCGCGGCGTGACATTTAGCATCCACAATTTTTGACCCAGAACAAAAAACAAAAATTCTCGTCAATCTACATTAGAATACCTAGAGAAGTACGTACGGAATTTAAAAAATATTGTTTTATTCAAAAGTTGTAGGTATTTGAACTTAAGAAATGAATTGTCAGTGAAAAATTTCGTTATAACTGCTCATAAACTGCTCATAAAATGGAAACTTATCGATTGATCAGAAATTCCATACGCACTTCTCTGCGAAATGCAATTAGGAACATAACTTTTAAATTTGAAGTAAATTGAGTGAAAATTGTCGAAGTTATTCGTCACGCCAATTGGAAAAAAGCTGTTTCGAGAAGTTTTGAGTAGTCGGCCATTTTGTGCATCGAAAAAAAATCTATTTTCTAACAGCTTGATATTCATACAAAATAGACGTGTAATTAATTTTATGAGTGAATCACTTTTTCAAACGAAAAAAAATTTTAAATCCGCACATATTATACCCTTCACTGCGGCCTAAGGCCTTAAATTTTTTTTAAATCGATTTTTTCTGCATTTTTCGATGGTATAGACGGTTATAAACATTGACCTGGTGTCGCCGATTGATCGTAAGTAGAAACTTTAAACGCGTTTTTTCTCGAAATGTCGTTTTTCAAAACGGTGTACACCCTCAAAGGACGAGTTTTCAAGCTATCCATCTGAAATTTTGATACAAAATTGTTTATGCCATTCTTTCTCTTGCTATGGAGGCTTTTTGAACTTTATATTTTTTTAAACTGTCCAAAAAATAGGCTAAATTCGATACTTTTTTTCCAAACCGCCGCCATTTTATCAATTTTGATACAAGAAAACCTCCACAGCAAGATAGCGGACTTCATACTGATTAATAATAATTTCAATAATTTTGTTTCAGTCAATATTTACGGCCACAACGGTGTACACCGTGAGGACTTATTTTTTCGAAAACATTTTGAACCGTTAAAAAAATGCAAAAAAATAAAAATAAACGTATACAAAATTATTTTTTGTTCTTAACGATTTAAAAAAATCGTATCGCGAAAATCAGCCCTATTTTATTTATTATTTATATAATATTTTATATAATATTACCTATTTTATATAATATTTTATTTTTTTATATAATAAAATATTACCTATTTTATATAATATTTTAAAATATTTTTGACCCGTTACCCTGTGATGATCCCTTAAGGATTGAGATTATGGAGGCAAACCCAAAAAACATAGACTGTCACTTCTGTTTGTGGAATACAAACCCAAATGATCCCAAACGACTACTACTGTAGAATGAATGGGCGCGGATCGTTTGCTGGGTTGTTAATTTGTCTGGGCTTGTTTGGGGTGCTACTACTGCACAATGAAAGTGTGTTCAAACGAATTTGGCTCCTTATGACTAGTTACTGATACGATAAAAGTACGTTTGGGTTCGTTCGACGTTCCAGGGCTTTCCCTTTCATAACATCAATTCTTACACAATTTTTACGTGATGGAAATGTAAAAAAAAAGTACCCGATCGACTTTGCAGGGAAGCCCCCATTCGATACTCACATCCGTCCTCCTTTTTCCCCGGCAATTCGTGACATTAATTCTTATAACATTTTCACGTGTTAAACATCTCAAAAACAATATAAGTATAAGAGAAATGTCCGTGAACCTAGGTTAACGGGTGACACGTAATCCGTGACCGGAAAAACAAAACAATTTTCGTGAATTTTTGCTGGGAAAACGATTGCGGGTTTTCAATTTTTTTTTACATTAAAGAGTATGGTTTGAAGTATCTTTGACAATTCTTGCATTGAAAAATATTTATAAATGTGGTAGATATAATGATGAATAGATGAATGGGATGCACGAAAACAAATTATTCGAAATAGAAAAAAATCAAACGCGTTTAATTTTTGCATTAAATTATCTCGCGCTTGGACGGAGGATTTAATAAAATATTGATTTTTGAAAAAATGCCCGCGGTCTGAAGTGAAAGTATCGGTTTTTGGTGAAAAACGCTCTATTTTCGTTGATAAAAAAACTATGCATAAAAAATTCTTCGTTCAAGCACTGGTTTTTTTTATGTAAGAAAAGCTTGTAAAACTTGCAGTCGATCGGTGCAGTGACATTGGAAATATTGTGGTCACAGATTTCGAAAAAGTCATTTGAGAAAAACGCGTTTAACTTCAAATGCGTTTTTCTCAAAACTGCATTATCGAAATTGGCGTGCAGGATTACTCAAAACCTATTAAGCGGATTGGGTTGAAACTTGGTAAAAACATTGATAATATTGGTATCTTCTACTAGACGAAAATTGGTTTTGAAAAATTGAAAACTGAAAAACTTTCAATTAAAAATTGAAAATTTTGAAAACACATTTCACAGAAATGTTGCATGAAATGTTGATTTTTTTTTTTGGAAATGCGTGCCATTTTGTCAAATTTGCATTTTATTCATTTTAATTACCGTCACATAGAAACTATAAATCTTCGAACTGAAAAAAATGTTTGAACTTTTTTGCAAATCAAAGTCTACGGGAAGCTAGACTGCACACCGAGTCGCAACTCCCGGGGCCATTTTGATGATGAATTAATTTAAAAAAATTGTTCCGTATACTTAAATATACTATTAAAGTATACCTAAAGTTCGATCATTGTAGAATAATTATTTCGTAGTTCAAAAAAACCTTTAAAACTGCTTATTTTTTGCTGTCTAAATGTATATCCCCCCTTAACCCCTTCGTTGGCATTGAGTGCGTTAACCTTCATATCCCTATTTAACTTGCTCTGATATGAAATCGGAGCCGCCCTCGGGAGTTTTTAGGCTCGCTGAATCCGAATTTAAAGTGAAAATTTGGAAACTCGAAATGGCGATGCCAATATGGCGGACAGAAATTAAAAAACTTTACTCGATTTAGATGAAATTAGTACTCCGGGATTTTTGAGGTCGCTTATTACGAATCTGAACTTTAAATTTGAAAATTCGAAATGGCGGTTCGTAATTAAAAATTTTATTCGAATCAATCTGTATTATTTGTATTTTCATTCGCCATGTTTGTTCCTCATTGTGAATTTCTGAATTTTGAGTTCAGATTCATAGTCAGCGCCCTCAAAAACCCCTGAGTACAAGTTTTCAGGATAAAGAAATGTTCCTGCCATTTTGAGCACTTTTTGTCGAATTCTCTCTGTCAACGAAGGGGTCAAAGTTCGCCGGTTTACGGAACCTACCTATAAACGCCCATGAGTCCCTCTATTTTGAACGGATCGACTCGAAGTCTCCAGAGAATATTTTTGAAATATTAAATATCGAGAATCCGTTGAAAATCAAAAATCGATATTTTCAAAAAGTCCACCTAGGTGTAAGCCTTTAAAGCTAATGAAACTGTTTTCCATTGAGTATCGACCGAAGAACATCCTCGTCAATGCTCAATGCTACCATTCTCCATTATCCTCTTCAAAGAAAAATCGCCACTTCCTCTAGACTCACTTGACGCATCCGGATAAAACCCAGGGAAATTCTGGAAGCCTTTTTCATTCCATACCAAATTTTCAAGAAAAAACGTTTCAGCCGTTTCCACGCCAACTTCACTTGAACAGAAAGACAGACAAAAATTCTAGAAACGATATATATATTTCACGTTCACTTGGTCACCTAGAACACTCGCAAGTTCCACCAGCCTGGCGCCAGTTCCAACAAAAAAAAAACAACAAACTCCACAGGGCTCATCTATTTCCGCGCGGAAATTTCCACAATGCGTTCCGACTGCACTCGAGTTGACATTCACCGATGACATTGTTCATTCGATCGTCGGCCGTAAATAACTCACTCGCGGATTAGCGAGATCTGAATCGATATCCGCCCGCGGGGCGCATTGTATCGGGTCGTGTACGCGAGACAATGGCCCAGTGAGCAGCATCGGCATGGCCGCGAGGAATCTCGCGGGCCTCGATATACATCCGAGCGGGATTCTACCGGTTCGCCCACGGACCCATATCCCTATACAGGGTGGCACGAAAAGTAACGTCCAAGAGAAAAATCTAGACGTCACGATACCCAGCTGAACCAACCCCATGCATGTTCTACGATATTTTCTAATTATTGAGAAAAAAAACACATTTTTTTCCTCCTTTGCGTATGTACTTTCCGCGCGATTTTTTCAACTTGTGTTATCGTTATGAAGTGCAGTGTTGAGCAATAAATAAATGACCAACTGAACACCAACGCAAATGCCTTAGATTTTTATCAAAAGTTCGAAAAGTAGGGTTGAGAGGATTAGTCACTGAAATTCAGATGATAACAA
Organism: Ophion obscuratus; assembly: GCA_964007375.1. Taxonomy (NCBI): domain Eukaryota; kingdom Metazoa; phylum Arthropoda; class Insecta; order Hymenoptera; family Ichneumonidae; genus Ophion; species Ophion obscuratus. The sequence continues at coordinate 13,683,322 of OZ023312.1, read as the reverse complement.
AAAAATACTTACTAGTTTAGACTGGTGAAGGTATTTTTTTTTATTAACTCTCATTTTCTTTTAAAAAATTCTAAGAGGAAAGTACATATATAAAAGAGAAAAAGACCTACGATATAGGAAAACTCGGGCAACAAATAGAAAAATGCTCTTTTCGCGAAAACTAACAAAGATCGTAGAACATACATGGGGGTGACTGGATAGGTATTGATACCCCGTGCAGAAATTGTCGTAGGTATCCAATTGGATTCCCATACTTGTCCCCGCTTTCTGATAAGAATCCAATGGGTCATTGCATTAGATCCCTATACTAAAACGGCACGCTCGTACATTGAATTTTAATCGGAGCTTCGCATTGAAATTCATCGTACGAATCCAAAAGGATTCCCACATTATGGAACGGAGTCCGACACGATTGTTGATAGATACCATAGCATTCTGTACATTGAATTAACTAAATAAAATATATGGATATCCAAAATGAGTGAATCTTAAAACGGTTTGAATTTCACCCCAAAAAGTATAAACCGCTTAAAAAGTATGTCTTAAAAATCGATTTGAATCACTTAACTCAAAATCCAGTGTAAACATCGTTTGTTATGTATTTTACTGCATTGTGACAAATCACCACACACTTACATGCTCACGAAGCGTGCAGGTTATGTTTCAACACGCCGAGTTTCTTCTCGTGACTTTTCACATATTTTCGATTCGAACGTGGTAAGAATGGTCAAACGGTGTTTCTCGGGGAACCGTGCTGAATTCAATTGGATCCCAATGAGGACTCCCTATGTGCGGTGGCCCTAGCAAATCCCTATAGAGATGCGTTTTTGCATTTGGTTGAGATTTGGTGATTCACAACTAAATTAAAAAAGTGTTATTAAAAATTAATTAAACCAATCCAAACGCACTATTTTCATCACAGCTCTCTAAAACGAAATGGTATTTCATTACAACTCTAATCGAAATTTATTCCGATCTAAACCAATCCAATAGCAACGAAACCAATTATCATATCAACCAATTAAAAAAGTGTGAATTCAAAATCACATCCAGACTTGTGATTTGGTGCATCGTGGGACTCCTCAACAAATTTGTGAATGGGATTACGAAAGGATCACAACCAGACTTGAGATTTGGTGCATCTTGGGACCCCCCAACAAATTTGTGAATGGGATGACGAAGGGGTCACAACCAGACTTGAGATTTGCTGCATCTTGGGACTCGCCAACAATTGTGCATGCGATTACGAAAGGATCACAACCAGACTTGAGATTTGCTGCATCTTGGGACTCGCCAACAAATTTGTGCATGCCCTTGTGAAAGGATCACAACCAGACTTGAGATTTGGTGTATCTTGGGACTACCCAACAATTGTGCATGGGATTACGAAAGGATCACAACCAGACTTGAGATGTGGTGCATCTTGGGACTTCCCAACAAATTTGTGCGAAGGGATCACAACCAGACTTGAGATTTGGTGCATCTTGGGATTCCCCAACAAATTTGTGAATGGGATTTCAAAAGGATGACAACCAGACTTGAGATTTGGTGCATCTTGGGATTCCCCAACAAATTTGAGCATGGCATTACAAAGGGATCACAACCAGACTTGAGGTTTGGTGCATCTTGGGACCACCCAACAAATTTGTGCATGGGATTACGAAAAGATCACAACCAGACTTGAGATTTGGTGCATCTTGGGACTCCCTAACAAACTTGTGCATGGGATTACGAAAGGATCACAACTAGACTTGAGATTTGGTGCATCTTGGGACCACCCAACAAATTTGTGCATGGGATTACGAAAGGATCACAACCAGACTTGAGGTTTGGTGCATCTTGGGACCATCCAACAAATTTTTGCATAGGATTACGAAAAGATCACAACCAGACTTGAGATTTAGTGCGTCTTGGCACTTCCCAACATATTTGTGCCCGGGATCACTAAAGAATATTTTTTTTTTTGGGAGATCCGCCAAATTCCAGTTTAGAATTTCAAATAAAAATTCTCAAACGCTGTGAATCGGGAGATAGCCCGGAATCCACGTGTATTGCTTTCAGGAATGTGTTACCGTCTGGGGGCTCCCCACCAAATTTCCTCACGCGTACGAGGCATCCATATTTTCCTTTCGGACGTCACTTTCCGGGCCACCCAGTACATACAGACGCGGATCGCCCACTCGTTCGTACTACCGTATATCTCGTTATGCAACTTGGGAATTCGCGAAACGAATAGGCCAGCGCGAATACACGCTTCGGAGGATATAATGGAGGGAAAGCGAGCGGGTGTGGTGTACGCGCGTTCGAATTGCTCCTCGTATAGAGTCGATTATCCTGCGTTATACGTGGTCGGACTAAGAGAGACAGAGACAGAGAGAGAGAGAGAGAGAGCCGATCGCAGGGCTCTCGGCGCCGTGTTCCTGGCGCCAATGCGCTCAACCTCCTCTTCGCCGTCCGGCTAGGTACTAAATGTAGACTACAGGACGGAAAAAGTAAAAAAAAACCAAAGAAAAATCAGTTCACGGAGAGGCACGAGCGAGGTTCTCACGAGGGAGAGCGTGCGTGCCTGCGACCTACCGAACGAGTCGACATTTTCAACGCAACGAGGAACGTCGGGGATTCCGCGCACACCGTCATATATCGGGACAAGCGCGCGATTACGGCGGGCCCGTTGCGGGGGTCGAGTCACGCGCGCGGGCTCAACGGGCCCCGCATTACAAGTCGCGCGCGCACGGTGCCCTTTCTCGCCAAGAGAGAGAGAGAGAGGGAGAGAGAGACAGATGTCACTGCCGCCGTTCCCGATCGATCGCATCGCTCGTCTCACCCGTCACTCCCGACCCTTTAAGCTCGACGCGTTTTTGCCCCGAATCGCGGCCGATCGGCCGCCGTCACGGGGCCAAATTATATCCGCCTGATGAGATACGTCGAGGGCCGAATCGCGACCTTTGGTCGGCGCATTCTCGCGGCAGATGAGGAAAGGCCGTTATTGGAGAATCTCGGACACAACTTCTTCCCATGTAACACATAGTACAACGTAATAAGGACTCATCGCTCGCCCGTTACGCGAGGCGCAATATGTACGCTTATTCGGCGGCAATGCCACCGATAGACGAGCCGCCGACATACTCCCACGAGATCGAGCCGATCAGGAAGAAAATAATACAGGCAGCGGAGCCGTCCTGCTCGCGCGGAGAAACGACCCGATGCCCGATTGTACGGAAAAATTGCGAACTTTTTACACGCCGACGGTGAAACGAGGGAACGGATCACGGCTGATGAAAAGCTTGCGGTGAAGGGGCAACGGTAGCGGTGAGAAGGGGCCAGCCCTGGTCGTTGCAACATTTTTGCTTCGCGTGCGTGCTTACTATCAGGGTTTCGATGCCAGCGTGTTTGTGTTCCACTGAGAACGGCCGTCAGCTAGGCCTGAATGGCCGTTGCGATCGGTAGCAGTCCTCGTTCTATCGGCCACATACCCGGGCGACGATTTTTATTTGAAATGGTGTGTACACGGCAAAGACTGGGCCTGTTTGACGTGTGTTCAAAGTATTTAGAAGTAACACAACATGAAGGCTAGACACGCGTTGCCATGTTGATTCTACACACTCATGCATTTGGTACACTGAGGAAAAAAAATCATTGATCCAATATCATTGGCGTTATTGAATGAAATTTCGTTGATTCGATTGTAAAATTGTTGGTGTAAATAATCGGATTTATTAGTCCAAATAAAAGGCTATTGACTTCAATAACATCATAAAATTGAAAGTTTTTTTTTTCATTCAGAAGATATATTGTTAGACGAGAACAATATATTTGAAACTATCTAAAAAATTATCGCGAACAAATTATATAGTTTTGAATGCGATTTCTGCAACGAACGAAAAAAGCGTTTTAATTCATAACATGAATATTGTTAATTCGAGTACACAAGAAAAATTGAATTTCGCTTGTTTGATTGAAATAAAATTTCTATTGAGTAAAATGTTATTTTATTGTTTTCACCATATTCGATATTGATTTTGAGTACATTATTCGTTGAAATATTAATTATTTATTGCGATTGAAGAATATTAAGCAAATGTCTACATTGGTTAAAAAATTATGCGAAAGTAAAATTTGTTTCTTGCACATTTGGTTGAAAAATTCAAGCGAATCATGGCCGAGCGCCACCGAAATAATAGATGTGAGGAAACCCGTAGTTCTCGGAGTAACCGCTAGAGGCCGCACGCGCGCTCGTTTCTCGTAAGCGTAGCGCGAACCGAAAATCTACTTAAACGCTGGAGAAACTAAACACTATCGCTTCTTGGTCTGTGGCTAAGATCAAAGTGTAGTATCTGTTCTAGTCAGTTGAATATCTGATATTCTCTTCATGGATATTCCATTGGATATCTGATATTCTCTCCACTATTATCGTGGATGATCATTCTAATGCTCACTTTTTATTTAAGATTTAAAACAAATTGAAAAACTTACCCCCCATGGCATATTCGTTTTGATGTAGTAAAGAAATAATTAATTCTATTGATTATATTTTTTGTACGAAATGAAAAATGTTTGTAGCAACCACTTAATTATTTCATCCAATACATCTACGGATTCTATATTGAATGATTTCAATAGATTACAATTTTATTTGAAGGATAATGTAGATATTCGGAGAACAGAAGAGCTATTTCAAATAAAATAATACGTTATTTAAGGGCGGGGTAAAGTATTAAAATTTTTTTTTCATTTTTTTTAAATTTTTTAACTGGATGCATAATATATCAAGAATATTGTGTTAACATTTCAAGTCGATCGGAGTAAAATTGACGAAGTTATGAGTATTTGAGCGTCTATTGCTCCATGCCGTTCTCTTCTCTTCAGCGTTTTTCAAATCGTTTTTCTGAGACTTGTCATATTTGAAGTTCGTGTGCACGATAACTCAAAATCTACTGGACCAATCGCTTTGAAATTTTGCACAGTACTTCTTCACATAATTCACCAGGTATTGTCGAGAGCTTTTTTGTTTTTTTTTAATGATTACTAATTTTTCAACAACAAATTAGCCGATTTTTTTAGCGAAAATCGGGTTTTTGGCTCCCAAGTGCTACGAAAAATCGAAAAATCGAAAAAAAAAATCCTCCCTTCATTACCTCGAGAAACATCTCCTTTAACAAATGCATTTTGATTTTTTTGTTTCAGATGATTCTGTTGCGAGTTATGGTGCACATCGCAAACCAACTTTTTTTCGAGGCGCCTCCGGGGTTTAATTTTCACTTGCTCAATTTTGAATATTTTGCAATGCAAATTTAGGAGAATGTTGTTCAAATGTTACTTTATTATATGTAAATTTTTCAATAAACGAACACTATTCGTTACGCCAAAAAAATAATCTTAAAAACATGCCTTTTTTTCGCCGAATTAACTCTACCCCGCCCTTAAGTCTGTCCGGTACTAGGTGCAACTTGCAGTGACTGAAAATTTTTGTACCAAAGTTTGAATACATTTTTTTTATTTCGTTTATGCGGAGGTTGCTTTTTTGTTAATTTACTTTGGTTTTAAACTTTGTTGACGTAATTATTTTTTTTTAAATTACATTTCTCGAAGCAGATTTTTTTATTGTTCGAAAAGCTTAGGTGTCCGCCACGGGGGACTTCCCCCTAAAGCGTGTAGAATCAACATACAAGACGCATATTCACGGACATTAGACTAAACAACGCACGTTGATAGCAACACTCGAGCAAAAATAACACGGAACAAAGCAACACAGTTTGAGTTTGTTAATTGCGAGTTATTGGTCATGTTTTAAAAATCACCTTGGTTACGGCATCACTTGAAACTCACTAGTTGATTCGACATCGATTGATTAACCGGTTAATTGAAGACCACATTTGGTCTTGACTTTTTGCTTCATTTATAGATCATTTTTGAGTTTGTCACGAGGAAGAACCTGAAATTGGAATTCATTTTCCAAAACCTCGATAGCTGCATTGAATCTTTAGCGACGTATTTTTGTTTCGAGGCCATCACCGACAAGCCAAAAGCGGCTGTCATCGTGAAGCTGTATGAGAACCTAGCCTATGCGAAGACAAGAAAAACAGTGACACCTCTCATACATACTACAGAGTAATATATATGTACTGTTGAGTTCAGTTAAGAAAATGCATATATTTTGATGATAAAAAATCTTTTCTTATTCAATTTATTATTTCGATTTCCATGTATATACAGTACTGCAAAAATAAGTGTTTAAATGGCTGTAATATGAAATATAAATTTTAAAAGCGTGAGGCTTTTTTTCGGAAATTTTATAGTAGTATTAGTACTTATGACGTTTGACGCCTGAAGCTTTTAAAATGTATATTTCATATTTAAAAAATATCTACGCTTATGTACCTTTCAAGTACTTGCACCTATAACGGGTGACCAAGGAAGGGCCTTTTTTGTAGTTATACTGTTTTGATTTACAATTTTACAGAGCATCGTTTTTTACTTGTTAGTACAGTACTTTCTAAATAAAAGCTTGTTTTCAGAAAGTTGTTTTACGTTTATTCCATTTTTTTCTTTTTAGTATTAGAATTTGTTCATTCAATTGCCATGCCACCCCCATGCCATTCAGACATCGGCACAATAAAAAACCTCGCCTTAGGTTATAAAGGTTTCGCGAGAAACTTTATAATAGTGTAATTATAAATAGTGCTCGATTCAACAAAATTAATGTGCCCAAACCCGATGGTCCTACCATTTGCCATTAGGAAATTTCAGTTCCCAACTCCCACCGCCATTGTCAAACTCTCGTTATTATGTGTAATGAAAAGTCCTCTTCATAACGAATCAAATGAGCACACCTCCCACCTCCATCGTCAGACCAGCTGTATGCTACCATATTATTGCATTGTCACTGAAGTTACATACACTGACAGAAAAATTCGATTGATATCAACTAACCGCATGTATTTGATTTTTCAAATTTTGCATTGACTAGATTTTTCGTGAATTCAAATGTTTCCTATTGCATTCCATTATTGGAATTATTTATTTTATTCAATATTTATTCAATAGATATTAAATATATATTCATTTATTCAAATGAAAATATATTTAATGTCGTCCAATAACTAAACATTTTATCTAATCCTAATAAATGTGTGATTCGGTTTCATCTGTTCAAAAAACAATTTAGCTGAATCCATTAAGTGTGTCTATTTGATTAAAAAAAATTAAATTAAATAGAATTTTCGTAATCAACCATTTTTCTATTTGATTGAACTAATGAACTGTCTTTATTGCAACAGGCATATCAAAGGGGAGTGGTGGTAGAGAGGGTGGAGAGAAAGGAATTATATATATATATATATATATATATATATATATATATATGTTTTTTCTTCAAATATAACCCATGTTTGCTTATGTTTGAAAATTCTATAGCATGTTATTCGAGAACTCTCTAATTATCACAATAATATTAACTAATTGATGCAGTTTATGTGATACAGAAAATATACATTGCAAGCAAATTAAGATTTATTTGAATCGAATCTTTATTTATTCCATTTGAATATATTTAATACTTGAAAAGCATGACCGAAACAAATAAAAAAATATCTTTGCAATAAATAAGAACGTAGTAGGCCGTGAGACAAAGAAAATACCTATTTTATTTAAATAGATCCTATTTAAGGGGTTAGGCTACTCTAGAATTGTCGAAAAATCGATTTTTTTTAAATGGTCCCCTAGGACCTCAAAAATGATGTCCCAAAAGATTATGGCCGGGAAAAATCTGTAAGTACTCGGTTTTTGAATTTTAGTACAAGGCTGCCTGGTCCGCAGCGAGCTACTCAAAACTTCATTTTTTAAGTTGGTCGGCAACATAACTCTGGCAATTTTCAACCGATTCACTTGAAAGGTTGAATATATCTTGAAACATACATTGTCTATGGAACTACGTAGGATTTTTTTTATATTGCATAGTCAATTTGTTGTTAACAATTATCTGACGATTTTTAGGCAAATTTTGCACTTTCCACTTTAGAAGTACGCCATTTGCCCAAAAATCAATATATCAAACAAATCCTACGTAATTCTATAGCAGTTATTATATATAATCGAAGAAAAATCATTGGCTCATTATAATTCAAAAATTACCGGAACGTTTGTCCGGCCGTGGACCCTGGAAAAACCAAAACGTCATCGCAAAAACGCTGCACAGCCGCCATTTTGAAATTAATCGCTTAAAAAAAAACTATTGTATACAGTCACTGATATGTATGATAAACACCCTTTTTTGTAATCACGATTTATTTTGTAGTTTTTCTGAAAAAATCTCCGGAAATCCTTTTTTTTCCGCCTCCAGAGTGGCCTAAGGCCTTAAATTAAATATTTTTTTTCGGCAGTGTAGGTATGCGAAATTTCAGCTCAATCGGATGCCAACGAGTGCTTGAAAAATGGATCACAAATTTTGAACCGGAAAGATAGACATACAAACGAAGCAAGTTAAATAAAAGCTTGTTAAAAGGGCAAATCGAATGGTCTTCGCAAAAATCGCCATAACTTCGTCCACTTTTGAAATCGTAACAAAATCTTCGTTGCAAATTAAAGTTAAGACCCTTGGCTGTAAAACTATACAATAAAAGCATCGTATTTTTGAAATATCAAGCTTACGCAGGCCCCTTCAGTAATAATTTCAAAAATAAGAAAATGAGCTTGTCCTTTTTTTCCCTGTACCTATATGGGGAGAGAAATCGCAAGCGCGTCCTTTCGAGGATCGTGCATTTTTTCCAGCCCCATATCCAATTTAGCGGAGCGTGTCTCGTGGTGTCGGTGATCGAGAGGAGAGGAGAAAAAAACGACAGGAGGAGAAGAGGAACGAGTACGAAGTGGAGGAAGAAGAGAAACGCGGAGAGGAAGACCCGTCATTACTCGAGACGCGTAGCGGAGGCTTCGCGTGTATCAATTATTTGGCGAATATCGCTGACCGCGCTGCTGTTGCTGCTGCAACACAACGCTGCAACACGCCGCTAAACCTGCTCCCGACCGAGCCGATGCTCCCTCGCTCACCTCTCGTATATTGTATTCGCCGATAGACGCAACAACGATTTCCAGCTTTTTGTCGTCCACCCTAACCGATCTACTTTCCTCTTCATTATATTCTAAAGAATGGAAACCGACACGCGTTAAGGTGCGACACCAACGTGACGGATAAAAAAAAATCCCATTTTTTCAAAGTATACATATGCAAGAATATGTGAAAAAAAAAATTCAAGATAAAATATTGAAAATTGATCAAGTTACAGGCGATTTCGTGAGTGCAGGTAGCGCAACGTGTACCTACCAGATGTAGAAGTACGAAACCGGTTTTTTTTTTGTAAAAATGACACGTCTGTTGTTTGAAAAGGATAACGAATATTTTATTAAAAATAATCTCCTTTGATATTTTCATTTCTCCCACCTCGCCGGCAGTTTATGAATGCCGCGCCAAAAAAAAACAGTGCTTCTTTTGAAGCGAACCAGTTGCCGAGCCATTTTCGTACATTTTCATACGAATTGAGCCGTTGTTTAGCGAGAGCGTGTCCCATTGATGCGAATAGATGATAATCGGACGGAGCCAAGTCTGGAGAATAAGCCGCATGCGCTAGTATTTCCCAACTGAACGCCTCGATCGTTTCCCTGACCCGTTTTGCTGTGTGTCCCCCATGGAAATTTGTATACTCAAAAATATACGGCAAATTCATTTTATTAATAATTGTAATATATGTGAAGTGTATGCCATATATTGAAAATATATGTTGCATATACGTGTCAAATTCTAATTTTCGTAACGTTTTTATATATGAGATGTATATGCGTGGTATTGCTGTATATCACTGTACCATATATCAATGATATATGTAGAATTTACCCTGCATATATACCACATATATTTAGCATATATGTTGCATACACATTGCATGCATACCACATATATACTGCATAAGTGGTACATATATGCCACAAATTATATTGAAAATATACTTACAATGTACTCAAATTACCCTCAAAATATACTACAAATGTATTTTAACTGTATTCGACTTATAATTGAAATATACTTTAAATGTATTTAAACTACACCTAAAATATACACGATATATGTTCATACTCCGTTAAAAGTATACTTGAAATATGTTCATACTACATTTAAAATACTATTGAAATATATTCAACGTGTATTTAAGATATACTTGAAATATATTTAAACTATACTTGAAATAATCTTAAAAATTTTGTTATGACGTTATTTACATCATTGCACCCTTTTACGATATTTTTCCTTGTCATTAATTACGATTATGGTGTTTGCGGTTCAAATATATTAATGGTTCAAATTTAAATTATATCAGACGCTTACACGCCGTAAGGTGGTTTCGAACCCGGGACCTCTGAGTGATGAGCTGGGACGTTCCCCACTGAGCTAATTCTACTTGTTAAATTAACTTTCGTATCGTCTGCATATCGTACAATACACAATGTTAGTTTATTGAGAAATGTGGGTAATGTGTGGTAATGTTAGTTACCTTTATAAGGGTAACTAACATTATCGGATCAATACTTAAGTGCGTTCGCATAGAGAGCGATAATCGAATAGAATTACGAGATTACATAACCTTCAATTTTTTTGTCCGATCATTTATTCCGGCTAGTGCGGCTAGGTCTTCGCGAGATACCGACTTGAAGATGTTTTTGATTTGCAACGTCATCTGTTACTCACGTTGCTTAACCAACCATATTTAAAATATATAAAACATACATTCAGTTTGTATGTTTGATATATTTAAGATGTATCTTAAGGGGTAAGGCCACTGTAACGGCCAAAAAAAAAAGGTTTTTTTCACTAATTTTTTGCTTCCGAAATTGAAGGTATTTGAAAAAAAACTTTTAATGGTGTTATCGGGCATACATTAAACTTTATTATAAAATTTTTTTACAGTAAAAAAAAACAAAATGGCGGTTCCACAGCTATCTTCCCGGGACATGTTTTGCTTCCAGGGCTCCGCGGCACGCAGCACCACTGGTGCACTTTTGAATCTAGAACAAAAAAAAAACCATTAATCTAGAGGGCTATAGCTAGAGAATGTCGATCGGATTTTAAAAAGTATCAATTTTTGTGGATTTGGCGTGCGTTTGAAAAAAAAAATTGATTTTTGACGAAAAAAACGGCAAGTTTTTTGTTAATAAAAAATCAATAAATAAAGTTCTTGAAAATTCCGATCGACATTCTCAAGATAATGTAAATGTTCACATCTGGTTAAAATTTCAAGTAAAAAAAATGAAAATTGTTCGAGTTATGCTGCGTGCCATTTTGAAAAACCATGTTTCGAGAAAAACGCGTTTAAAGTTTTGCGAATAGTTTTTTATTGGAAAAAATTAAAAAAAGAAGTTAAAAGGATTTAAACTATTTTTAAACTAGAGGGTTTAAACTATTTTTTAAGCCAATAAAAAAAAATCGATTTTTCAAAAAATTTACAGTGGTCTTACCCCTTAAATGGATTTATATTTATATATCGTATAGGTTTTACTCTTGCCCAAAAATATAATTGGCGTATCCAACTTTTCGAACCAATTATATTTATTACATGTTTTATATATTTTTCGATATATTTTTTATATATTTTATTTTCATGTTGGGTATATAGTGTTTATATTTAATAGTGCACTTTAACTGTAAATTAAGTTTTATTAAGTTTAACTGTAATAGTGTTTGTTCACAGCATATATTTCTTGTCAGGAATATGTATCAAAAATGTATGCGTCATATATGACGCATACATGACACACATATGAGTCATATATGACGCATACATTTTTGATAAATTTTTCTGACAAAAAAATAGATTGAAAATATATCAAAAATATATGCGTCGTATATGCCTCATAAATGCATCATATATAGTGTTTATACGTAGCATATATTTTTTTGGTCAGAAAAATATATCGAAAATATATGGGTCATATATGCGTCATATATTTGGTGCATATATACTGAATATATACGTATTATTCTATTTTTCGTGACTATATATGCGACCGATATATATATATGTAGCATATATTTTCTGCATATATTTTACATACATAAATTTCCATGGGGGTGTGATGGAGCATTATCATGGAGCAAAATTACCGTGTGTTGCCTTTTTCCATATTCCGCTCTTTCAAACGAATCGAGACGGCTTTTTGCGTCCCATTCAATTGATCCGCGAGTTCTTGTTGACTTTAAGTATCATCATCATCCAATAAGGCTTGCAATTCGTTGTCTGCGAACTTTTTCGGTGGTTTCCCACGTTCTACGTTTCTCACGTCAAAATCACCAGTTTTGAATTTTTTGAACCACTCGAAACACTGTGTTTCACCAAGAGCATGTTCACCGTAAGCTTCAACAAGCATTCGATGCGATTCTGCAGCAGTTTTCTTCAAATGATAACAGAAAACCAATGCTGTCCGCAAATCGTAGTTCGTAGGCACAAAACTCGATATGTTTAAGGTTATAGAAAAATATACCGGTGTAGGGAACTTGGGTTGTTGTGTGTTGAAAATCTTCGTCAGCTGTTAGAGGGAGATGATGGCGCTGCAGAAGCGGTTTTACGGTCCCTAAACTGGTGGCTAGCAACATCTATAGGGAAATTCCGGTTTCATACTTCTACACCTGGTACTGACCATAAAACCTTCCATAGTGTTTTTCTCGAAACGTCTTTTGCCGACCTGACCGGAATCACAACTCTAGCTATAAGTGTTCAATGTTCAATTTAAACAAAAAAAAAACGAAAATTTTCGTAATTGTAGTATGTAACGTTGTACATAGCCATTTTCTTTTTGAAATTTATTTTTGAAGACCCCGAATGTAAGTAAACATTTCGACAAAGCTACACTTATTTTTAACACACGCCTTTTGTGCAATTTTTTTCGCAAACTACCTCGTACAACGAAAACTACATTTATACAGATTACAAAACATTTTTAAATTTATTTTTTAAATCAACCATTGTCGAGTTATCGATCCGGCCATTGGACCCCATTTTTCATACAGAGGCTTTGTACACCTCAATGACGTTGTTAATTGAAAAAAAATTAAAATTTATACGAATTAAGTTCAATGCATGATAAATAACATATCTTTTCCAAATCCGGCAAGAGTACGATATCCGAGGCGCCAAAATTTGACGGTGAATTTAGAGTTATCGAGTCAAAATAAAAAAAAGTATGAAGAGTGGTAAAAGTAAATATTTCGCTTATTTTCCGTCAAAATTAGAATTTGTCTATAGTTATTGAAAATTACGATTTTTTCGAATTTGAAAATTTCAAGCAAGATCAGGCAAGGTAACTTGGAAATTCATAGTTTCAACAGTGTCTCAGAAGCCAAAAATGTATTTTGAACACCACAACCATGTTTTCTTCGCTTATAAAGGCGACTAGACAGAGAGTAAAGTAGTACTTTTAATCGCTAGCAGTCCGTAGAGGTATTCAAAGTGTAGTAATTATATGGAACAATTTTTATTGTTATAAATACAAAAATAATATAAATAAATAAAGCATTATAATCTCGGAACTTATGTTGGAAATCCTATAAATACTATGTTTAGTGTCCTTTGGGGGCCTCCGCCCCCACGACCCCGCGAGGTAGCACCTCAGGGGGGCTCTGCCCCTTGACCCCGCCGACCTGGGCACACACACTCGCACACACACACACCTACAAAGAAATACTAAAACTTTTTTAAGTTCGCCCAGTCAATTTCCATTATTTGTGATAAAATAAAGATATTGTACCTATGAGCCAACAACAATCGTTGAATTTTTGCGTATTTCCATTTACCGCTAAACGCGGTCATAATTCCTTAAGGAAGCCGAAACGGCAAATTTTTTATTCTTGACATCCTCATTATTTTTGTTCAATTATCAAGAATCAACGATTAAAACTTGGCTCCTCGGATATCGTACTATCCCCCCCCCCCCCAAATCCCGAATAAATAATCTCGTAGACAAAAAAAGTCGAAAAACGTTCTTTTTACGGCCCGTCACAGTAGTTCCTTCCCTGAAGGAAGGAAGTGCACAATGGCTGGTAAACAACGAGCTTGGCTATGTCAATTCTCAAATACCAAATTTTCGATATCAAATTTCAAAATGTATTTAAAAATAGGACTAAATCGTTGCCGTAATTTCGCGATTGACTATAAATTTGCAATCGATTAGCGTCTTTGTCATGGTTCAGAGTGAGATGTGAAGTTCTAAAAATTGACCGAGTTGTGACAAGTTTTGGGAGGAGTCAGATGGCCCACTGCGCTTCGGTGAACCGCCCCCGCTGTTCACTCTTCTTTCGGGCTTTTTTTTTAAACGTTGTTTTATGAAACGATGTAAGTCGTGTCTCAAAATTTATTCGGCAGATTCACTTCAAATTCGGACACAGAGTTTATAACATTTTCTGTCGTAAGTTAATAACAAATTATTTTTTTATAAATTCACTTGAAAGTCGACTTTTTTTTTACAGCTTGCCACTTTCGTAATTTTTTAAAATATCAAAAAAGCATTCGGTCATATAAAAGTTCTATTATTATACTAAAAGTACATTTTTTAATTTATCTCTTCAGATTACCCTAGTTGCTATAACAACCTACACCGATTGGCTCTGCAGCCCCGGCGGCACGTTGTTTAAACAATAATAACTTCATTGTTTATCAATATTTGTCAATAAAAAAAACACTGGAACTTGGCAAGACTATGTATTAATTTTGTGTAAAATCCCGACCCCGTCATGCCAAAACTCCGATTGGAAAAAAAATATTGAAAATCGACCTGTTTTTTGGGCCCCGAGCTGATGCAGACCCGTCCAAGTTTTCTGGGCGTTGAGTTTGCAATGGCGAAATCTGAAATGAATTCCACCATGCTGAGGGGCAGACGAAGCGATGGAAGACGACGAAGGGCTAGTGCGCGCGTGCAGCAGCAGGGCCGCATCTTCGGCCCTGCGATCTTTTTCGGTTCTCCATCCGATTTTATGAGGATTCGCGTTTTGCGATTCTAGAGTTGCGCGCAACGGGAACGAGATCTCATCTTGCTCGATCCAAGCGCCTCGTCATTTCCAGTCGGCAATTATCACGTTCCCGTTTCTTGGAGCTCGCACCCGTGACGTTAAAAGCCAGTCAAATTCGCTGTCATCCTCTTCCACGTCGTATAGTCTCGCGGATGATGAATAATTATCGTAAAATTTTTATGACGGTACGATGAGGCGGAAGGCCATAACCGATACTGTGGACGTATTCACGTACATGCGCAGGGTGACTCACACGAGAGACAGAATACTTGAATACCTCTGATGGATTTAAAGATATGAAAAATGAATACTTAGGAATTAAGAAGGGAGACGGAACCTTTAGGCGAGGAAAAAACAGCTGATATTCATGATTTTTTTTAAAGTTATGAATCGAGACTTCGGATATGTTTTATGACTACTTTTGGCGGTTCCATGGTACCCGTGCAGAAATTTTGGCAGGGATACAGCTGGATTCTGACTTGTATCCCGGGCTCCCAGTTGGGATCTAGTCCAATATCGGATCAGATTCGAAGACTAAATGTAAGATCCGTAAACTGGATTCCATTAGGGATCCAGAACCGGATCCTTTAATGACTCTAAATAGATTCCCCATGGAATCATTGAGGAATCTGGAAAGGATCACGGGTGAATACAGGCTAAAATAAAATGTCAAAAATGGAATTATGACACGTTAAATTTATTATAAAAATAAATAACATTTATAAAGTTTTGGTGCATTAAACTATCAATAAAAAAAAATTTGTCCAAAGATTCAAATGGCAGATCGGGCTCATCGCCAGATTTTGATGTGAATTAAAAAAAATTCACTTAAAAATCTGTGAATGCAAATGTATTGACAAGAAATTATAAATACAAAAAAATTCACAAAATTAGTTGTGAATTTTTTCGTATTTAAGACAAATTAAAATCAAATTCAAAATGATTAGATTAAAATGGGCGCCAAAAGTAAGTTCGTACGTATTTTGAGAGAAAACATTGCCTCGAGGCAACGAAATTTTTGCACATAACTTTTTGTGCGAACATTTCTTTGCCTCAACACAATGTTTTCTCTCAAAATACGTTTACACTTGTGGTGTAAATTTTAATATAACTGTCGTGAATTCGATTTTTATTTTCTTCAACTTGAGGAAATTCACAACGCATCTTGTGATTTTTTTCATATTTATAATGTAATATTTGAAACTCACAACTTTTTTTGCAAAAATTTATTTGCCTCGACGAAATGTTTTCTCTCGAAATACGTAAGAACTCACGGTTGGTGTAAATTTTAATCTAATCATTGTGAATTTGATTTTAATTTGTCTTAAATACATGTTTATACCCACCGACATGTCGGTGGATATAAACAGAGACTTATTCCCCAAAACCGGTATCCCGGTTAGAATCCAACTTGCATCCGTATCGGAATATGTACGACGACGATGGCATAATTTTGAAAATTTTGGCATAACGTGTATTTTCGGTATTACTATGTTATTCCTATCTATAGATAGGAATTTTATAGATAGGAATCTATAGACAGAAATTCCTATCTACAGATAGGAATTCCATAGTAATACAGAAAATCCATGCGACGCCAAAATTTTCAAAATGATGCCATCGTCGTCGTACATATGCCGATACTGATGCAAGTTGGATTCTAACCGGGATACCGGTTTTGGGGAATCCATGACAAATCCTGATCGGAATTTGATCGGACATAGGGTATCCCGATCAAAATTTCTGCACGGGTATTTTCTTTTTTTTTATTATTAATCTTCAAAAATGGCACGGTCTTCTAAACGGGTTGCCGCGGATGTTGTCAGACGGCGTGACACGTAGCGTCGACGGGATTAATCTGCAGAAAAACCAACGACGATTTTTCTTTCACTAACACTCATACGCAGAATATGAACCAAGGAAAAGTAAGAAATGTTGAAAATCGATTAAGGGGCTATACCAGTGTGACACTTTCAAACAATCGATTTTTTGTGGCCTTTTTCGATAGTTAATACTTTCAAGAATGTCCTGTAAAAATGTCAAGGTATCTCTATCGTTTTATCTTGCAAAAATCGATAGTTAAATCATTAAATGCGTTTTTCTCGAAATGAGATTTTTCAAATTTGCTGACATTGTAACTCAAAGAGCAATTATCCGATTGACTTGAAATTTGAACTGAGTACTCTTGAATATATTGACTCTACAATGGCGTAGGATATTTTTGATTGAACGAAAATTAACGATTTGGCAGTGAAAAAAAACGACCATTTTATAGGCAAGAAAATATACTTCTTTTCATACTACGCCATTTTGTTAGATTTTTATATTTTTCGAAAATCCTACGTCATTGTACAGGAAATACCTTCCAGTTTAAAGATATTTTTTTTTTTTCGGTTTCAGCTACTCAATCGACCGGAATCACGTCAGCAGTGGAGGAACTTTTTTTTGGCGCCTCCGAAGGTATCGCATAAGTCGCTTGGATCTCAATGTTTTTCTATGAAAAAATTATGTAATATGGGTCAAATATAGCCAAATATATTCTTAACTTTCCGAAACACTTAATTGAGTACTCTTCTTCCAAAAAATTCCCCAAAATCGCTCCCCCTTAAATGGTACGCTTTGGATAAAAAAGATTGAATTTTTCGAATGATTGGCTCTATTTTGCAATAACAATACTATTTTTTCATTTTCGGGCGACTTTAGGTTCATGCTTAAAACGATAAGATTAGAAAGAATTATACCAAATTTCATCGGAATCGGCCGATTAGTTCCTTAGCTATAGGCCACGCCAGTTTTGAAAATGCAGTTTAGAAGACCGTGCCAACCTTCCGTCATTTTAAAAGATTAATAAAAATCAAAAACCCTAAACAGTCAAAACTAGTAACTAAACATATTCTAAACCGAAAAAATGGTGAAAAAATGTTTCTTTAAAAAAAAAATCAGGGAAATTAGCAAATAATTCCTTCGCCTAAAGGGATCTTCCCCCTGAACGGGTCTGCATAAGCATAAGCAGAGCCGTTAATGGGGGAGCCCTAAGTTGGATTTGAATTTTTCCCTGATGCGAGTATTGGAATTACGAGGTCAGGATTTTTTACACACAATTGATTCATGGTCTTGTTAAGATGGAATTCTCTTTTTGTTGGAAAATAGTGATAAGGATCGAAGTTATTATTATTTATACAAAGTCCTGCCGTTGCGGCATGGCCAATCGGCGGAGGGGGTTCTGGAAACTAGGGTCGTCTGAAATAAAAAATAAAAAATATACTTTCAGTAGAATAATACAACTTTTATGAAAGTTTTTTTATTCTACTAAAAGAATATTTTCGCCTATATACTAAAAGTATACTTTGTCATTGCAATGCTCGCAGCAGAAAAAGAAATTGAAAATCGATCCGTTTTTCACCCTCAGCTTATAACAGGATATTTTTTTGAAATGTTAAATATTACGAAAATGGCAAGCTGTATATAAATAAGTTCGATTTTGGTAAAAAAAAAACAACTTTGATAATTTGTTATTAGCAAATGGATGAACATATAAAAAAATCATCCGGCCATATGATGAAAAATGCATACTTTCGAGAAAGACGAAAAAAAATAGTAATTTCAGCAGGGTGGTTTGCGGTAGCGCACTTCGGGATCTGGTCCTTCACAAAAATCTTAGTTGAGTTAAGGGGGGATTGTCTTTTTTTTTCGCAAAATTTACCGCTTTTTGGGAATTTTTTTGTGAAGAAAGTATACAACGGAAAACTTGTGAAACTTGGCATATAGTTTTATTGATCTGTTTACTACATACCAAAAAATTTTTAAACAATTTCATCAAAAAATCCGCCTCCCACCCCCCTCGCCGCGCGATGGTCCTTTTTTGATGGTGTGCACGATTTCTAAAAAACTATTCAACCGATTGCCTTCAAATTTGGACAGAATGCTCAGCTGACACCCTTTTATCGTTTGATGAAGCAAAAAAGCAATACGTTTAATAGTTTTTTATTTATAACAAAAAATCGATCAATTTTTTTCGAAAAATCGATACTTCAAGTTCAAAACGTCACCAAATCGTCAATTTTTTTTTCCCTTCATCGAACGATAGCTATATGTGTCTAAAGTAAAATGCTTTTTGGGTTTTTGTTGCAGGATGAACGTGAAGGCTGTAATCGTGCACACCATCAAAAAAGGACCATCGCGCGTCGAGGGGAGTGGGAGGCGGATTTTTTGATGAAATTGTTTAAAAATTTGTTTGTATGTAGTAAACAGATCAATAAAACTATATGCCAAGTTTCACAAGTTTTCCGTTGTATACTTTCTTCACAAAAAATTCCCAAAAAGCGGTAAATTTTGCGAAAAAAAAGACAATCCCCCCTTAAGATCTCAGGCTACAAAACTATGCATTAAAATTGTATTATAAAAATTACAAGAAAAAAGGCCAGTCTTCAAAATGTCCTCCATCTCCCTTAACATATTATTTTATTAGAAAATCATAATGATATTTACAATTATACAAAAATCAGGTATTCTGATAAGTATCATCTGAAGAACAGTCTGCATTTTTTTTTGTGAAAAAAACATTTAATGACAATCGATTAACATCCAATGTCCGGGAAGCACCTCTCGAAACCGTCTTTTGCGGTGATCCAGGTTATCTAATATGAAAGAATCAAACAGATTTCTTTAGTACATTAGTTATTCCTACGATTAATCGGAGGAATTTCCTAAATATCAGATAAAAAAGAAATAACGCCTGTTCCAAGTGATTTTTGCTTTGCGTTAAAAACGAGCATTTTTCGTTCATCAAATCGAACATATGCATCGGAAAAAAATCCTTCGATCAAATACTATATTACATTTAGAAAAAGTCCTGAAAATGTCAAAAAAAAACGATGCAGTAGTTTATTCTATATTTCGCTCACCAACATAAAAAACGTACTTTCGACAAAAAAGCGTTTAAATTTTAAACGGCGCTCGAGCGTTCCAACGGGCGTCAACGTAACAGCCTATGAATCTGTCAACTTTGATCGGATCACCTTGAAATTTTTTGGGGAACATTCGTAAGATGATATACTGTCGAGATATATTGGTTTTGAAAAAAGTGGCCCGACTTTTACAGCTAGACTTAATTGAGAAGGTCGATGAGCTCGAAACCGTCAGAAAAAAAGATAAATCACGGTGTAAATCCGTGCGTCCTTCGAGGCCATCCTAATTCTGAACTATATTTCATGGATGTATCATTCGATCCAGCGTCCTCAGCCGTGCCGTTTGCCGTGACTCAACCTGTACGTGCGGTGTTCTCATCGCAAAGTCAGTGAAACAAGGTATTCTCTCTCTCTCTCTCTCTCTCTCTCTCTCTCTCTCTCTCTCTCTCTCTCTCTCTCTCTCTC
>OZ023312.1:13618742-13662707 GCA_964007375.1 Ophion obscuratus | reverse complement strand
TGTATCTTCGTCCGGTGGCCAAAGAGTCGAGAGGCGAGCAACACCGAGCGCGAGATACACTTTTATATTTATTTAATTCCTCACCGGCCTCGCTCTTCCGGCCCCATGATGAACGCCTATAACGGGACAAGCTTTTTCTTTTCAACCTTCGAATCCTGCCGGTTCCCTTTGCGCCCACGATTCTATCGCTAACTCGAGCTTACCCATGCAGAAATTAGTCGAAGAGACCTCCGATCCTACCACCTCTTTGAGGGATCTCATAGGGGCGCCATAGGTAGTCCACATTGGAATCCAAGTGGCGCACTATTTTGCGATTGACGTTGTTTGAGAATTTCTTATTAGGAATTCTGAATCGAAAAATATCCTATCGTGATCCCGTGCACACGTTGGGGAGTCCAGGATGCACCCATATGTCTATAGGGATTTGTCAGGGACATCGCACATACACTCAGAAAAAAGATTTATTATGTTAAAATAAATTGGCACATTAGAACATAATTTATTAGAAATGAATAAATATTTCCTCGTATGGAGACAGTTTTTATGTGATTGTAACTACAGCATTTATTCGGCGTCACTGAATATGTTTTTTTGCGTACCGATTTTTCACATTGAATAAAAGCCATATTCAAGATAGAACATTTGAATAAATATTTCCTCAAATCAAATCAATACTACTTCCCAATCACGGAAACCTCCCGAGTAGAAATTTCTTAGGGTTAGCCTGACCAGGATCAGGCCGCGATCGGGGTGCGATATGGGTAACACCTATTACGGACATTCTGTTCCGGCCCCGATCGGACCGGAAGTATTTAGGCCCTAAATCAGGCTATACTAAAACAGCCCTACTAAGGCCGTCCCTGATAAGATCCTACTAAGGCTTTCCTCGATAGGGCCCTACCAAGGCTTCCTCTGATAGGCCCTACTAAGGCTTTCCATGATAGGGCCTTACTAAGGCTGTCCCTAATGTGGCCCTACTAAGGCCTTTTCCGATAGGGTCCTACCACGGCTTGCCCTATAACTGCCTCACTAGTCGATAGATGCACATAACCTCTTATTTTCCACATGGAAACTTCGATTTTACAGCATCGTAGCTTCGGAGTTTCGATGCACTCCTGAATTCTATTTGAAAAAAGGCGCTATGGACTGTCACGACAAAAGAAGTTATGCAACTCGGATGCATGTTAGAAGATTTCGGCAGCTTTGTAAGGCGAAGAGAGAGAGAAGAATTATGTATATATATATATATATATATATATATATATATATATATATATATATATATATATATATATATATATAATTCCTCTCTATAATAATGAGCTTCAGTTTCAAAAATCTTTAGTATGTTATTCAATAAACCTCTTTGATTGTCACAATAAAATTGACTAATTGATATACTTTATGTGATACAACAAATAATTATAAGAATTCATTTGGTCTTTTATGCCATATCTGGGACCAAGACGTTACAAGCACTCAGTAGCATAGGGACAGCGTGCCCTTTGGGTAAGTAAGTACGAGGTTCGATTCCCATGTAGACGAAATATTTTCTTCGAACAAAAACATTTTAGCAGGTCCGGGAATGACGAATTATGATACAAAATCATTGTAGTGGAACTCTAAATTGAGTGGTTCATGCCATTTTGGATTTTAGAAATATTATATGCATTTCTTTCTGATCAGGCAACCTGATAGGGGCCTGATCAGGCAACCTGAACGGGCCCTGATTTGGGCCCCATCAAAATCTCTACGCGGGCTCTTACTTCGCGACTATGATACTAATGTGCGCATGCGCACTTTGCCCTTTAACGTGACGGGCCCGACAGCAGTCCGCTCGTCAGATGTAGCTCACGCATACGCTTACCATGTAGCTTCTTCCTATGCCAATGCTTTTGGCACAAGTGTCAGTGTTGCGTTTCGGAAGTGAGAAACTCGAAAGTGAGGAATGATTTAAGTGTAAGTAAGAATATAAAGTGAGAAAAAACGTTCAAGTTAGAAAATAATAACAGACGAAATTACAGTATTCCTCGAAAAAGAAACAGCTGGGGGATTATGAAGAATCCTATTAGATGTTAAGAAAAACTCTATTTGTCGGATATAAAACACCTATTTCTTATAACTTATGTATCCTATTAGATGTTAATAAAAATTCTTAGTAAATGTTAAACATAAACTTAAATAAAAACATTTCATAGCTGTTGATGCAATCGTAGGAGGTCCATATATGAATAAGAAAACTTATTCGCCGGGATACAAACTTCGTTGTCCTTAATAAATCTTTTTTCTGAGTGTAGGGAGTCCCCATTGGGATCCAATTGGATTCTGCACTGTTCCCCGATGAATGCCGTTTGAAGATTCTTACCACGTTCGAATCGAAAATATGTGAAAAGTCACGAGAAAAAAAACTCGGCGTGTTGAAACATAACCTGCACGCTATGTAAGCGTGTACGTGTGTGGTGATATTATATCAAACTGCAGTAAAATAAATAACAAACGATAATTACCGTGGATTTTCGGTGGTGTGACTCAAATCGGTTTTTTAGATA
The DNA here is from genome assembly GCA_964007375.1 of Ophion obscuratus. Classification (NCBI taxonomy): domain Eukaryota; kingdom Metazoa; phylum Arthropoda; class Insecta; order Hymenoptera; family Ichneumonidae; genus Ophion; species Ophion obscuratus. The sequence goes on along the minus strand of OZ023312.1, from coordinate 13,660,158 downwards.
TACTTTATTGAGCGATTTATACTTTTTTGAGGTCCACTCATTTTGTATATCTATAGATTTTGTTTAGAAAAATAATGTGATATTACGTCATAGTGTAGCCAAATAAATAACAAGCGATAAGTACAGTGGATTTTCAGTGATGTGATTCGAATCGTGATTTTAATTTGAATTAACCAGACTTTTCGAGAAATCAAATGTTTCCTATTGCATTCCATTATTGGAATTATTCATTTCGAATACATTTATTGATTTAAATCAAAATCTATTTAATATCGTCCAATAACTGACTATTTTATTTAATCCCAATAAATCGGTGATTCGGTTTCATCTGTTCAAAAAACAAGTCGAATAAAATCAATTCAGTAGGCCAGGGAATGACGAGCTACGATACAAAATCGTTGTGGTCAAACTCTCAATTGAGTATTTAATTTAATTTTGAATTTATGAAATATGGATTTTATGTAGAATATAGATTTACAGTGTACATTGTAAGCAAATCAAGATTATTAAAAATCGAATCTTGATTTATGCAATTTGAATATATTTAATATTGGGTGTACAACTTAATTCGGTTCGTTTTTTTGCTTAAAATAAGCACTTATTTCAATGATAAAATGAATTAATACATTAATAAAAATATTGTCAATCGTTAGCCACTACTTTTCCCCATCTTTCTGGCAATGTATGAATTCCGTCGCGGAAGAAGCGTTCATCTTTTGAAGCCAAGAATGAATCGAGCCAATTTTCGATACCCTGTTGTGACGTGAAGCGTATTCGAGTCAAAGCGTTCTGCATCGATCGAAACAAATGGTAGTCGGAAGGGGCAAGGTCTGGGCTATAAGGCGGGTGAGCCAGAATTTCCCACCCGCTATTTTCCAAATAGTTTTTTAACCACAATAGCAACGTGAGGCCGAGCGTTGTCATGTTGAAAGATTATGGACTCGTGTCTGGTCGCATATTCTGGACGTTTTTCGGCTATAGCTCGCTTTAAACGGATCAATTGTTGCCTGTAGAAGTCTCCCGTGATGGTCCCACAAGCATTCGGTGGGCATCAGCTGCACTTTTCTTCCAATTGAAACAGAAAATCAACACTTCCCGCAAATGGTGCTTATTTAGGACGAAATTCGACACTTTCACCGCAGTAAAAATTAGACTTGATGCGCAAAACTCAAAGGTCTGTAAACGATATTTGGTTAAGAGATATTGATACTTCACGATACAGCAAAAATCAGCTGTTGCCGTCAACCATTCATAACACCTAGAGCCATCTTTTGAAAACGGACCGAACCAAGTTGTACACCTAATATTTGAAAAGAACAGCTGGAACAAATTGAAAAATTGTTCAAAACAAATAAGATCCTAATAGGCCATGGGACAAGGAAAAAAAACTATTTCGTTTAAATAGATCCTATTTAGATTAAGTTTTTTTTGGCAGTGCAGGTAGGAGGGACAAGTGTGGTAATTCCTGTAATTAAAGGACACGGGTCCTTCGATACATATATGCATATCGAAGCATTGCAAACCCATCAAACTCCAAACATAGTCATTGAAGAAACGTCAGAAATCGATCATTCGGTAAACATTGAGCGCGCGGAATTTAAATTTGACAGGTCGCGCGGTCGTCGCGAGTCGAGGCTTCCCTCGCGTTGGAGCTCGATACTCCTCGGTCGCCTTGATCACGCCGCATCACTATGCATACAAGATCGATAAATGTTTATTCTCAAATGTAGGTCGCGTTCTCGCGTGGGTCAAAATTCGTCGCGCGTTGTTTTACCGGAATTCCCGGATGGTTTATTCTCGTTGAAGTCAATGTCGTTCCAAAAGTTCTTGGCCCCGAGATTGGTGCTGGTCTCGGCGCGCATCGCGCTACCCGGTCCGGAGATCCGCAGGTACTCGAATGCCTCCTGGGACCCGTTGACGCGAGGCCACTCGACGCCCACCCGCGGAAGTCTGAAACAAGGACAGTGGACGAGGGGGAGGAGATACATTTTGAACGGAGCTGGGCAAAGATGAGGTGACCGGTGTCTCACCCCGTTGCAGCGTAAGAGGTCCACAGGTCCACCAGCGTCCGGCTCATCCGATGATCCTTCTCGTCCTCGAGCGCCGCGTTCCAGTCGGCGAAGACGTAAGCGAGGTCGTCGGCGTGGGAGACACCTGCGATCGGACGCGAAGAACGGACGCTAATTTTCACATGCTTCGTATGGAAAAGCCGCGGCGCGACGAGACTCACCGGCAGGGTCGAGTAAATTGTACCCAACTCTCAATACTACTCGGTAGCGTAATTTGTACATGGCTCGTGTCAAGGGGGAGATGCGTTTACACTCAGAGAAATGCATGGTAAATTCAACCATATTTTGACCACATTTTACATTATCCTGAGGGGACAACTATATTTTATAGTCATGGTTGCTGCCTAAAATATAGTACTGCTTATGATATTTTAGCAGTTGCGTTAACTATGCTCATATGTTAGCCGCAACCAACAATCTTACAAGCATACGTTGATTGTTCAATGCTATATAATATAGTAGGTTTTCGTAAAATGGATATTTCCTTGCACTGTGAAAAATAGTGATTTTTTACCATGTTTAATGGTATGTCTATTGAGGAGCGAGATGCAGTCAGAATTTTCAAAAAATCGATTTTTTTACACATTTTCTTGGAGTATGATGTTTCGAAAATATTCCCCAAAAATTTCAAGTGAATCCGACGAATAGTTTTCGGGATATCCCATAATTAGTGAAGGGGCGTCGGGTCCCCATGGATTATATGGGTCAGGAATTAATGATTCGATGTCAGTAATTTTTTAATTAGTATTTCTATACATAAATGAAGTGTAAAATTGGAAAACTCTTTCAGAAATTTTCAAAAATTTAATACTTAAAAACTATGAACTTTAGCAAAAATTATAGAGAATACTTTCGTTTTAAAATTGCCAAAATGGTTTGAAAAAAATTCATCTCGAAAAACTTGAATTTTTTGGAAAATTGTTTTAACAATTGCTATAAACAATTGGATTCTCGACTTTTCGGCAAAAATTGTGATATTCGGATTCAGCGGATCAAAATACATGAAAAAAGTTTAGCTTCATGCATCGAGCTCAACATTTTACGAACATATAATACCGTATCCACATCGGAAAACTTTAAACGCGTTTTTGTCGAAACTATGTTTTTCTAGTCGGTGCCCACTACTATAGTTCAAAAACCACTCGATGGATTTTGCTGAAATTTGGTGTGCTTATCGATAGCATTAAAAACTAGTCCTTAATCGAAGGATTTTTATTTTTGTTGAAAAATTTCTATTTTTTTTAACAATAAACGAGCGAATTTCGGTCGAAAATCGAAAGTTATCTGTCGGAAGTCGCCATTTTGTTAATTTTTTAAAAAAAGCTTCGATTAAGGACTAGATTTATTATTAAACTAATGATTTTGTTTTTTGGTTTTTTAATTTCAGATGATCCGGTAAGATTTTATGATGGTCACCGCAAAGCACTACATGCCGAAGGGGGTCCGACAAAGATGGCAATATTTGTATAAATAATCAATATTTTTCTTTGAAAATTTGTACAAGTCAAGTTGAAATATAATATGGAAAAGTCTGTGTAACCACTTTTGTAAAACAAATTTAATTACTATTTTTAAAAAATTATTGAAAATGCCCGTTTTTCACGCCTCTGACTGCATCTCACCCCTTAAATGTATATAATTTTTAATAAATTCAAAAACTCTCAATTGAGAGTACTACTTGTTTGATTGTTTTTCATCATTTGTCATTCCCTGACCTCCTGAAGTGATTCCTATCGCAGAAAATATTTCGCCTGAACAGGGATTCGAACCTACGACCTACCTATTTATACTACGCACGCTGCCACTATGCTACCGGGTACTTATGTTATTTTGATCGTAGATTTGGCATAACGGATAAAAGTAATTCCAGCTGCAATTCCGAATAGCTATTACCCCCGATATAGGTGAAATTTCGCACAGATCGTCTTTTTGATAATATACATCACTGCTTAAATGGATTTTTGGCGCAACGCAATAGTTTTCGAAATATCGAATTTCAAAAATTGACATATTAAGGCCCTAGCCCACAGTAACGGGTATAAAATCATGTGCGAATTTAACCATTTATTTTCGTATGAAAAAGTGATTTACTCATAAAATTTTGGAAATTTTACGTTACGTAATTTGTGCACGCCCCCAAACGAAATAAAATTAAAAATATTCAAATGTTATGTGTAAAACAAAAATTAGCATTTTGTTCTATATGACATGTAGATAATAAAATCGTAAAATTTGAAGGTCTTAGCAATTGTTTACCTTTTATTTAACTTTCAAATAAAACTATTCTTTATATGGTGCCTCTCCCCAAATAAACTCAGCACCATTCATTTAAAATAACCTCTATCCTGAATATTAAGGGGTTACCCCCACTTGCGATTTTGAAAAAATCGATTTTTTTTTATTGCATTTTTTTGAAGTATAATTATCTGAGAATATGTTCTGAAAATTTCAAGTCGATCCGAACAAAATTGACTGAGATATGAGCGTTGAAAGAGAAGAATCCGTTGTGTAAACGACCGGAAATTGAAACTTTAAACGCGTTTTTCTCAAAATGGCATTTCTGAAGTCGGTGACCAAGATTACTCGAACACTAATGAACCGATCTTCTTGAAATTTTGCAGGCTTATTTAATACATAAAAATGTAGTCTTTATTCGTTCGATTTTTTTTTTCGAAAAAAAAATGGCCGCTTTATAGCCAAAAAACGGCCGTTCTTTTTCGTTAAAATCGAACCATCAACTTTGACTGTCCGCCATTTTGTGAAAAATGAATATTTTTTAAAATCCTTCGATTGAAGACTAGTTTATACTTATATTTGACTAAATCCATTCGCATTTTTTTTTCAGATGATCCACTTCGTCGCAATGTTGGTCATCGCAAACCGTGTATATAAAAACATTATTTCATTGACGGCCATTTGCCACTAAACAATGTAATATTTTTCAATAAAAAAATTACTGAAAGTTCTTCAAGATGTGTTCTTTAAGATGGTATATTGATCGATTAAAAAAGTTTTGTAGTTTTCTTTAAAAAAAATCATGAAAAAGGCTTTTTTTGCGCTACAAGTGGGGGTAACGCCTTAAAAAAAATCGCCCCGAGTCAACAATTTCTTAAATTTCCGTTCATGTTCTCCCCGAAAAGTAAGTACATTGACCGACAAAACCTGTAGTTTTTTTTTTCCTACAATTGCGGAATCGCCAAGACACTAAAAGTCTTCAGGGGGTAGTAATTCCGGTGAATCAACCCTAAATCGTCGAGTACTCACCATAGTTGTTCTTCGTGCCGGTGAACAGGTCGCTGAGACTGTGTTGTCCCCGATAATCGAAAAGGTAGAATCTAACGGGGCTCTTGTTCGCGAGGGCTTGGTGCCTCGCGGCCTTTTCCGCGTCGACCACGTAAAGTCGATCACCGATCATGTGTACCAGATCTGCCGTTGTGGCTCGATCGATCGCCTTGCTTCCCAAATAATGCTCCCTTATCTTACGGGCGACTTCGGCGTGTTTTATTCTCGCGATCGTATAATTATAATCGAGTAGATGGGGTGCTATCAATTCCCAATTGTCATTAAGATCTTGGAGGAGCCGATCGTTGGCGACAAAATCGGCAGCTGGATAGAGGCCCTCCTCGGAGACGACGCTGGTGATCCACGGAAGATCGGCAGCGTCCCCCCGATTGATCACGTCGATCGGTGACGCGTCCAAGAAGGGCTTTTCCGAGTTGACCTCGACTACCGGGCCAAAAGGTGTGAAGGGGTTGTACAGCCAGCCCTGTCGTCCAACGAATGCAGAGAGAGAGAGAGAGAGAGAGAGAAAGAGAGTAAGAGAGATCGTCAATGAAGCATTACATGCGCTAACGGTACACGTTGCCTCACCATAAATTCTCCTTCGGTCTCCAGTATACTCTTGGCGGGACGTGTTTTGAGACAAGTAACCAAGTCTTTGTTATTACTCGTCGGACAGCCCATTATGGCTCCCAGCTTCTTGGCCTTTTCGAGAGACGCTTCCGTCTGCGTCCAGCAATCCAGTGCCGTTCCACTGATGGACATGCCACCTGTCGCACGCATATGTATGCAGCAATCGTCTCGTCATATACCATCATCATCGTTTCCAACTTTTATTCCACACTCTATTGGGTATTGCCCAAATGGCACCTGCGCCTGAATCGTATCACGATCCGCCTATCGCGCGTTGCGCAATTTCATTCTCGAGTACGTGGAAAAAGGCACTTCATTAGTCTGAAGGATGGCAGGCATTTTGGATAATTATAGTAATACTGTAATGACACTGATTGTTTTTGTTTAGGATCAAAGACGTGCTAATGAAAAAGAGTGTACGATTTAGATATGTCTATCTCAATACGGTTTTTTTTGTTTTGATTGTGTCAAAGCTTTTGTTAATTCCGAGTACTTGTTTTGGGAGAAAAACAAATGCATGAATTGACAACTGATCGGTCTTGTGTGGGATTGGGGGATAAGATGGAAATTAAAAAATTGGATTTTTTATTGCGTGATGAGGATTAGGAAAACTGCTGCTGCTCATTTCGGGAGCGTAACTTTATGATTTTTTTTTTTGTAATATTTTAGTCACTAATATTTGGTCATGAGTATGTCAGATAATTTGTATGTTGAACTTTTATATGACCGTTTGACAGTTCTGTAACAAACCGTATGAGTGCTTGCAAAATTCCATATTGATATTTAACAGTTCGTCTGTAAACGTTTTTCCGGTACCTTCCCTCTGTAAATCTGGGTATTTCAAGTCCTGTCGTTTTTTCACCGAGTTAATACATTTGAAAGAATTTGAAACAATTCCAGGAAAATGACTTTTTAAATATATTTTTTGAGGAAATAAATAAAGCAGTTCAGTAGGAAAGTAGTTTTGGCTCGGACACGAAATACCCAGGTTACAGACGAAGTGTTAAGACGGGATATACATTTACAATGATAAAAAAATCGATTTATTTTTTTCTTCTTTAACCGATAGAACTATATATGTAGAATATTTTCGACATTAAAATGACGAAAATTGTTTTTGAAAAATTGGAAAAAATAACTACTTTTTTAATCTACATTTTACAGAAATGTTGATTTTTTTTGTAAACGTGTGCTATTTTCTCAAATTTGCATTTTCTTCATTTTAATTACCGTCACATCGAAACTATACATGTTCTAACAGAAAAAGGGTTTGAACTTTTTTGCAAATCAAAGTCTACGGGAAGCTAGACTGCACGCCGATTTGCAACCCCCGCGGTGACCTTGCCGTAACACTCTGCCACAGCACCGCCATTTTAATGATGAATTAATTTTTTTTTAATGTCTCGTATAATTGAATCTACTATTAAAGTATACCTAAAGTTTGATAATTGTAGAATAATTATTTCTTAGTTTAAAAAATCCCTCAATATTGTTTATTTTTTTCCTGTCTAAATGTAGATCCCACCTTAATCCTTTTTTAAATCAATGTCACACGACGGCTACAAACCATTCTATAGTTTTTAGCGTAATTTATGCAAACTAGAGTGGCAAACTTCATGCAAACTTCTTAGGTCACTTATCGCGAGATTGCAGGATTCGAGTGTACGTAAAGTTTGCGAAAATCGAAAAATAAATATCAAAACGACGAACGGCGTGTGAAAAGTGTGGCCTGGCTTTGTGCTACTACAAGCAAAAAAACTGCTTCAATGCATTCCACATATCATAAAAGAATGTTATGACACAATTTAGCATGTCTGTCACACTCTCGTTGTTGTTTTATAACTACCCTCCTGATAAAAATGTTTAGCAACTACATAATACGTGTTTTTTTTCTTCAATTTATTAAAACCTACCACGAAGCGGATTGTTTTCATTCTTTTACATTGTTGATTTATGAAGGGTTAATAATAATAAAAAATAATAATTAACTCGTTCACCATTTTCAAGGGATCTGGATAAGCTTGGAATTTAAAATATACGATTTTTCTTGCATACTTTTATAGCATAGGATTTTACTTTCAATTTGCAACGAAGTTTTTGTAAAAATTCCAAAAATTGATCGAGTTACGACGATTTTTGTGAAGGGTCTGCTGGAATCGCACTGCTGTAATGAACCCTTTTTCATTTTTCGTTTTGCTCGAAATTATGTTTTATAAAACGGTGTAAGTCGAATCTCAAAATCTATTCGTTCGATTCACTTCTCATTTGGACAGAGCCAACAACATTTCCAATCGTACGACCGGATGATTGTTTGATATTTTTATCCATTTGTTAATAGCAAATTATTAAAGTTGTTTCTTTTGGTCGAAATACGAACGTTTTTCTAAAACTTGCCATTTTCAAAATTTCAAAAAACTATTCGATCAACGACCGTTTTACTTTTATACTGAAGATACATTTTTTATTTTTCACGTCACTTCACCCTAGTTTCCAGAACCGCCAACACCGATTGTTGGAGCACGGACGGCAATTTCTTAAAATATTTATAACTTCAATGTTTACCAATATTTTTCGATAAAAAAATAACTCAAACTTGGCAAGACTATGTATTAATTGTATAAAAAATCCCAACCTCCTCATCCCAATACTCTCGTCAGAAAAAAATATTGAAAATCGACCTTGTTTTGGGCCTCTTTTGCAGAGTCTCTAAAGGCGAACAAACCCAGAAAAAAGTCGTCGGGTGTACGATTCAGGCAAGTCTATACTATCACGGTTTTTTTTCCATAAAAACGAACTGAGACTCACGATGGAAGAATCCTCGACTCATGGGGGAGAGATAGTGATAGTGAACGCTTGCCGCACCCGCGCTCAGTCCGATGAGAGTCACTCGATTTCGATCACCGCCGAACGTCTCGATATTATCGGCTATCCAAGCAAGCGCCATACTCTGATCCTTAAGTCCCATATTTCCCGGTACTGACGAGTCTTGGGTACTCAAAAAACCTGCGTGCTCCAAAAAATTCGTAACATATTTTTACGATCACAACAGCGGGCCGACGATAATCGGCCAGGCGTTGCCGGGTGGAATTTGTTCGTACCGAGGGGCCCGAGGCGATAATTGATCGTGACCAAAATGACGTCCCGGTCCATGAGATAGTGCGGGCGGTGGCTGGCCCCGTCGCCGAATTGGAAAGCGCCGCTGTGAATGTAAACGATGACCGGAAGACGAGACTTGATGGCCGTAGACTCGTCGACGGGCGTGTAAACGTTCAGATAGAGACAATCCTCGGTACCCGTTACTCTGTCATCGGGATTCGTCGTTAGGTGCAAGTATTGGAGACACATCGGGCCCGGTTTGGTCGCCGGCAGTTCCCCGATCCACGGGCCCATCCGCTCCGGAGGCTGCAAACACCCGCGCTCGTGTTTGATCGCGACAGCGAGCATGTAGGTCTCGTCTCAACTCGGAACGTTGAAATTCCGTTTTGTTTGTCGGTCCGTTCGTTTGTTCCGCCGCGTCATGAGAAAATTCCTCGACCCTTTTTCCCCAAAACCGGCTTTATCGGGGGTCAAAAGTTTTGTACGGAGCTTCGGCCCGTTCGTTTCTTCCCCCGCAGCCTTGGGTTACAGTGATGATTTGGAAAAAGTCTGACACGATTGAGGAACGATTTTCCGAAATGATATCTTTTGATTTTTTTTCTCCTAATTTGCGTAGTGTAGGGGGGGGGGTGAAATTTCGAAATTTGAATGCTCCGACGGTTTAACATTCCGAATTTTAATATTTCGAAATTCAAGGTGAGGCCGGGATGAAATTCCGAACTTTGAATGATCAGAACGCGCAAAATTCCGAAAAAATACTACCCCGAAAGATCAAAACTCCGAAAGAATTTTACACGAAAGACCAAAACTCCGAAAATCTGAACACCGTCAAAATAATTCGGCTATGGAAATTTTAAAAGTTTCAAAATTGTCAATAAATCGATGAATATTTCGAGAATTTTTTTTATTAAGGAGGTTGGAGCGTTAGCCACAATCCAAGGTTAAATTTAATAAAAAATACATGTTATTGTTTAGACTATACTGAGTGTTTACGAATTTTTTGAACTTTTTTCACCATCAAACACCAGAGATAAAAAATAGTTTAATGTATGTAATTTAACATGCGGTTAGATGGGCAAGACTTTCACGCTAAAAGTTATGTATTTTTTTTTGTTATTTAGCACCAAGATAAACCATTTCTAACAACGGATTAACACAAACTGAACCTTCGTAAACATTTAGAAAAAAAATCCTCATCTTTCCCATTATAATCCATGGGCCAATAATCTCGCGAGGTAAATATGAATAGGCATAATTATAAATTACTCAAAATTTCATTGTGAATTGTATAAAACATTCGTTGTCGTAGTTTTTTCATGATAATCATCGATAATGTTACATTTTTTCAAGTTGGTAGTAACACAAAAGTTTTTCTACTTTACGTTATAAAAATATTAAAATGCGTGATTTTACTCTTTAATTATATATTTTTAAAAATTAGCATATACATAATAAATCTGTACCTCGTATGCACTTTTTTGAGGTTCATTGAAAAAAAATGAATAAACCGTCATTTGACTCAACTGAATCGCTCCAACCTCCTCAAGAAGTGATTTTGCGTCAATTTTGAAATTTGTCTAGACAATGTTTTACATAATTTACAGTCAACTGGGTAGACTTTCGCTGGCATGATCTTGATATGGGGGCCCGATTGAAATTCCGAACTTTGAATGCGCCGACGGTTTGAAATTCCTAATTTTTATGTTCCGAAATTACAAGGTTCGTCAAGATCATGCCAGCGAAAGTCTACACAGTTGACTGTAAATGATGCAGTACTTATAACATTGTCTAGATAAATTTCAAAATTGACGTAAAATCAGTTCTCAATAAAAAAAAAATTCTTGCAATAATTCGTCGATTAATTGGAAATTTTGAAACCTTTAAAACTTCCCTCGCCAAATTATTTTCGTGTAAAATTCTTTTGGAGTTTTGATCTTTCGGGGTAGTATTCTTTCGGAGTTTTGAGCATTCTGAACATTCACAGTTCGGAATTTCAACCCGGCCCCAAGATGGCGGGGTTACTTTGAACAGGTTTTGGAAGTTTGTAGGTAACTTTTTTTCAACATCCGAAACTCCAACTTTTTGTGCTCCATAGAACAACGTGTCCTTTGGCTATCAAATGTATAAGAAAGTCACCCTCTCCACACAAATTTTTTTAAAGTGTCAAAGTAACCTCGAGTGCGGGTTTTCTTTGACAAGGCATTAAAATGCAACTGATGAAAAAGATACATGGAATTAAATTAAAAACAACGATTTTTTACAATCAAATCGTCATCTTTATTGAGGAAAACTTTTACTTAAAAATATCAATTATCTAGGGTGTTATTATAGGCACTTAATCAGTCGTATAATCATCATTGAGATGAAAATCAACTTGAACAACATAACTATCAACTTTATCAACATAATAATAAGCTTGAACAACAATTTTGAGCAACAATAGAAAAAAAGGTTTTTAAAAACCATTAGTCAAAACCAAATTTTGGCGCTCTGTTAAAGTAACCCCAAACACTGTCAAAGTTACCCTTAATGTCAATTTAACCTCGTTTTACGGTACTTTCGGGCATATTTTTGCGTTGCACAATAAATATGGATACTTTTACTGATCGTGCACACCTGAAAAAAAATTACGTGCACCAATGAAATTTTTCAGTGACAAATGGAGACTGAAACATTACGTGTATAAATGAGTTCTCGGTTAGAGAATAACGACAACTATATTGAATATTAAAACGAAAAAAAATCCCCTCCTGATCTGGTGTCATATAACACCAACCTAGCAGACTATTTTTCTGGACTAAAAGCTTAACATAACCTCAAAATATACATCCTGAGCAAAGTGAGCAAAGTTAGTTGCAATAACGCGCATATTAGGCACTGCATGCTTTTCGCGTTCGAATTGAAAGAAAATACTTTCGAGGCTAAGGAGATGATTTGGCAGGCATTGGAGAACATCCCGTATCCATCAGTACCGTGAAGAAGTGGTTTCAAAGGTTCCGGAGTGGAAATTTCGACCTCGAGGATGGCGAGAGAGCAGGACTACCAAAAAACTTGAAGACGAGGATTTTTTCTTCTTCTCACTTTAGACGCTAAAAAGGCAATTTCATAATTTTTTGATAGGTTTATATTATAGATATTGATGTAAATGTTGTTATACTTAAAAAATATACTTTCGAAATACATTTTTTTTAATTATCAATTTAAGTCACTATTTATACAAGAAAATGGTAATTAAAAAAATGTTCTAAAAAATTGTAGGTCTGCGCTGCTGATAAAATCTTGGAGATGAATCATCCGAAACAAAAAAAATCACAGTTTTAGATTCAGTATGTTAATGGCTATACAGCGCATATCATATAATTTTTGATATACGCAAAAATAACAAAATGGCGGACATTTTTCGAAAAAAAAACAAAAAAAAAACGTTTTTTTTCACCGTTATTGGCAAAAAAATAGTAATAATCAGAATAAAAAACCTTCGTATGCTATAGTTATAAAGAATATGTGGTTAAAATTTCATAAGGATCGGTTCAGTAGTTTCGAATATTTTGTCAACAAGCCGTCAAAAACATTGTTTCGAGAAAAACGCGTTGAAAGTTTGTTTGGGTTACATAAATACATTTAAAAAAAATTAAATTTATTTCGAAAGTGTATTTATTAAGTGTAACAACAGTTTTATCAATATCTATAATATAAACCTATCAAAAATATCATGAAAATAGCCTTTTTTCCGCGTCTAAAGTGAGACGACCTCTTAAGGGGTGAGGCCACTCTAAAGGCCAAAAAATAGGCTTTTTGGGGATTTTTTTTTCAAAAACTACAAAATAAATCGAGATTATAAAAAGGGGATTTATCATACATACAATTATGGGACGAAATTTTTTACTCTCCAAAAATTTGCCTATAAAATCGTCAAATAATTGTTGATAACAAATGAATATACAATATAAAAAAATTCTACATGCTTCCATAGACAATGTATTTTTCAAGACATATTCAACATTTCCAGTGAATCGGTTAAAAATTGTCTGAGTTATGTTTCCAGCCAACTTAAAAAATGCAGTTTTGAGATAAACCCAGCGCAGTCGCCGTTTTGAAATTAATCACTTCAAAAAAATTATTGTATACAGTCACTGATATGTATGATAAACACCCTTTTTTGTAATCTCGATTTATTTTGTAGTTTTTCTTTTTAAAAAATCCCCAAAAAGCCTATTTTTCGGCCTCTAGAGTGGCCTAAGGCCTTAAAGAAGTTGCTGGCCGAAGATCTTTGCCAAACGCAATTGGAGCTTGCTACCAATTTAGGAATCACCCAACAAGTTTTCCAGTCATTTGGAAAAGCTCGACAAGATTCAAACCGGCCTTACACAGACAAAGGTCCTAGGCCTTTTATATTGCTGCATATGGCAATATAAACATAGAGACATTTAGATTCGTTGGTCAGAGAAGTTTCGCCACACCCGGCGTATTCACCAGACTTGGCTCCATCGGATTTTTAATTGTTCCGACCGCTCCAACATCATTTGGCTGATAGCCACTTCAGAACGTTCGATGCAGTCAAAAATTCCATTTTCGACTTTATAGACTCAAAACCACCATCTTTTTACCGCCAAGGAATTCACAATCTGCCTGTCGGGTGGGAGAAATGTGTGAAAGCGAACGGAGATTACTTACCTGATTAAAATGTACTTTGATTTTATATAAATATGCCATTATTTTTATGAAAAAAAGGCCGAAAACTGATATCTGTATACCTAATATCAAGATGTGAAACTAAAATATTTTATTTAGTCCAAGAACTCGTTAGGTCGATGGAATAAATAATTCTTAAAAGAACGTGATGCGATTTTTTACTCAGCGTAACACTAATCTTCGTTTCTCACAGTTAAGGGGTCTGCATAAGCTTAAGGGGGGAAATCCCTTTAGATGTCCGAAAATGAGTCAATTTTCATGATTTTTTTTAAGGTGGTAAAATAATCGCAACTTTTTAAAATGTTGACGTTATCTTATTGCAACTTTCAAGTGTTGAAATGTTTTTTTTTCTTTTTTAAACAAAAGCAAATGGCGGCGTTGCAAGATTTTCCTTTAGGCGTCGTTTGAAGAACTGCTCATGTTGTAGCTCAAAAAGTTATTGAACGATCTGGCTGAAATTTTGGGAGGTGTCTAACTATAACTTTATTGGAAGGATATACCTAATATTTTAAGGTAATCGCGTAAATAAACTACTTTTTTGGGGCAAAAATTGTCGAGAAAATGGTAAAAAATATGACAAATTGATTATAAAGTCTAATTAATTTTTAATTTTATACGTTATTGTATTTTTATAGGTATATCCTTCCAATAATGTTATAGAGAGAAACCTCCCAAAATTTCGGCCAGATCGATCAATAACTTTTTGAGCTATAATATGAGCAGTTTTTCAAAAGACGGAATACCGTATAACGCCGCCATTTTGTTTTATTTAAAAAAAAGTTTGAACACTTGAAAATTTTAATAGGATAATGTCGAAATTTTTAAATGATGCGATTTTATCAACATTAGAAAAATTCAAGAAAAATGACTCATTTTCGGGCGTTTAAAGGGATTTCCCCGTTAAAATTTCAGGAAAATAATTTTACGATGCATAGTTTTATAGCCCAGGATCTTAATTTCAATTTGCCTTAATTTCTTAATTTCAATTTGCCACAAATTTCTTAATTTCAATTTGCCACAAAGATTTTGGAAAATATCATAAAATTGACCGAGCCATGACGATTTACCCTTTTTCCTTTCCCGTTTTTCTCGAAACTGTATTTTATGAAACGGTGTGAGTCGTATCTCAAAATCTATTTGTCCGATTCACTTCAAATTCTGACAGAGCACAGTTTTCAACACGTTCTATCGTCTGGTCCGATGATTTTCTAAACTCTTTATCCATTTATCAATAACAAATGAGTAAAGTTGTTCTTTGTCCAAAATCGAATATTTTTGTTCTACCGCTTGTCATTTTCCCAATTTTCAAAATTTGAGCAAACTATCCGGCCATACGAAATATGCATTATTGTACCAAAATCACATGTTCATACTTTTCACTTCAAATCAACCTAGTTGCCAAAACCACCCACACCAATTGGCCATACAGCAGCGGTGGCACATTTTTTAAAATAATAATAACTCCCCTATTTATCATTATTTTTCAATAAAAAAAGAGCTCAAACCTGGTAAGACTATGTACAAATAGTACGTAAAATCTCGACCACGTCATTCCAATAGTCTCATCGGAAAAAAATATTGCAAATCGACCTGTTTTTCGGCTGTCATTCTCGTGATACCTCAAATCGGAGTTTGCCAACCGGCGGTTGTGCGTAAGGTATTCCCTCGTAGGCTTGGAATTGTCTGCCATCCCGAGACAGTTGCCAGTAGCCTCTGACAGCACCGAGAGTTGTGTTGACCGTCGGGAATATATCGTCGGCGACGACGAAGCAAGCCATCGCCATCAGAGCGAGACCCGTTACGAGGGTCTTCATTGCCGATGCCTGCAGTAAATCTTTTCCCTCTCGATCCACGTAGGGGACCTTGGGGCAAGACGAATACGCGGGGTAAGATGAATCATGAGCCTAGCTACTGAACAGTGTGTGCTCCTGTTTGAGTTTGAAGGGGTGACGCGGAAGCGAATGAGTATGAAAGTATCAACGGTGGCGGAAGCACGCGTCGCGAGTGAGACAACGATATCAATTTTTTGAGAAAACGATCCAATTTTTGGCAAAGTTTGCCATCGTTTTCGTTCATTTGACTTGCTCACATTGATTAGAGACAGGCAAGTAAACACAATAAAAGTACTCGTTATCAATATAATAAGAACGGTTTGTCAGAAATTTTCAAGCTTATTGCGTAATTTATTGTTGCAATGTATAAAGTTGTAATTGTATTGTGTAATGGGGCAAGATACATGGAATTTATGGCAAAGCTGCAATATTTTACAATGTACCACTATCTACGTTGAAAAATGTGAAATGACCTAGTAGAGTATTTGGTTCCTCTTCCACCGGCGTTACTACCAGAGGATGAAGAAGAACTAACAAATTATACAAAATATATGGAAGCAAGATTATTCGGACTAAATACTACAGAACTTAGACGATTGGCTGGTATTCAGAATGAAACCATTTCTATATGCGAACGAAGCCAATTATTCGTGTCCCATCGTGTTTCCAGTGCGGTTCCATCTTGCCCCGCATGTAGGGTAACATGAGAAAATAAAGGTTTGGTCAAAAATATATATCGTCTGTTAACAACCAGACTGATTTTTTTTGTTTCCACAATTGAAAGATTAAGGGGCTATACCAGTGTGACACTTTCGAAAAATCAACTATTTTTTGCCTTTTCCGACAGTTTATACTTCCAAGAATATCCTGTAAAAAGCAGTTTTTATGGTGAATATCATTTTATCTTGCAAAAATCGATGGTTCAATCTTTAAACGCGTTTTCCCCGAAATGAGATTTTTCAAATTTGCTGATATTGTAACTCATAGAGCAATTATCCGATGGACTTGAAATTTGAACTGAGTACTATTGAATATATTTACTCTACAATGACGTAGGATATTTTTTATTGGATTAAAATTGACGATTTGGCATTGAAAAAAGCGACCATTTTATAGGCAAGAAAACAGACTTTTTTCATAGCTACGCCATTTTGTTAGACGTTGATATTTTTCGAAAATCCTACGTCATTGTACAGGAAATACCTTCCAGTTTAAGGGGTTACCCCCACTTGCGATTTTGAAAAAATCGATTCTTTTTATTGCTTTTTTTTGAAGTATAAGTATCTGAGAATATGTCCTGAAAATTTCAAGTCGATCCGAACAAAATTGACTGAGATATGAGCGTTGAAAGAGAAGAATCCGTTGTGTAAACGACCGGAAATTGAAACTTTAAACGCGTTTTTCTCAAAATGGCATTTCTGAAGTCGGTGACCAAGATTACTCGAACACTAATCAACCGATCTTCTTGAAATTTTGCAGGCTTATTTAATACATAAAAATGTAGTCTTCAATCGTTCGATTTTTTTTTTTCGAAAAAAATGGCCGTTTTATAGCCAAAAAACGGCCGTTTTTTTTCGTTAAAATCGAACCATTAACTTTGACTGTCCGCCATTTTGTGAAAAATGAATATTTTTTAAAATCCTTCGATTAAAGACTAGTTTATACTTATATTTGACTAAATCCATCCGCATTTTTTTTTTTCAGATGATCCACTTCGCCGCAATGTTGGTCACCGCAAACCGTGTATATAAAAACATTATTTCATTGACGGCCATTTGCCACTAAACAATGTAATATTTTTCAATAAAAAAATTACTGAAAGTTCTTCAAGATGTGTTCTTTAAGATGGTATATTTATCGATTAAAAAAGTTTTGTAGTTTTCTTTAAAAAAATTCATGAAAAAGGCCTTTCTTTGCGCTACAAGTGGGGGTAACGCCTTAACGACATTTTTTTCTTTTTCGGTTTCAGCTACTCAATCGGCCGGAATCATCTCAGCAGTGAAGGAACTTTTTTTTGGCGCCTCCTAAGGCAGCGCGTAAGTCGCTTGGATCTCAATATTTTTCTATGAAAAAATTTTGTACTATAGGTCAAATATAGCCAAATATATTCTTAATTTTCCGAAACATTTAATTGAGTACTATTCTTCCGAAAAATTGCCGAAAATCATCCAAATTTTCGGCGTTCACACTGGTATAGCCCGTTAAGGGGAGGGTAGGGGTTTGCACTTTTGAAAAATTGATTTTTTTGTTTTTTCTTATAGTTACACATTTCAAGAATATAATCCCAACATTTCAAGTCAACCAGAGCAAAACTCTCGAAGTTATTGACTATTTAGTCCCGCTCCTCTAACACTGTAGCTCCGACTTCTCTAAACTTCAAACGCGTTTTTCTCGAAACGACTTTTTCAAAGTCCGTGTTCACTGCCATTTGAAAACTACATGACCGATTTATTTCAAACTTGGTACACACTTTCTACATATAAAATACCTCCCCCCAACGGTTAGTTTGAGATTTTTTTACATCGAGGGGGTTTTCCAGCCCCAAAATGGCGGAATTTTGCGTGAAAAATAGCACTTTTCACTTTACATGACCACCAAAAATTTAGAAATGAAAAAAAAAATCATCAAAGACCGTTGGGGGGAGGATTTGATGATACTTTGACTAAATTTTAATGGTACTTGATTTCCGATAATTTCTAGCTGAGATACAGTCAACACCGCAAATCGTGTTTTTCCAAAGGCGTTCTTGGAAAAGCTTTGTCACCGGCTTGTTTGTGGATATTTTCGCGTACAAATTTCACGGAATGTTCTTGAAATGACATTTAACAATGTACAAAAGGTTCCAATAAATTTACTCTATCCATATAGATGAAAAAATCGCAAAAATTGTTTTTTTTAACGCTGAAACCCTTACCCTCCCTTTAATAAATGTTGATTAGTTTAAACGAATAATTAAAGTTGACTAATTCATATGTATTATTTTATTTGAACATGATCTTATAGTTATCATCTTGCCCTTACTTCCTCTATATATTACACTTCCTCTGTACCACTTTCACTGCTATTCCGGTGAAACGATATTCCTAAACTGCTTCATCTCCGCATCTGGTATTCGCTTATATCCATTCAAACGAATCCGCGAAGACTCCAATCGCAGGGGTCAGTAGTCGATTCAGCGTGCAATTATCTCGTGGCAAAGTTCACGGACGATCCGAGCAACACGCGCGCAGATTATGAGCAAAAGGGGCTCCATTTTCAAATTTTGCCATCCACGTAGTCGCTGCCGGTTACGGATAATTATCCGCTCTTTGATAATAGCCGCGTCCATCGTCTTCTTCCGATTCTCGTCAACGAATGCGACGGGACGGTGACGGATGAGCCTCCGATTGAGGACGCGAGAAAGAAAGCGAGGAGGAAACTCGCAACTGGACTTGCGTTGGGTATAACTCGATTGAGAAGACAGAGGGAGGGAGGAGGAACATTTATATACACGCGAATGCATTAGCCGGTACGATTGGCCCGTATAAGGAAGCTGGAGGACAGCTCGCCCACGCTCTGTCGGCAATCGGGACTTTTCTCTCGTTGCTTTATGCCGCTCGCTTGATGCGGGAGCTTATACCTCGGGTACCAACCCCGATACGCAATCCTCGGCCATTCCAGGATGGCTCGCGCGCGCGCGCGACCAACGCAAACCGCGATGCGCGATTCCTCGAACCCTTCGCTGCACTCGACTACGTTTGCAGCCGCACCGACGAGCGCGTTCTTCCGGGAAATTGTCGTACTCCACGGCGCGAGATCCTCGAGGAACAATGCGCGCGTGCCTCGATCGGCGATCGAGCTACTCGTGGCTCGTCAAAATTATAAGCAGATTGCTTAAGGGGGGAAATCACAGTAGCACACAAAATAATAGGCATATTTTCGGGAATTAATTTTGGCTGAATAAAAGTATCAATCGAAAATCTGTAAAGTAGGTTTTATAGCAATACTGAAAAAGTACAAAATGTAATTTTTTCAATAAAAAAATATTTAAAAATGGCGGCTGTGCAGCATATGCCCCAAGGCGCCTTTTTTTGAGCTCGCCGAAGACATAACTCGAGCAAATTTTTACCGATCGACTTGAAATTTTGACAGTAGCTTCGAAACATCTTTCTCCACGGAGCTACGTAGGATTTTTTCGATATATTGATTTTTCGCAAAATGGTGCATGTTTGAAAATAAAGTTAAATTTTTAACAAAAAAAAAAACGCCATAAAATCGTCGATAAAAAAAAAGTAAGCCATATTAAATAAAAAATCCTACGTAGCTCCGTGGAGAAAGATGTTTCGAAGCTACTGTCAAAATTTCAAGTCGATCGGTAAAAATTTGCCCGAGTTATGTCTTCGGAGAGCTCAAAAAAGGCGCGTTGGGGCATATGCTGCGCAGCCGCCATTTTTAAATATTTGTTATTGAAAAAATTACATCTTGTACTTTTTTAGTATTGCTATAAAACCTACTTTACAGATTTTCGATTGATACTTTTATTCAGCCAAAATTAATTCCCGAAAATATGCCTATTTTTTTGTGTGCTACTGTGATTTCCCCCCTCAAATTGTAGGCCCTGAGATCTTATGGTGGGAATATTTTTTTTCTTCAGAAAAACTACAAAATAAATCGAGATTACAAAAAAGGGTGTTTATCATATATATCAGTGGCTGTATACGATAATTTTTTTGAAGCGATTAATTTAAAAATGGCGGCTGTGCAGCGTTTATATGAAAACTGCATTTTTTGAGGGCCCAGTCCACTTTGAAAATTGCAAAAAATCAAAGGCAAGCAGGACTTGAAGAAATCGACGATGATGAGCAATCGGAAGGGATTTTGTACGGTGCAGGAATTGCCGATTGAGTTTAGGTAAGAGTTTTTCATGGTATAAACTTCAAACGCGTTTTTCTCGAAACAACGTTTTCAAAATCTAGCTCGATCGTATCTCTAAAACTGATAAACCGATTCTCTTGAAATTTGAAACACATATTGTAAACATGATTCGCAACAAGACCCTCGATGGTTGGAAAATTTTGATTTTTACTCTTTATTTCTGCGAAAAGCTGCGAAAAAAACGCGCTTTTTCAAACTTTTTTCGTTTTTCATCTGCCATTTTTTTTATTTTTTGACAAAACTTTATATCCGAGGGTCATTTTGTAGCTGGTGTCATACTGAAACTAATGGACTTTAATTTTTTTTGTTTCAGACAAGCCGTTGCCGAGTAGTGCTGGAGCTACCTAGCCCACCTATTTTTGAGGCGTTACGTTAAACTATAGTTTTTGTACTTAAAAATGAATAAAAATGAATTAAAAATATTTTTGGATGTATTTCAAGACTTTATTTATCAAGCCCAACAACTTTTATATTCATATCTTTTATAAAATCCTCAAAAAAATCGCGAAAATAACCTTTTTCGTGGCTCCAAAGTGGACTGGCCCCTTCAGTTGGCCGGAAACATAACTCAGACAATTTTCAACCGATTCACTTGAAATGTTGAATATATCTTGAAAAATACATTGTCTATGGGAGTACCTAGGATTTTTTTTTATATTGCATAGTTCATCTGTTATTAACAATTATCTGACGATTTTTTAGGCAAATTTTTGGAAAGTGACAAATTTCGTCAGATAATTGTTAATAACAAATGAACTATGCAATATAAAAAAAATCCTACGTATTTCCATAGACAATGTATTTTTCACGATATATTCAACATTTAAAGTGAATCGGTTGAAAATTGTCTGAGTTTTGTTTCCGACAAACTTAAAAAATGCAGTTTTGAAATAAACGCTGTACATCAGCTATTTTGAAATTAATCGCTTCAAAACAATTATTGTATACAGTCACTGATATATATTATAAACACCCTTTTTTGTAATCTCGATTTGTTTTGTAGTTTTTATGAAAAAAAATCCCGAAAAAGTCTATTTTTTCGGCCTCTAGAGTGGCCAAAGGCCTTAATGTATTTGTTTTTTCGGTAATGCGAATGAAAAGGAAGAAAATTGCGAGAGGCGCGTGACGTATGCGCATTTGATAAAGATAGCCAAGCTTATTTGGGGCAACACTTGGGAAGACTTGGGTTGATCAAATCCGTCATTGGGTCGACGAATTTTTGGAACAACCACTAAAGGGATTTTTGGAACAACCCCTAAAGGGATTTTTGGCACAACCCCTAAAGGGATTTTTGGTGACGCGCAATAGTTTTTGGGTTTGGATTTTTTGGGTATTTTCGTTTGGACAAAACGGAGAGCGCGATAACATACACTACAGTTCAAGAGTTTGGTGAGAAGGTCGATCTTCGTGAGAATGAAACGATTGCCTCGTTGCGTCGTTGGTAATGGACCGACGATATCTACTGCGATCTTTTCCCAAGCTGATACCGGTGTATCTGTAATTATAATTGGTTCTCTGGTTTCTATGCGAACCAATCTGAGTTGATGACAGCTGTGGCAGCATCTCACGACGTTCTGAACATTCTTTTTCATGACTTTTCAATAATGCCACAGTAACGCGTATAATATCATGTGCGAATGTAACAGATTCTTTTTCGCATGAAAAAGTGATTCACTCGTCAAATTATTTACACATCTATTTAGAATGAATAAAAAAATTTCTGTGAAAAATTTCTTTATAACTGCTCGTAAATAGCTCATAAAATGAAAAGTTTTCGATTAATCTGAAATTCCGTATGTACTTCTCTGCGAAATGCAATTAGGAATATAACTTTTAAACTTGAAGTAAATCGAGTGAAAACTGTTGAAGTTATTTGCCACGCCAATCGGAAAAAAGCTGTTTCGAGAAGTTTCGAGCAGTCGGCTATTTCTTACATCAAAAAAAAAATATCTAACAGCTTGATATTCATACTAAATAGATGTGTAATTAACTTTATGAGTGAATCACTTTTTCAGACGAACACAATTGTTAAATTCGCACATGATTTTATACCCGTTACTGTGGCCTAAGGCCTTAATCGTCCGTATGTTTTCCTGACTTCTTTGTGTCCTCCGATATGCTCCGTGTGCCACTTTCCGATGATATCAAAGCGTTTTGGAGCAGGTGGAGTCTCGTTCTGACCAGTGCATATTTGGATGTTGCAGTTACCCTTGATAAATGTTGCTTCCAGGATTTTCTTGAATGCATCTGCGGGTAGATCATCGTGGCCATCTCCGTTTGATGAAATTCGGAATTCTTGGGTGTTTTCTCGCTTGAGTGCTTCTCTGAGTGCGCCGAGAGCTGTTTTCAGGTTTTCGATGTTAATTTTCTAATAACATTCCTTGGCGGCGGCGGCACTGAAGACGATGGTCCGCTTTGCTTTGCTAAGTCATCGTTTTGTGATCATTCGCGATGGTTTCATCGTCGATGTAACCCAAATCGCGGAGCTGTTGCCTAACGGGGTAATGGATCACCCTAGTGATCATGTCAAGCGCAGGTACACTGCCTTTCTTGTTGTCAGCTGTTCAGGAGTAACTACAACTCTCGTCTTAGTGGGTAGAACATTTTGAACGTTTTCTTGTTCTGATGTACTGTTTTCGCTGTCGCTATCAATCTCGTCATCCTCGTCTGAAGATCAAACAGACAAGAATTCCTGATCATCGTCGGTGGCCGATGTTCTGGCAGAAATTGTCCCTGAAATGGTCTTCGTGTGTGTGGATGCAAATCGGATGGCTTGTGGTGTTGAACCACAGGCCGGTTGCTCACCCTTCAACGGAGTTGGGACAGTCTTCCATACCAGGTTTTAGGAGACAGAAGATTGCCGCCGATGTGGTTCGAATTCCTTCCCTCTTGTTCCGTCATTAGTTCGGTGGTTTTTCTGCTGGTTTGTCAGGCTGCGTGCGCAGCCTTTCCATTGCCACCGCTGTATCCGGACTTACTCCAAATTCGCTGGTGAGAAGCTTGAGTTGAGGTTCCATTGGGCTGCTATTGCTACACGCGGAATCATCTTTGAGGATTGAAATGGCTTCTTCCGGGTTTCCAACTGCCTTTGGGAGGTTCTTACAGAGATTGAGCAGTGTTCCCTTGGCTTCGTCCATAGTGAGATGATTCGTACCTTTTTGGATAGCTACGGACGAGGCGAAAATATATTTGAAGGGGTCCGATTGCGCCAAAATGTAAAGTTCATTTTCGGTAAGGTCTGTTTGGTCATCGCTCGGTTGGGCGGTTTGGGATGCTGTAGGGTCTGTTAACGGTTCGATGTCGGCCGTTTCCATTATTTCATCAATATTTTCCAGCGTTGGCTTCGCCCACACGCTACAGTGGCGAGACTCTCTACCTGGCTCGTCATTTTCTAGTTGAGATTCGGAAAAAGTGGAGTTATTGTACGTAGTTTTCGTTGCTGTCCGCCCTTTTTCCCGAATTTTACTCGCAATTGTACTTGCATCTACATCTATTACTGGTTTTGCCCCTTTTGGTTTAAAATCTGGGTCTTCTGGTGGCATCAATGGAAAGCTTGCAGCCGAAGGATTTATTGACAAGGCGTCCGCGTTCAAGCTGGTCTTCCCCTTTTTGTATACGATCCGATATTCGTACTCTTCGAGCTGCAGCCTCCATCTCATCAGTCTTGATGTCGGGTCCTTTACCGAGTGTAGCCAGATCAGCGGTTGGTGATCGGTTCCGAGTGTGAATTTTCTTCCGTATATGTACGGCCGAAATGTTTTCACTGCGTATATCATAGCGAGGCATTCCTTTTCTGTTGTCGAGCAATTTTATTCTGCTGCGGTCAACAATCTACTGGCCTACTGAACTGGCAAGTCTTGACCGAGTTTTTCTCCCCGACTTAGCACAGCGCCGATTGCAATATCCGCTGCGTCGGTTGTTACTATGAAAGGCCTGTTGACATCGGGATACTGCAGTATAGGCTCTTTACAGAGTGCGTCGCGCAGATCTTCGAAACTAGCCTGATGTTCATCGGTCCAGAGAAATTTGACTGTCTTTTTCGTGAGGTCGGAAAGCAGTTTGGCGCGACTTGAGAAATTTTCGAGGAATCTCCGGTAGTAATCGGCGAGTCCAAGGAATTCCGTCACGTTTCGTTGATTTTTTGGTATGGGCAAATTTTCGACGGACCGCAATTTCATCAGGTCTGGTCACACACCATTCTCGTTCAATGCATGTCCCAAACAATTAACCTCTTTTCTCAAAAAATCACATTTATCAATTTGCAGGCACAGTTCACTTTCTCGCAAACGTCGAAAAAGTTTTTCGGCTTTTGCTTGATGTTCTTGCAAAGATGACGAGAAGATAACGATATTATCCAAGTAAACGAATAGTTCCTTTCCAGTTAGACCCGGCAGGACACTATCCATTAATCGTTGGAATGTGGCTAGTGCATTTTACAACCCGAAGGGCATTCTGAGAAATTCGAAATGTCCTCTTGGGGTGGTGAAGGCTGTTTTCGGTTGGTCTTTTTCAGCCTCTTTAATTTGGTGAAAACTGCTCGCGAGGCCAAAGATCGAGAAATACCTCCTGTACCTCCTGCAACTGCAAATTTGCACCTCCCAACCGGTCCGAAATTTCTGTAATGTTAGGCAAGGTTTGAGTTGTCGATAATCAATTACCATACGCCAACGTCTGTTCCCTTGAGAATCGGCCTTTCTAGGTACAATCCACAGGGATGATTGGTATGGCGAGTGTGAAGGTTCAATTATTTTCTTTCCCATTAAACCCGCGAACTGGTTCTTTATTTCTTCTTGATGGATCAAAGGGTATCGGTATTGTTTGGTATGGATTGGTATATCGTTAATCGTGGAAATTTCGTGTTGCACGTGAGTTGAGCCCATAAATTCGTCACCTGTTAGATGGAAGACGTCGGTGAAATTCTCGGACAAGTTCACGAACGTGCTGACGCTCGAGTTTGCTTAACTGCGAAATCCTCAAGGATGGTAAAATTTGACTCACTCTTGGCTTGGATGATTTTATTTTGTTATGTCCAGATGTTGAACAGCCGGAGTCCGAAGCTAGCGCAGGTTGAGATCCAATGTCGTATGGCGCGAGTTTTTCAGCAGGTGTTTCGAGGTCCACGGGTTCGGTCCCCATGTTAGTTGCTACGGCATAGCAAGTCCCATTGTGGTTCCGTACTAGAGCATCGCCGATGAGCACATGCGGTCCGAGGTCGATTCGCTGTAAAAACCCGTCGTAGATATTGATTTTGCGAACCTTGATTCCAATCTATTTCCTGCTACGACCATCCAAATGAATTTTCACCGAATCGAGTTCCTTTGATGCAGACTCGATTGCTTCGTGGTTGCTGAATGAAAAGGGGGTGACTGGTTCACGAGCAGTCATCACTGTTTTATGATGGTAGGAAACTTCGACCTCCTCTTGGTGGAAATACGGTGCATCCAGTAATCCGTCAGCGATCGGTAATCGCTCACCGCCAAATACGTGGATGACCGCGTACGAATTACGAATCTTCAAAAGTATCGTTCCGATAGAGCGCACGAGGGTTGGGTCAACGCCCCGGAACTTACGTGTATCGTCAATATCGATGGTTAAGCACCTGAGGGCAGAAGAAAAATTGAAAAATAAAAAAATAGTGAGCGATTGGAAGAAAGATTGTTGTTTTTTCCCCAAAATTTTTACTTTTTTTGCTCACTATTTTATGTTTTGATCATCAATGAAGTATTTTGATGTTCAATAAAGACCGCTTAGTCAACATAGCAAATATCAACATGCTATATTTAATACTTTTCGCATTAAAAATTTGAGAAAATTCGAACATTTTTTGGCCCAACGAGGCAGAACCTTTTCTTGAAGACTCCGTTGAGGAGGCTGGCTCTATACATGGATAGCGCAGTGGCTGATCTGACCCTTCACAAAAATCGCCATAACTCGGTCAATTTTTGGAAACCTTATGAAATCTTTGGTGCACATTGAAGTTAAGCCCTAGGCTATAATGCAATACGATTTACAACATTAATGCAATTCGATTTACAACATTTTAAATTTATGCATACAAATGCATACTTTTGGAATATATTACGAATCAGCGGCTGCAAAGTTTTGTCATTTTTGCTATGCAGCATGGTTGACTAGGAGTTTCATTCGCATCGATCAATGATGCTGCGGTACGATTCAGACGAGTCTACCCCGTTCGAAGAATTCAAAGCAGGTTCAAAATCGTGTATCCTGGATGGTCTATCGTACCAATACAATGAATACTCGTTGAAACAACACTCTTTCTCTTTCGGTCGCAAGTAAATGTTCGCGGGCGCAAGTGTGCTATACGCATCAATGCAATTAACAGCTGCATCATCATTCCCGAGCGAGACTCTCATCACCCAGGACTTTTGTCGTATAATAACAGCCTCTCTCTCTCTCTCTCTCTCTCTCTCTCTCGCTTTCTCTCTCGCTCGCCCGTGCTCCCTCGTTCGCTGATTAAAATAATGTACGTTTATCACGCGTTTGTTGCAGCGATGAGCCGCGCTCGCGTCGAGGCATCGCGCGCTCATTGCGAAACGCGTCGCGTTACGTTCACTATAAATAGGCACGCTCGTATAACTTGTATATACAAATAAATACACACGAGAAAAAAAATCGGATAAGCATCGATAAATAAGTATAGATAGGTATATACAGGGTGACTCACAACTATTAAAGTTTGATTGGTGAGCATACTAGGTGGGTAATTGCAAGCAAAACGCTTTTTTTCTTTCAAATTTCATGCGACGACAATTAGCCGAGATATACGCGTTTAAAGTTCGACGCTGAGTGAACAATGGCACAGCGGTTGATTACGCGCGAATTTTTGTTTTCTTCAAGTATTAAATAATAAATGAAAATTATTGAATTATATTATCGATTTGCAGAGCATGGTGTTATTAATTTTTTTAAGAAAAAAAAATTTTGAGGGAAAATATTTACTTGTTTGGACGTGGTTTCGAAGCTGCGCTTGATCTGGCTTGCATGAGTCGCGCGTGAGCACCTACCGTGACATTGTTCACTATTTGGACTTCGATCGCAAATATCCCGGGAAATTGTAGTCGCGCGACATTTACAAAAAAAAAGCGCTTTGCTCGTAATGACCCTGTACCCGAGCAGCGATTGCCATAGGAATCCAATTGGATTCCCATGCGCATGTCCCCACTTCCTAATAGGAATCCAATCGGATTCCCAAGCTTGTTTCCACTTCCTGATAGGATTCCAACTGGATTCCCATACTGTATGCCACTTCCTGATAGGAATCCAACTGGATTCCCATACTTGGAACCACTTCCTGATAGGAATCCAATCGGATTCCCATACTTGTCCCCACTTCCTGATAGGATTCCAACTGGATTCCCATACTGTATGCCACTTCCCGATAGGAATCCAAATGGATTCGCATACTTGTGTCCACTTCCTGATAGGATTCCAGTCGGATTCCCATACCTCTCCCCACTCCCTGGTAGGATTCCAATTCGATTTACATACTTATCATCACTCCCTAATAGGGATCCAATGGGTCAACTTCGAGAATTTTTTTCTCAAAAACTAATGTTTCGATTGGATCCGGGTTTTTTTTTATTGGAAAATATGTACATTGAGGTATGTTTAGGAATTTTTTAAAATAAATTCGTAGATTGGAAGCGGTACAAACGCGATTATCTGGAAAACGGCTTGTCCGATTTTGTCTAAATTTGGATACAATATTCTTCGATCGTTTTTCTCGTTCGCCACGTAGGGAGTTTTTTTTAAATTTGATTAAACCATTGCTTTTTTATGCAAT
The DNA here is from genome assembly GCA_964007375.1 of Ophion obscuratus. Taxonomy (NCBI): domain Eukaryota; kingdom Metazoa; phylum Arthropoda; class Insecta; order Hymenoptera; family Ichneumonidae; genus Ophion; species Ophion obscuratus. The sequence continues at coordinate 13,631,836 of OZ023312.1, read as the reverse complement.
GTGTATGCAATCCAAAATCGTTGGAAAATGCGAACGAAAAACGAATGTTAAATTAAAACGGTCGCAATTCCGTCGAAAATGAAAAGTAAAAAAAATCCTACGTGGCGAACGAGAAAAGCTATCGGAGAACATTGTATCAAAATTTGGACAAAATCGGACAAGGCGTTTTTGAGATACATCTGGCACCGACTTTGAAAACTATGGTTCGATATAATCGCGTTTGAATCACTTCCAGTCAGCGAATTTTTTTTTTTAATTCCTCAACATACCACAATGTGCATATTTTCCATAAGAAAAAAACTGGATCCAATCAAAATATTAGTTTTTGAGATAAAAATTCCCGAAGTTTACCTGTTTTTCTCGTCGTTTACTCAGGTACCTCCCCTTAAAAAAGTATAAATCGCTCAAAAAGAGTATACCTTAAAAATCGGTTTGAATGACATCACTAAAAATCCACTGCAATTATCGTTTGTTATTTTTTTTTACTGCACTTTGACATACCACCACACGTGTAGACGCTCACGAAGCGTGCATCTTATGTTCCAACAGAACACAAGTGCACAATCCAATTTGATCCCAATGAGAACTCCCTATGTCCGGTGTCCCTGACAAATCCCTATAGAGATGTGGGTGCATCTTCGGGCTCGCCAACAAATTTGTGCACGATATCACGAAAGGATATTTTTTTGGGAGATCCAACAAATTCCGGTGGCGAATTTCAAATAAAAAATTCCCAAACGACGTGAATCGGGAATCAGCGCAGAATCCACTTGGATTCCAATGTGGCCTCTCCACGTACGGCATCTCTATCCAATTCCTCAGGGATGCCATAGGATCTGGGGACTTCCCAACAAATTTCCGCACCGGTACCGTAAAACGGCGTTAAATTGACATTGAGGGTAACTTTGACAGTTTTTAGGGCTACTCTAACAGAGCGTCAAAATACGGTTTAAATGTGTGTGCATTTAAATGTGTTTAAATGTCTTGTTCAAGTTCATTACGATGTTGCTAAAGTTGATTGTAATGTTGCTCAAGTTGATTTTGACCTCAATGATAATTATAAAACTGATTAAGTGCCCATAATAGTACCCTAGGTACTTGATACTTTTATGTGAAATGTTTCCTTAAGGGATTAGGCCACCCTAGAATTTTCGACAAATCGATTTTTTTTAATGGTCCTCTAGGACCTCAAAAATGATGTCCCAAAATATTATCGCCGGGAAAAATCTCGAAGTACTCGGTTTTCGAAATTTAGTACAAGGCCGCCTGGTCCGCATCTTACTACTGAACACTTCAAACGCGTTTATCTCAAAACTGCATTTTTTCAGTTGGCCAGAAACATAACTCGGAGAATTTTCAACCGATTCACTTGAAATGTTGAATATATCTTGAAAAATACATTGTCTATGGAAGTACGTAGGATTTTTTTTTATATTGCATAGTTCATTTGTTATTAACAATTATCTGACGATTTTTTAGGCAAATTTTTCACTTTTCTCTTTAGAAGTGCGCCATTTGGCTAAAAATCAATATATCGAAAAAATCCTACGTACTTCTATAGCAGTTATTATATATAATCGAAAAAAATACACTGGCTCATTATAATTCAAAAATTGCAGGAGCTGTTAGTCCGGCCGTGGACCCTGGAAAAACGGAGACGTCATCGCAAAAACGCTGCACAGCTGCCATTTTGAAATTAATCGCTTCAAAAAAATGACTGTAAACAGTCATTGATATGTATCATAAATACCCTTTATTGTAATCTCGATTTATTTTGTAGTTTTTCTGAAAAATAAATCCCCAAAAAGCCTATTTTTTCGGCCTCTAGAGTGGCCTATGGCCTTAATAAAGATGACAATTTGATTGTAAAGAATCGTTATTTTTAATTCAATTACACGTATAATGCATAATACATTAATTTTTTTTATAAATCTTCATCCTTGACATAAGTTGCATTTCAATGCTTTGTCAAAGAAACCCCACACTCGTGGTTCGTTTGGCACTTTTAAAAAATACACCAAATTGTGGGCAGACGGTGGGGCTTGACTTTCTTACACATTTGATAGCCAAAGGACATTGTTCTATTGGAGCAAAAAAACGTTTGAATTTAGGATGTTAAAATGAAGCTACCTACAAAAAACTTCCAAAACCTGTTCAAAGTAACCCCACTTTACGGTATGCTCACACGGAACCCCAACAGTTGTGAATCATCCTGTACACATTCACTCGCGAGGAAGGATCTCCGGCTTTTCACGTCCCGCGCTCACCTCTGAACTCGATTTCGTTGATAAAACTTTTCTCGATCGATAATACGCGCGTCCACGACGACGGACGTCCCAAGGCCGCGACGACGTCATTCCCGTTTCGCCTCGACCTCTGACACTGGTGCGGCGCGCGTCCCTCTATCATCCGCGTGTACGATATGATCGAGGCGCTCTCGAAAGAACACAACAACGCGGATCATCACCTTTTTTTTATCTCCCTACTGTCCCGCTTGAGGCGCTTCGGGGCGACAACAAAAAAGCCGGGCTTTCGGCGATTTTACGAACGCGTCCTTGACACCTGGACCGACGTCGCGACGATCCTCCGTACGCGTTTTCCGTACGGAGCCTGCGAGCGTCATCGCTGCCGTCGCGGATACGCGGCTCGCCGGTTCGCGCATAGACGAGAACGAGAAGAAGAAAAAAAAAACCTCCAGGTGTTTTGTAATTCGTTTTACAAAACTCGCGATAATTAATAATAGCCGCGTATGTGTATACGCTGGTCACGCATCGTTGGCTCGCGTGTCATCGTAAATCGCGATGCATCGTTGCATTGCTGTAAACATGTACAAGGTGATTCACAATATTGTTTTTTCGCTAAAAAGCAATGAACATGGAGACTCACTTTGCAAATCGATTTACGATTTAATCATTTTCGTTTTCTATTGGGCGTAGAAGTATGTCTTTACGGAGTATTTGATACGATGAGATATTGATTTGCAACATATTAGGGGTACACTGAGAAAAATATATTAATCCAATATCATCGGTGTTATTAAATGAAATTTCGTTGATTCGATTGTAAAATTGTTGGTTTAAATGATCGGACTTATTAGTCCAAACAAAATGCTATTGACTTCAATAACATGATAAAATTTAAAGTTTTTTTTTTTCATTCAAAAGATATATTGTTAGCCGAGAACAATATATTATTGAAGCTATCTGAAAAATTATTGCGAGCAAATTATATAGTTTTGAATGCATTTTCTGCAACGAACAAAAAAAGCGTTTCAATTCATAACATGAATATTATTGATTCGAGTACACAAGACAAATTGAATTTCGCTCGTTTAATTCAGATAAAATTTCTATTCAATAAATATGTAATTTTATTTTTTTCTCCATATCCGATATTGATTTCCAAGTGCATTATTCGTTAAAATATTAATATTTTATTTTGATTGAAAAATATTAAGCAAATGTCTGAATTGGTTTAAAAATTATGCGAAAATGAAATTTGTTTCTTGCGCATTTGGTTGAAAAAATTCAACCAAATCATGGCCGAGCGCCACCGAAATTATAGGTGTGAGGAAACCCGTAGTTCTCGGAGTAACCGCTAGAGGCCGCACGCGCGCTCGTTTCTCGTAAGCGTAGCGCGAACCGAAAATCTACTTAAACGCCGGAGAAACTCTGAAGAGTAATTCTTCTTGGCCTGTGGCTAAGATCAAAATGTAGTATCTGTTCTTATCAGTTGAGTATCTGATATTCTCTCCATGGATATTCCATTGGATATCAGATATTCTCTCCACTATTATCGTGGATGATCATTCTAATGCTCACTTTTTATTTAAGATTCAAAAGAAATTGAAAAACTTACGTCCCATGGCATATTCGTGTCGACGCAGTAAAGAAATAATTAATTCTATTGATTATATTTTTATACGAAATAAAAAAATGTTGTAGCAACCGCTTGATTATTTTATCCATACATCTACGGATTGTTTGTAGAATGATTTCAATAGAATATAATTTTATTTGAAGGATAATGCAGATATTCAGAGAACAGAAGAGCTTTTTTCAAATAAAATAATATGTTATTTAAATCAATCACATTGTCCAATATTTTATAGTATTGTAACAATCTCATATATCGGTGGCACTCCGCAGCAGCACATTTATTTGGATCATCCAATATATTTTTTTTGATTCAACGGGTTTTTTTTCTCAGATTTGGACACGGTGGATAAGGAATGTGAACGAACGGCACAGAGGTTTGAAGATGCAGAATTGAAGACATTATTGACGGAAGATTCGTGTCAAACTCAAGAAAAACTTGCAGAATTGTTGGTAGCGACTCAACAAGTATTGTTACCATTTTTGCACAAGAAAGCCGAAATTTTCACGAAAATCCTCACTTGTACCGCCAATAATAGATCTTTTTTTACTCTACTCAAAATATGAATCATCGAAAGTTACAATTTTTGTCCATCTTACATGCCCTAAACGGATTCTGGTAGGAGTCTGGTCGTTTCGAAGCGATCCAATTGGAAAGCACATGTTTCACTAGACACGCCGTAGATCGAAACAGTTAGTAATCTGAGGGAGCAATGTCTAGTGAATATAGCTCCTACTATACGGCGTTCAACGAGAGAACGACACGCTTCCGAACGTAAATTCGTCCGATACGGTGAGATTCCGCCTAATGCGCCGCCCCCTCTGCTCCCTCCATGTCGCCAAACGGGCTCGGCACCAATGTTAGGGTCTCTAGCGAGGCCCACTACCCCCACCCGGCCCACAGGCCACTCAAAGCTGCGCGGCGCTGTTTCGTTCTCTCGTTGAACGCAGTATATATCATTCTTGACGGATCCATGAACATATGATCCGACATTGCCATGCTGCAATAAGCTCCCAATTCGTGTGGCACCCAATTCTCTTGCTTTCGCACCATTCTCATGACTTTCAGGCGTGGCGAAACGCATTGTTGGGTAACATTTAACGCTGCTGCCAATTATTTTTCCGTTTGACACGCATCTTCGTCCGGTAATGCTTCCAATTGTGTGGCTTCACATTTTTTCCCCGCCTTTCATGCGGCTCATCATCCAAATCAAAAGCCCGCGAGGTCATTTGTCGAACACAATATTCGATAAATGGCCGCCTCGTCCCTGTCTGTAAACGTTTACTCTTTTGACGAAATTTTCAATAACGTTTTGGCATGATTGCGGACTAATTTCATTAAGGGCGCGTCCAATAGCTTCTTTGAGCTCCGGAATGGTATGTGGATCATTGGCATACACTTTTCCTGTCAGAAAAGCCCAATGAAGGAAGTCCAATGGCGTCAAATCGCACGATCTTGGTGGCCCATTGACATCGCCGTGGCGCGAGATAACACGACCACCCCCATGGAAATTTATGAATGTAAAATATATGCAGAAAATATATGCTACGTATATATATATCGTTCGCATATATAGTGACGAAAAATAGAATAATACGTATATATTCTGTATATATGCACCAAATATATGACGCATATATGACCCATATATTTTCGATATATTTTTCTGACCAAAAAAATATATGCTACGTATAAACACTATATATGATGCATATATGAGGCATATACGACGCATATATTTTCGATATATTTTCAATCTATTTTTTTGTCAGAAAAATGTATAAAAAATGTACGCGTCATATATGACGCATACATTTTTGATACATATTCCTGACAAGAAATATATGCTGTGAACAAACACTATTACAGTTAAACTTAATAAAACTTAATTTACAGTTAAAGTACACTATTACATATAAACAATATATACACCCACATGAAAATAAAATATATAAAAAATATATCGAAAAATATATAAAACATGTATTAAATATAATTGGATCGAAAAATTGGATATACCAATTATATTTTTGGGCAAGAGTAAAACCTATACGATATATAAATATAAATCCATTTAAGATACATCTTAAATATATCAAACATACAAACTGAATGTATGTTTTATATATTTTAAATATGGTTGGTTAAGCAACTTGAGTAACAGATGACGTTGCAAATCAAAAACATCTTCAAGTCGGTATCTCGCGAAGACCTAGATGCACTAGCCGGAATAAATGATCGGACAAAAAAATTGAAGGTTATGTAATCTCGTAATTCTATTCGATTATCGCTCTCTATGCGAATGCAATTAAGTAATTGATCCGATAATGTTAGTTACTCTTGTAAATCCACATATTTCTCAATAAACTAACGGTGTGTATTGTACGATATGCAGACGATACGAAAATTAATTTAACAAGTAGAACTAGCTCAGTGGGGCAGGTCCCAGCTCATCACTCAGAGGTCCCGGGTTCGAAACCACCTTACAGCGTGTAAGCGTCTGATATAATTTTAATTTGAACCATTAATATATTTGAACCGCAAACACCATAATCGTAATTAAGGACAAGAAAAAAATATCGTAAAAGGGTGCAATGATGTAAATAACGTCATAACAAAATTTTTAAGAATATTTCAAGTATAGTTTAAATATATTTCAAGTATATCTTAAATACACGTTGAATATATTTCAATAATATTTTAAATGTAGTATGAACATATTTCAAGTATATTTTTAACGGAGTATGAACATATATCGTGTAGATTTTAGATGTACTTTAAATACATTTAAAGTATATTTCAATTATAAGTCGAATACGGTTAAAATACATTTGTAGTATATTTTGAGGGTATTTTGAGTACATTGTAAGTATATTTTCAATATAGTTTGTGGCATATATGTATATATGTGGTATGCATGCAGTGTGTATGCAACATATATGCTAAATATATGTGGTATATATGCAGGGTAAATGCTACATATATCATTGATATATGGTACAGTGATATACAGTAATACCACGCATATACATGTCATATATAAAAACGTTACGAAAATTAGAATTTGGCACATATATGCAACATATATTTTCAATATATGGCATACATTTCACATATATTACAATTATTAATAAAATAAATTTGCCGTATATTTTTGCGTATATAAATTTCCATGGGGGCATGAAACTTCGTCTGCAATAACTGCATTGTTTCGCCCACAGTGTGGCAGGTTGCGCCATCTTGTTGAAAGAATATGTCTTCCAAGTCCATGCCGTTTTTGCCATTTATCGGATATTGTGTTCCACGCATAACCTCCATATTTTTACCTTATATTGACAAAAATAAAAATATTCTTACTTTTCAAATAAATAATACGTTTTATTAATAAGCAAAAATTGCAGATTATTTTGAGACACCCTTTGGTTGTGAATCGTCCTGTATGCGTGTACAATGGTCCGCAACAGGTGTTTCCACACACCGGGATACATCGAGACCGATACTCCGTACGGTGTTGCACCGACTAGGCGATTCGCGCCAACGTCGCTGCATCATTGTAGAAGTAAATTGGAAAAAGAACATTACCAGCGAATGCGCGTTTCGCTCGATGACGCGAGCGTTCGCGCGCGCGCTGCTCTCCGATCACGAGGCGGCGATGATGACGCCGCGACGCGCGGGAAAGCGTGTCCTTGCAAGGACGCCTCGCACACACGGACTCGGTAATTGTTTAATCGTCCACGATCATCGTCGCGTATACCGATCGAGCGCAACGTACTCTCATCGATGTCTGGATTATTGACGACGCAGTTCCGCGATATCCCGAGCGTTTCTTTCGCGATCCTCCTAGACGCGCGCTCATCGTGCGGAGAGGAGACTGCGCCCCCGCGATCATCGCTTGTGACTCGGAGGATTGAGGATCTCATCGAGTTCCACGAATCCCTCGGTTCTCTCGGTTTTTGCTGCACCCGCGTCGGGACGGAAGGGCAGGGAGGGGGAGAGAGAGAGAGAGAGAGAGAGAGAGAGAGAGAGAGAGAGAGAGAGAGAGAGAGAGAGGGAGAGAGAGAGAGAGAGAGAGAGAGAGAGAGAGAGAGAGAGAGAGAGAGAGAGAGAGAGAGAGAGAGAGAGAGAGAGAGAGACGCAGCCGGGGTACGACTCAATCCACTACCGCGGAGAGACGACGAAAATGATGAAGCCGAATGATAACATTCATGAGGTTGCAGAGGTGGTTAGCTCGAGCCCGGGACTCTCGGCCAACACGCGACCGATTAACATAAAGCACCGCGAGAGCCAGTCTCATTAGCCCCGGCCAAAATGTCGACGAACGCGCGCCTATCGGCTCTTTGTTTATTTTATTCTCTTCCGTTTACTTTTTTCTTCCTGTTACTTCGTCATTCGAACTCTTCAATGTGTGTGTAGACGACATTTTTTTCTTCCTCTCTGGCTGTCTCTCTCTCTCTCTCTCTCTCTCTCTCTCTCTCTCTCTCTCTCGTCCTAAATCAGATAGAATCTTCTGACTTGATCTATAAGTTACGTTGAAGTATTGACAAATTTCTGTTTGGTTTTGTGTACTGGAACGCTTCGGTAAGCCTTTAACTTTAGTTGACTATGTAATTGAGGGCTTACACCTAGTTGAAAATATCGATTTTTTGTTTCCGACGGATTCTCAAAATGTAACATTTTACGAATATTCGCGGAAGATTTCAAGTTGATCCGCACAAAATTGAGGGAGGTGTGGGAGTTCATTGGTAGGTTGCGCGAATCGGCGAACTGTACGCGTTTTTCTCAAAATGACTTTTCCATGATCGGTGTTCACGATATCTGATAGATCACTGTATTTGTCAACTTCATAGTTTACAAGTTTTTTTACGTATCGAAAAGCAGTTCTTAAACGAAGGAATTTTTTGTCACAAGTGGTCACCACGAAAGACGTTGTTCAAAGAGCTGCCTATACGAACATATTGTATCTACCATATTTAAGAATATGTTTGAATACTAAAATTGTAAAGGATACTTGAAACCATACTCTTTAATGTAAATAAATTTTAAAAATGAAAACTTGCACACGTTATGCCAGAAAAAAATCACAAAAATTCCTCATTTTTCCGGCCACGGTATTCTGAAGGGAAGCACAAAATAAACCTCTTTCTCTCTTTCTATTTTATTTATTTATTTTATTCCTTATTTTCATAGCATTACATATCTTTGACCAATAGGCTTGAATATTTGTTAATATTATTTTCTTCTCATCTTATTTTGTTGAGTCCATCAATGCTTATGATTTCATTTTCGTTTATATCGAATTTTTTTTGTATTTCATGGCATCTTATATTGTTAATTTTTGTTTCGTATCGAATCATCATTTCTTTGATTTCTGTTAATAATCTTTCAAATTTATCCGTACCATTCTAGTAGTCAGAGAGTTCACTGGGGCATAATAAGTATTATCAATTATTTAATCAATTTCTCTGTTTTTCTCTGTCGCTGCATCTCTGTTTATTTCTCTAATTTCTGTTCGTTTTTCGTTTCACATCAAATCTTTATTTCTTTAATTCCTGTTAATATTTTTGTTCTTATTTTATCTGTACCTTTATAGTTGCCCGAGAGTTCACTGGGGTATAATATACATTACCAATTAATTAAGTAATCAATCTCCCCTCCTTTCTCTCTCTCTCTCTCTCTCTCTCTCTCTCTCTCTCTCTCTCTCTCTCTCACACACACACACACGCGCGCGCGCCCGCGGTTTCACTAATATCTGTTTATTTCATTTTCGTTTATATCGAATTTTACATGCCATTTCAATTTTCCTATTGTATTTTGTATTAATATTTTTTTTGTGTCTCATCGCATCGTATATTATTTATATTCGTTTTGTATCGAATCTTTATTCTTTTGAATTCTGTTTATTATTCGTTTCATAAGAAATCTCTTCATTTCTTTGATTCCTATCAATATTTTTTCTCAATTCATCTGTGGCTTTATATTTTCCGAAGAGTTCACTGGGGCATAAAAGACATTACCAATTAATTAATCAATTTTCCTCTCACTCTCTCTCTCTCTCTCTCTCTCTCTCTCTCTCTCTCTCCCCCTCTTTCTCACGATTTCACTAATATCTGTTCATTTTATTTTCGTTTATATCGAATTTTACATTGCATTTCAATTTTCCTGTTGTATTTTGTATTTATATTTTATTTTCTTTCCCATCGCATCGTATATTATTTATATTCGTTTTGTATCGAATCTTGATTCCTGTAAGGGAAGATATACACCTAGGTGCCGGAAAAAGGTCATTTTTGTGAATTTTTCAAGGAAAACTATTTGAAATTTCGGATTGGAGTTTTAATTATCTAAAATTATATACATTCACAAATATGTTTAATTTTCTTTATTTAAAAATATACAAGAATATTGTATGATCCTTGGAGCGGCGTAAAAAAATCTGCGTATACGGTACCCACTGGCGTTTCTTTAAAAATCACCTGAAAAAAAAAACCAAAAAGATGATTAAATTAGATACTATAATCTAGTACTTGTCATAGGCGATTTTGAAAATATCGATTTATGACAAAATGGCGGACGTTTGAAAATTAATAGTGATTTTTGGGCCAAAAAATAGTTATTATTTTGCCCATAAAACAAAAATTAAGTAACGGCAAAAAATCCTATGACAAGTACTAGATAATGGTGTATAGAATAACCACAAAAAACCCCAAGGTAATCGGTTCATTGGTTTTCGAGAAATTTTGGGTACCGATTTGAAAAACGTGGTTTTAAGAAAAACGCGTTTGAAAATTTGGGAATGAATCATGAAATTTGGCAACTTACATCGAATCATCCATACCAGGCCCATAGTGTAGGTCTTCTACGGTCGACGGAATGTTCATAGCTTCGAAATCGATTTTTTCGACCATCCAGGTGTATATCTCCCCTTAATTCCTGCTTATTTTTCGTTTTATATCAAATCTCCATTTCTTCGATTCCTGTCGAATTTTTTTTTTTTAATTCACCTGCACCTTTATATTTTCCCGGGGGTTCAGTCAGGCATAAAATCCATTACCAATTAAATAACCAATCGCTCTCTCACTCTCGTTTTCTCTCATCCGTAGGTCGTACCGCAAATCGCATGTTTGTATTTCTAATCAAGTCGATTCAAACCGTCGTAAACGAGACGAGACCGAGGCGAATCGGAAAAAAGTAATATACGAGGCTGGCGCAAGTATACGGCCGAGTGGATGAGAAGTGGTCGGAGCCGGTCCGAAGGTTCGAATTATGGTAATGACCACACTGGGCCCTATAAAAGTCGACGAGGAGAGGTTGCGGGGTGGAGTAATTTGGGGTGGTGCGTCGGCATGACGCATGGTGCGAGTCGATCGGGCCGCATCCCAATTATAACGAACCGCATCTTCCAGAGATGATTTCGCGATGAGTTAACCCGAGACGAGAGAGGAACCGCATTTTTCGGATACACTATATATGCCTATACGGGAGGAAGGGTTTGCATTCAAGGCGGATCTCGTGTGCAATTTGCCCGCTCGCGAGTCCTTCGGTCACCCTCCGGCCGAGCCCTCTACTCAGTCTCGGCCTTTCCTTCATTCTCCCGGCTCGGTCGCGTTCATCGAATTTCCAACAAACTCGGCCAAAATTCCGTCTAATGGTACGGTAGCTGTTTTCGATAATTTGCTGCTCGCCGATACGTGCACACTCGGGGAACCTCGCAGGGCAGCACGCCGCAAGATCCTTTGTCGAAGTATCCCGGATATGAAGAGCCAAAAAAAAATGAAACCGGGAAAAAAGTTGTTTTTAGGAATGCCCGGTATGAAAAAAATCCGAGGGCAAAAAATTCGACGAAATTCCAAATTGAAGGATTAATAAATGTTGATTAGTTCAAAAGAATAATTGAAGTTGACTTACTCATATATGTATTGTTTTATTTTAACATGATCGTTCATCGGGGCCGCGTTGAAATTTCAAATTTTGAATGCTCCGACGGTTTAAAATTCCGAATTCTAATGTTCCGAAATTCGAGATGGGGCCGGGTTGAAATTTGGAACATGAATAATCAGAACGCTCAAAACTCCGAAAGAATACTATCCCGATAGATCAAAACTCCGAAAGAATTTTACACGATGGACCAAAACTCCGAAAATCTGAAAACCGTGAAAATAATTCGGTTATGGGAGTTTTGAAAGTTTCAAAATTTTCAATAAATCGACGAATTGTTTAAAGAATTTTTTTTTATTAGGAAGTGATTTAGCGGCAATTTTGTAATTTCTCTAGATAATGTTATATGTTCTACATTATTTATGTAGAAATATGTAATATTAAAAAATTCTTGGAATAATTCTTCGATTCATTGAAAATTTTAAAACTTTCAAAACTTCCATAGCCGAATTAATTTGACGGTGTACAGACTGTTTGGAATTTTGGTCTTTCGTGTAAAATTCTTTCGGAGTTTTGAGCGTTCTGATCATTCAAACTTCTTACTTGTTCACGATCTCACGATAATATGTTATCGTAATATAGAATCGTCGTAGAATGGCAGTCGATTAGTCTTTGGATTCATTTGGGTTTGGCTGTGAGAAGAGACGATCTCACTGAACGTTAATGTTGGGCGGAACGAGTGCAATTTTTATAAGTAAAGTGAGCGTGAAATTTGAAAAATACGTAATGTTTTCTTAACTCTCATCTGTGACAAAGATTTTGTAGAAATTCCAAAAATTGAGCGAGTTGTGTCGATTTTTGTAAAGGATCTTATGAAACTGTTTTACGAAAGGGATACATGCGGTGGTACGGCCAACTAGGGTGACCCGAAATTAAAAAATGTACTCTTGGTCATACGATAAGTAATGCGGTTTTTTTCTCTAATTTTTGAAAATTAAGATGAAATTCGTTCTTTTTTTTAACATAAAACATACTCCCTTTATTTTCTACAATGTTCTTTCATATTTCCAGTAGATTTTCACGGCCCCTTCCGAAATACGCTTTTCCGTGACGAAAAATGCAACTGAAAAACCGCACTGTTCACGGGAGGGCCCAATAATGAAACTTTTGTATGATCGGATACTGTTTTGAAATTTTATAAATCACGAAAATGTCAAGCTGTACGAAAATTCGATTTTCGAAGAAAAAAATGGCTTTAATTATTTTTTTTTTAACAAATGGATAAACATATTAAGAAATTACATGGCCATACGACAGAAAATGTTATAAAGTATGCTCCGTCT
>OZ023312.1:13587433-13618542 GCA_964007375.1 Ophion obscuratus | reverse complement strand
AAAGCGCGCTCTTCGTCTCGGGGTACCGGGGAAAAAAAGTTGCGCACTGGAATCTAGAGAGCCAAGGGTCAGACGTTTATCTGGATGACGTGGAGTGACCCGTATACGTGCGTTTAAGGGAAGACACCACTGTGATCGTCCGCAAAACGTAGTTTTTTCAGAAATTGTTTTCGTCTAATACATTATTCATTTGCGATTTGGAAAATAGGTATAATGAACTCATTTGGTGTTATTGAGATGTAATAGAGGCCTCTATATAAAAAAAAATGGTCTTACGGCCGGATCCATAAATTGACAATGATTAGTCTGTAAAAAAAATTAAAAAGTTTTAAAATCTATACAATTGTAGTTTTTGTTGTACGTAGCTGTTTTTGGAAAACAATTCAGAAAATGGCAACAAAAAAATCAATTTCTTAAGTCTCACAGTGGTGTCCGGCCGTAAATAAAAAAAGCAATAGCAGTTCGAATCAATTGGTGGACGATGGCAATAGTTTAATGCGTCTGTATTCAGGTGCTGGGGAAAGAGCCGAAATAGAGAAACGAAGTTGCATCAATGCAAGTATAAAACAAAGTATTAAAAAAATCTCGTGCTGTTGGCGTTACACTGAGGTTGGTAATACTTGTATTCGAAAGATTTGGACGCAGCTGTCAAACGTAGTCGATGCTATTTGTGTTACTGCATGATTTCTGTGACAAAGAAAAGTGAAGCCCGAAAGCCATCGTTTGGGGATGCTTACAAATACCATGCGTCAAGCATGTGTGAAAAGTCGTTTAAAACGTTTTGAAAAGCATGATTTTGATTTGGATGATAAACCGCATCAAAAGCCGTGGCTTGGGAAGCCCCACGCTTGGGAGCATTTACAGGACGAAGATGCGTGTGGCACGGAAAAAGAATTGGCAGCAGCATCAAATGTCATCCCACAATGCTACGCCTGAATGCCATGGGAATGATCCGAAAGGAAGGCGATTCGGTACCACACCAATTGGAAGCATTTTTGCAGCATGGCAATGTCAGGCCACGTGTTCATTGATCCTTCAAGCATTATCTGGAAGGAGTGAATCAGCAGATTCTACACTGAGAAAAAAATTCATTGATCCAATATCATTGGTGTTATTGAATAAAATTTCGTTGATTCAATTGTAAAATTGTTGGTGTAAATAATCGGATTATTCCAAACATAACGCTATTGACTTTAATAAGATGATAAAATTAAAAGTTTTGTTTTATTCAAAAGATATAGTGTTAGCCGAGAACAATTATATTATTGAAACTATCTAAAAAATGATCGCGAACCAATTATATAGTTTTGAATGCATTTTCTGCAACGAACAAAAAAAGCGTTCCAATTCATAACATGAATATTGTTGATTCGAGTACACAAGAAAAATAGAATTTCGCTCGTTTGATTCAGACAAAATTTCTATTGAGTAAATATGGTTTTCTATTTTTTTCACCACATCCGATATTGATTTTCAAGTACATTATTCGTTAAAATATTAATATTATATTTTGATGGCAAAATATTAAGCAATTGTCTGAATGGGTTAAAAAGTTATGCGAAAATAAAATTTGTTTCTTGAGCATTTGGTTGAAAAAAATCAACCAAATCATGGCCGAGCGCCACTGGAATTATAGGCGTGAGGAAACCCGTAGTTCTCGGAGTAGCCGCTAGAAGCCGCACGCGCGCTCGTTTCTCGAGAGCGTAGCGCGAACCGAAAATCTACTTAAACGCCGGAAAAACTCTAAAGAGTATCGCTGTAGTATCTGTTCTTATCAGTTGAATATCTGATATTCTTTCGATGGATATTCCATTGGATATTCGATATTCTCTCCACTATTATCGTGGATGATCATTCTAACGCTCACGTTGTATTTAAGATTTAAAAAGATTGAAAAACTTTTAATTATTAATATATTCTTTTAAATGCAATGAAAATTTATTTAATCGAATATTATAATTTTTGTCTACCGGAGAATAAGTGTGTTGCTACAGATGACACCTTTATTTTGTGGCAAAAAATACCATTATTTCGGATCAATATTATTGATACTCAATCATGGTATACACTTGTCTCTATCTCATACTAGTTGCATGATATTGCACTTTTGATATTGTACATTTTTGTACGAAATAAAAATTGTTGTAGCAATCGCTTAATTATTTTATCCAAACATCTACTGATTGTATATAGAATGAATTCTATAGATTATTATATTATTTTAAGGATAATGAAGATATGGAGAGAATAGAAGAGATTTTCAAAGAAAGTAACATGTCATTACAATCAATCGCATTTCTCAATATTTTATAGTATTGCAACAATGTCATATATCCCTGGCACTCCGTGATCCAACATTTATTTGGGTCAACCAATGAATTTTTTTATACAATTGGTTTTTTTTCTCAGTGCATATACTGTTCCTTTCAGAAAACGCCAAAGAAAGAAGTCCAATGGCGGTAAGGGGAGATATACACCCAGATGATCGAGGTCGAGGATTTAGAAGCTATGAGCATTCGGTCGACCGTAGAAGACCTACACTATGGGCCTGGTATCGATGATTCCATGTAAGTTGACAAATTTCATGATTTATTCATTCCCAAATGTTCAAACGCGTTTTTCTCACAACCACGTTTTTCAAATCGGTACCCAAAATTTCTCGAAAACCAATGAACCGATTGCCTTGAGGTTTTTTGTGGTTATTCTATACACCATTATCTAGTACTTGTCATAGGATTTTTTTTCCGTTACTTAGTTTTTGTTTTATAGGCAAAAGAATAACTAATTTTTGGCCCAAAAAGCACTATTTATGTTCAAACGTCCGCCATTTTGTCATAATTCGATATTTTCAAAATCGGCTATGACAAGTACTAGATTATAGTATCTAATTTAATAATCTTTTTGGTTTTTTTTTCAGATGATTTTTGAAGAAACGCCAGTGGGTATCGTACACGCAGATTTTTTACGACGCTCCAAGGATCATACAATATCCTTGTATATTTCTGATATTTTTAAATAAAGAAAATTAAACATATTTTTGAATGTATATACTTTTAGGTAATTAAAACCCCGATCCGAAATTTCAAATAGTTTTCCTTAAAAAAATTCACAAAAATCACCTTTTTCCGGTTCCTAGGTGTATATCTCCCCTTAAATCGCACGATCTCGGTGGCCAATTCGCATCGCCGTGGCGCGACATAACACGACCATGAAACTTCATCTGCAATAACTATGCAGTAATAATGCAGCAAATAACAAGTTCTACATGCATTACACTCGATCGTGTAATTCTCCATGACTAAACCTCAATACTTCCTGACGCCAGTTGTCAAAGATTACTACTCTATGTTCGTCCCAAAGAAAAGTCGCCTTTTAAAATGTCAGGTCAACTTGAGGCACCCATTATTTCCTCATCCCAATCCTCTCACCAGCAGAAAATCTCAAAAATCAGCATCCTCTTAAGGGGCCAGTCCACTTTGAAAATTTCTTAAATCGAAAGCAAGCGAGACTTGAAGACATCGAAGATGATGAGCAATCAGAAGGGATTTTGTGCGGTGCAGGAATTACCGATTGAGTTTAGGTAAGAGTTTTTCATAGTATAAACTTCAAACGCGTTTTTCTCGAAACAACGTTTTCAAAATCTAGCTCCAACGTATCTCTAAAACTAATAAACCGATTCTCTTGACATTTGAACCACATATTCTAAACATGATTCGCAACAAGATGACCCTAGGTGGTTTTTAAATTTTCATTTTTACTCGTTTTTTTCGCGAAAAACTGCGAAAAAGCGCGTTTTTTAAAACTTTTTTCGTTTTTCATCTGCCATTTTTTTATTTTTTGATAAAACTTTATATCCGGTGGTCATTTTGTAGCTGGTGTCATAGTGAATCTAATGCACTTTGATTTTTTTTGTTTCAGACAAGCCGTTGCCGAGTTGTGATGGAGCCCTATTATAGAGTAATATTATTATACTGTAAAACATTTCTGTATAAAAATTAATACACAAGTGTAGGAAGTTTTTATGCGGATACCGCTTATGAAATTTCAGATAAGATTTTGAAAATCCAAAACAGGTTATTTTAAAAATGAAAGTGTAGCTCCGTAATATTAATACACTTGTGCGTGTGAAAAATAATGCACGTGTAAAGAAATAATCACATCCAAGTATATTGAAATCAAGAACCATTTGCTGATATCAAAATACGAGTGTATATTAAATTCAAGAACCATTTGGGGGGCGTCCATTAATTACGTGAGGCGTTTAGGGAGGGGGGGGGGGGGTCGAGCGAAATCTCACCCAATCTCACGTGGGGGAGAGGGGGGCTTCGGCAAATATCACGTAATTTTAGTAGTTTTAGTAATTTTAGTAATCACGTAATTTTTATCACGTAGAGAGAGTCTCCCTACTACTTTACATGGTGGAGTAAATGGTACTACAACAGCAGTTACTTCGACTACAATGTATTTTCCGTGAACGTATGCATTTTGAAAAATCTCACGTGAGATTAGGGGAGGGGGGAGGGGGGAGGGGGTCGAGCTAAATCTCACGACATCTCACCAGGGGGAGAGGGGGGGGGGGGTCGAAAAATCGCCACAATTACCTCACGTAATTAATGGATGCCCCCTTGCTAATATCAGCATACGGGTGTGTATTCATTTCACGGAAACAAAGTGTACCTTTAATGTACACTGTAAAAAGCTTGTGTGTAAAAATTAATACACAAGTGTATGATGTTTTTAAGCGGACGCCGTTTATGAAATTTCAGATAATATTTTGAAAATCCAAAGCAGGTTATTTTAAAAACAAAAGTGTAGCTCCGTAATATTAATATACTTGTGCGTTTGAAAAATAATGCACGTGTAAAAAAATGTTCACATCCATGTATATTGAAATCAAGAACCATTTGATGATATCAATATACGAGTGTATATTAATTTCGGTCGTATATTAAGTTCGTGAAATTCAATTCTTTTGTGCCTTAAATATAGTGTAAATTTAATATAATCTTCACATTGTTTCATGTGATTTTCATCAGCGTTTATGAATTTTTTTTCAATTCCATTTTCGCACTTTTAAATAAATCTGTTGTGATCATGCATTGTACGTATCGTAAAATGCAGATTCCCATATATTATACTTTTCAGTCTGCTATAAATAAATTTCAAACTTGTTTTGTATTTTCAATGCTCTGTTTTTTATAGTTGATTTATTATACATCAGTAGTTAATTTCAATTGAAGAGACGGATTAATGCCATACATTTTCCACAAATTTACAAGCTTGTCTTTGAAATTCCATGTTGCATCTATTAAATTCTATATCCACGTTAGATTTTCATGTTCCTGTTTTAAATTTACGGTACAAGTGTTTCAAATTTAATTCCGTCTACTGAGTTCGTAAAATTCAATTCCTTTGTGTCTTAAATGTATTGTAAATTTCATATAATTTTTTACAGTGTATTACTACTATTATATTATATATTACTATTAAAGCTTAAGGGGTTACCCCACTTAACATTTTGAAAAAATCGATTCTTTTATTATTGTATTTTTTTGAAGTATAAGTATCTGAGAATATGTCCTGAAAATTTCAAGTCGATCCGAACAAAATTGACTGAGATATGAGCGTTGAAAGAGAAGAATCCGTTGTGTAAACGACCGCGAATTGAAACTTTAAACGCGTTTTTCTCAAAATGGCATTTCTGAAGTCGGTGACCAAGATTACTCGAACACTAATGAACCGATCTTCTTGAAATTTTGCAGGCTTATTTAATACATAAAAATGTAGTCTTTAATCGTTCGATTTTTTTTTCGAAAAAAAATGGCCGTTTTATAGCCAAAAAGCGGCCGTTTTTTTTCGTTAAAATCGAACCATTAACTTTGACTGTCCGCCATTTTGTGAAAAATGAATATTTTTTAAAATCCTTCGATTAAAGACTAGTTTATACTTATATCTGACTAAATCCATCCGCATTTTTTTTCTTCAGATGATCCACTTCGCCGCCATGTTGGTCACCGCAAACCGTGTATGTAAAAACATTATTTCATCGACGGCCATTTGCCACTAACCAATGTAATATTTTTCAATAAAAAAATTACTGAAAGTTCTTCAAGATGTGTTCTTTAAGATGGTATATTGATCGATTAAAAAAGTTTTGTAGTTTTCTTATAAAAAATTCATGAAAAAGGCCTTTTCTTTTGCGCTACAAGTGGGGGTAACGCCTTAATATAGAGCCCTATACTAGAGTACCTAGCCCACCTATTTTTGAGGCGTTACGTTAAACTATAGTTTTTATACTTAAAAATGAATTGAATTTTTTAAAATCTATTCCAAGACTTTATTTATCAAGCCCAACAACTTTTATATTCATATCTTTTGTAAAATCCTCCAAAAAAAAAATCGCAAAAATAGCCTTTTGTCGTGGCTCCAAAGTGAACTCCTTAAGGCCGTCGTACAGGCCATTTATCTCTCCCGTATCGTTCGAGCATCATAGCGAAATTTTCTTCCCCCCAGCTGGCGTGCACCACCTCAAGTCCATCCACGGAGTGCCAGTGAATTTCCGTCCGAGCCTTTTCGCGCGGAAAATCAACCGCACTTTTGCCCGTTGCGTGACGGAGACGCGGCAATCGTCGCACATTTGACCGGTCAGCCGCGTGGACTTTGATGACTTGTTTTTTGTTCGTATGCCCCCCCGCGCCGTCGCAAAGAGCCCGCTCGACGAGCGTGCACGCGGCCAGCTCGTGTGACTCGGCGATGTGTTTGCGGAGTAAACGGTCCGCGAAGGGCACCCGCGGGATTGCGCCAAAGAACCGTGGCCCACATTCGAACGTGTCAAATATTGCCACGCGGCTCATCTGCCCGTCGTCATACACGCCTCAAAGATGAATCCTCTAATATGCAAGGAGAAATTCCGCGCATCCTTGAGACCGCTTTCGACTCGTGAGATTTCTCGGCACGATCATTCGTCACGTCTCGTCCTTATTCCACCCCCCCCCCCCCCCCCCACCCGTGCCGTGGCGATCGCCTAGAGTAAAATTGTGGACGTTGGTCCAACGAGCGTTGATGTCAAAGTTCGCAAGGCACGATAGACCGTATCGGCCTCGATTCGCGTCAATTCGGACTCAGGTATCCGCCGCGAAATTCGTGCAAAGCGGCGATCGTTCATTACCATTCGCGAGCGTTACGTAAGCGATTCATCGGGTTGCCGTGCGGACACCCGGGGAATTTTGGACTCGGGTATACTCGACACCGAATAACCATGCGCGAAGATTCGCCGTATCGTGCATCCTCGAACGCGCTTATTTTCGCCAAAAGGAGCCTCGCTTTTTGTTCCTGTATACCGTGTCCATTAAGTTGCGTTTTTTTTCTCGCTGTCTTCGGTTTTTTTGTTCTTCTTTCCGGCAGCTATATTTGTACGAGCTGAGTGTATTCGGTGTATCGAGAGAGGCCATCCGTAACGGGTCTTCGCGGGACAACTTTGGCGAAGAAAGCGCCTCGGCTGGAGCGGCCGTTGAAACGAATTCCGCTCTCTCGATCGTAAAACTCTTGCGGAACACGCGCGGGCGTTCGACTATTACGCCGATTAATTTCATCCAGCTGCATCGTAGAGGGTGGACGTGGCTAGATCGTACAGCTCGCGCGACTCTCGTCGGTTTTGGCAGCACCGTTGGTTTGGGAATCGGAGCGATTGTAGCAATTTTGATGGGGCCGAAATCAGGGCCCGTTCAGGTTGCCTGACTGCCCTGGTAGGGCACTGATAAGGCAGCCTGAAAGGGCCCTACTAGGAAAGGTAACGTTGTGTCACGTATGGGCCTGACCTGGCTGCCTGATCAGGCCCCTATCAGGTTGCCTGGTCAGAAAGAAATGTATGTAATATTTCAATAATCCTAACCCGGGAAAAAAAGATCATATCTGAACATATCTGAATCATATCTGTAGAATCAGATATGATCAGACAAGAGATTTGGTCATATCTGTTCATATAGTGTCATGACAGATCATGTATGCTTATATCTGAGCATATCTGTAGAATCAGATATGATCAGACAAGAGATTTGGTCATATCTGTTCATATAGTATCATGACAGATCATGTATGCTTATATCTGAGCATATCTGTAGAATCAGATATGATCAGACAAGAGAATTGGCTATATCTGTTCATATAGTGTCATGACAGATCATGTATGCTTATATCTGAGCATGTATAATCATTCCGAGAAAAAATTATCAGACCAAATCACATCTGATTATATCTGGATTATATATGATCCAGATATGATTGATCATATCTGGATCTTGTCTAATCATGCATAAGAAAAATGGCCATATCAGAGCATACATGATTAGATTTGACGATATCAGAGCATGTATGATTAGATTTGACGATATCAGACCACCCGGGAAAAAAAGTTCATGCCTGAGTGGATATGTTCACATATGTTTCAGATATTGTCATATATGTTTCAGATATCGTCATATATGATTCAGATATTGTCATATATGTATCAGATATATTTATATCTGACATTTTACAGTATCATATATGATTAGGTCTGATCATATTCCACATCACATATGCTTAAAGAAGATCATATCTGATCACATATTCCGGGGAAAATGGTCATATCTGAGCAGATATGACCATTTTCCCCGGGATATGTTTGTTTATGTTTCCTCTGCAACATAAATGAATCTGATCTGATCATGCATGGTCAAAGATGAACATACATGTATTTTTATGCGCTCAGGGGTAGCTCTATATCTGGTCAGATATGATCGCGCATAAGTAAATATGTGCAGATATGAATTTATAGCTGAACATGTCTGCCCATATGTGGTCATGTCTAACCAGATATAGTACAATTCACGACTACATTCGAGCTCACACATGGATAGACTTGAATATGTGCGCGCATGCATGAACATATCCAACCAGGTATGGATGAATACGTTCAAATATGAATCAATTGATGAAATATGAATCAATTGATTCATATTTGATTAGATCCGATCACACGTGGGCAAGCATGTTCAGCGATGATCATATAGATCCAATTGGATGAATTCGAGTATAATTCCATATCTGGGCAGAAACAATCGTACATGGGCAAATATTTTCAGACCTGATCATGCACGAGTTGGGTTCGGTTGCGTATTCAGCCATACCTGGTTGGATATGTTCATGCATGCGCGCACATATTCAAGTCTATTCATGTGTGAGCTCGAATATAGTCGTGAATTGTACTATATCTGGTTAGACATGAACACATATGGGCAGACATGTTCAGCTACAAATTCATATTTGCACATACTTACTTATGCGCGATCATATCTGACCAGATATAGAGCTACCCCTGAGCGCATAAAAATACATGTATGTTCATCTTTAACCATGCATGATCAGATCAGATTCATTTATGTTGCAGATAAACACCTACATGAGCATATCTGCTCAGATATGACCATTTTCCCCGGGATATGTGATCAGATATGATCTTCTTTAAGCATATGTGATGTGGAATATGATCAGACCTAATCATATATGATACTGTAAAATGTCAGATATAAATATATCTGATACATATATGACAATATCTGAATCATATATGACGATATCTGAAACATATATGACAATATCTGAAACATATATGAACATATCCACTCAGGCATGAACTTTTTTTCCCGGGAAATGGAATGAACCACTCAATTTAGAGTTCCACTACAATGATTTTGTATCATAATTCGTCATTCCCTGGCCTGCTGAAATGTTTTCGTTCGAAGAAAATATTTCGCCTGTATGGGAATCGAACCTCGTACCTACCTATCCAAAGCTACGCACGCTGCCCCTATGCTACCGAGTGCTTGTAACATCTTGGTCCCAGATATGGCATAAGAGACCAAATGAATTCCTATAATTATTTGTTGTATCACATGAAGTATATCAATTAGTCAATATCATTGTGACAATTAAAGAGGTTTATCGAATAACATGCTATAGATTTTTGAAACTTAACCTTATATATATATATATATATATATATATATATATATATATATATATATATATATATATTCAAAGCCCCATTCATATATTATATGATATAAATATATTATTAATAGTAATAAATATAAATATGCCCCATAAATATATTCAAAGCCCCAAATATATTCAAACAAATAAAATAAAAAATATATATATATATATATATATATATATATATATATATATAATTCCTCTCTCTCTCTCTCTCTCTCTCTCTCTTCGCCTTACAAAGGTGCCGAAATCTTCTAACACGCATCCGAGTTGCATGACGTTTTTTGTCGTGACAGTCCATAGCACCTTTTTTTAATAGAATTCAGGAATGCATCGAAACTCCGAAGCTACGATGCTGTAAAATCGAAGTTTCCATGTGTAAAATAAGAGGTTATGTGCATCTATCGACTGCTGAGGCAGTTATAGGGCAAGCCTATTTATGGCCTCATCAGGGAAAGCCATAGTGGGGCCGATCAGGGCAAGCCTTGGTAGGGCCCTATTGGGAAAAAGCCTTAATAGGGCCACATTAGGGACAGCCTTAGTAAGGCCCTATCATGGAAAGCCCTAGTAGGGCCTATCAGGGCAAGCCTTGGTAGGGCCCTATCGGGGAAAGCCTTAGTAGGATCTTATCAGGGACGGCCTTGGTAGGGCCATTTTGTTATAGCCTGATTTATGGCCTAAATACTTTCGGCCCGATCGGGGCTGGATCAGGATGTCCGTAATAGGTGTTACTCGTATCACACCCCGATCGGGGCCTGATCCTGGTCAGGCTAACCCTAAGAAATTTCCTACTCGGATAGCTATGCTCGTTGAGGGGTATGCGTTAACTGGACATTTGAAAAATATGATCCTTTCATGGTGGAGTGTTGGAGTCTGGGGTGTGGACTTCAATTTGCGATAAAGATTTTGAGATTTTTTGAGAAATTGTGCGAGGTGTGGCGATTGTTGTGAAAGGCTGGGTCGCGGATAAACTGTAGATGAGGCGAACTTCCCCCTGTTGCAATTTGTATTTTTTTTGCGGTTTTTTCCGAAACTTTTGAAGTTTTGAAACTCATTTTTTGAAGTGTTAAAAAATAAGAATTAATTCAACGGGGAGCTGTTTAAGTCATATCATTTTTTTTGTTGTTTCGTGGTTGCTTTTGTTGCTACGATTCTATTTGGTTCAAATACATTTCTTTATTTGTTTCAAGCATGCCGCGATGTGAATAATTGAATAAATATGTATTTGGTAATCTGGTAATTACTTTGGTAGTTTAGTAACTACTTCGGTAATTTGGTAATAAATTTGGTATTTTCATAATTACTTTGGTAATTTGGTAATCACTTTGGTTATTTGGTAATTACTTTCGTAAGATGGTAATTACTTTGGTTATTTGGTAATTATTTTGGTAATTTGGTAGTCACTTTGGTAATTTGGTAATCGCTTTCGTAATTTGGTAATATCTTTCGTAATATGGAAATTACTTTGGTAATTTGGTAACTGTTTTGGTAGTTTGTTAATTTGGTAATTACTTCGGTCATTTGGTAACTACTTTGCTAATTTAGTAATTGCTTTGCTCATTTCGTAATTACGTTGGTAATTAACTTTTGGTAACTACTTTGGTAATTCACGTGCATAGACGATATATTTAAATAAAAATGTCTTTACTTGCAAGCCGTCAACGTGTCATATATTAAAATATACTGTTATTTCGAACGACTCAACAGTGAATTTGAATTACTAGAATACTTTTTTTATTGCCTTATGAGGCAATGAAAAAACTATTCTAGTAATTCAAATTCTATTATACGCCTACTACGATTGTATTTCTTTCAAATATATTTCTTGATTTGTGTAAAAAATTCTTTAACGGGTTACCCCCACTTGCGATTTTGAAAAAATCTATTTTTTTTTGCTTTTTTTTGAAGTATAAGTATCTGAGAATATATCCTGAAAATTTCAAGTCGATTCGAACAAAATTGACTGAGCTATGAGCGTTGAACAAGAAGAATCCGTTGTGTAAACGACCGACTAGTGAAACTTTAAACGCGTTTTTCTCAAAATGGCATTTCTGAAGTCGGTGACCAAGATTACTCGAACACTAATGATCCGATCTTCTTGAAATTTTGCAGGCTTATTTAATACATAAAAATATAGTCTTTAATCGTTCGATTTTTTTTTCGAAAAGAAATGGCCGTTTTATAGCCAAAAAACGGCCGTTTTTCTTCGTTAAAATCGAACCATTAACTTTGACTGTCCGCCATTTTGTGAAAAATGAATATTTTTTTAAAATCCTTCGATTAAAGACTAGTTTATACTTATATTTGACTAAATCAATCCGCATTTTTTTTTCAGATGATCCACCTCGCCGCAATGTTGGTCACCGCAAACCGTGTATATAAAAACATTATTTCATTGACGGCCATTTGCCACTAAACAATGTAATATTTTTCAATAAAAAAATTACTGAAAGTTCTCCAAGATGTGTTCTTTAAGATGGTATATTGATCGATTAAAAAAGTTTTGTAGTTTTCTTTAAAAAAATTCATGAAAAAGGCCTTTTTTGTGCTACAAGTGGGGGTAACCCGTTAATGTAAACAATTGAATATGCATGTATTTGGTCAAAATCCTTTGATAATTTGAATGTGAAAGAGATATATTTGAATATAAAGAATCTTAATTTGCGTGCCCCGAAAATGTCTTATATTCCAATACACTGTTATTGTGAATGACCCAACATTTTATTTGAATTACTAGAATAATTTTTTCGTTTCCTCTTGACCCACGACGATTCTATTTGTTGCGTATATATCTCTTCATTCGTTTTCTTTATTTTTATTTGTTTCATATTGTTAGTTTTTTTAACTTTGTTTTTTGTTAATTCTTTTGTCTGTTGTTAATTCTTCACTTCTTATTTTGACGCAGACTATCCAATACATACGTACTTGAGCAAATTATTTTGGCAATTTGAGCATAGAAGGGATATATTTTAATTAAAGATATGCTTATTGGCATGCATCAAATGTGTCTTAAATTCGTATATATCGGTATTTCGATCGAATGAAAATTGTATTTGAATTATTAGTATTTTGATTAACAACGAGCAAATTTACTATATTTGCTCATACACAATGTATATTTATCGGTGTTGTCAACAATCCTCAATGGTGAAAAATCGTAAAAAATATCTTGTATTACCGCCGTTACGGTATATACGATAGGATGTACCTCTTGCTTGGGTATCTCAGGCTGTGTAATTCCCACGTCTTTCGCACTACACTTGGCCGACCGCGAGCGACATACGCAAAATTCCTCGTGCGTCGATTCATTTCGCTGACACGAAAGTTTTCGCTCGCTCGGAGTACAAATGACTCGCCGGAGAAACGCCGGGTCCTGCGCCACACTCCGGCAACAGAGTGTACTAATACGTCCATGAATTCGCTAGTTAAATCAAATAAAAAAATCTATATAGACCCATTTAGTCTGTACTACTAAATATTTTTTGAAGTAAATAATACCAAACACCGAAATGATTGGGAGCATTGAAATTTAACATTACTCAACGGTGTTAATGTGATCTTGATTTAAGGCAGTCATCCCGTGTGACGTCGCGTTTTTTCGCTTTTTTTGCAATTTTTTTTGGCGATCTGAATAAACATACAATTGCGAAATTTTCACCACATATTTATTTATATTTTGAGTACAATTTACAATTTTTTGCAGCCCGAAATCGTCGCTCATTGCTGAAGTACACGGCAACTTAGCCACTCATAT
The DNA here is from genome assembly GCA_964007375.1 of Ophion obscuratus. NCBI lineage: Eukaryota > Metazoa > Arthropoda > Insecta > Hymenoptera > Ichneumonidae > Ophion > Ophion obscuratus. The sequence continues at coordinate 13,604,753 of OZ023312.1, read as the reverse complement.
TCAAAAAAAAGTTTTTTGCGTTGACAACGATTGCGGGCGTTCTGCTTATCTGAAACAAAAAAAAATCAAACGGCATTTTAATCTGTGAAGTGTGAACTAGTTTCTGAACTAGGATTATTAAAAAATATTGAGAGGTAAATTTTTGGCATTTTTTTTCGTGATTTTTGGTGTTTTTTTTCACAAGTTCTGCAACGTGTAAAAAAAACCGGTTTGATGAATCAGAATTATCCTACTTTGCAAAGTTTCTACATGAGTATGGAATAAGTAATTCAAATTTCAAAGGAATTCGATTGATAGATTTCAAGATATCGTGGTCACCAGTTTGAAAAAGACAGTTTTGAGAAAAACACGTTTGAAGGTTCAAACACGATTAACACCAATAAAATTTGGACTCACCCTTAATCTGCTATGCCTGGTCCATAAAGTGAACCTGTAGTTTCCTCAAAAAATCCTGCAAAGCCGATTGTTGCTCCCTGGCACCAATTCTCGATTTTTCGAAAAATCGAAATATAGTCGAATCGGTCGAAAAATAGCTATTTTTAGCAATGTTTTTTCGATGGTTGAAATACACAAATCAGTCTGGTTTTTTTATGTCACATCAAAGCACTCATGAAGAATGGTAAATGAATTTTTAAACGTTTATTTTTATCTTTTTAAACATTTTTTTAACGTTTGAAAATGTCTTCGAAAAAAGGAGTCCTCCGGTGTACACGGGGCCGTAAATATTATCTGAAATCAAATTTGTAAAAAGATCATTAATCAGTATGAAAGCCGCTATCTTGCTATGGAGGTTTTTTTTCAAAATCAAAATTAACAAAATGAATATTTAAAAAAAATCTCGATAGCAAGATAAAGACTGGTGTGAAGAATGTTGTGTCAAAATTTGAGACGGTTAGGTCGAAAACTGTTACTTTGAGAGCGTACACCGTGTTGAAAAACGACATTCCGAGAAATAAGCGTTTAAAGTTTCGGGTGCGGAATTTTCATATAAACTGTTGATTTTTGTGAACAACCGGCGATGCCAGGTCCATGTTTATAATCGTCTATACTATCGGATAATGCAAAAAATCGATTTTTTGAAAATTTCACACTGTGATGATTTCTTAAACAAATAACTATATTCGAAATAAATCTCGGGAATAAAAAAAACACTGACTTTACCCAAATTTGAGTAAATTCAAATAAAAAAAAGAACCAAATAGAAGAAAAGAAAGAACCAAAGAAAAAAAGAACCAATAACCAAAAAGAAGAATTCAAATAAAAAAAAATTTGAGTAAATTCAAAAAAAAAATTCAAAGAAAAAAAGAAAGCATTTAGATGATTTCGATAAATCTTTTTTATCTTTTCAAATTTGGATAGATAGTTTATAACCTTCTCTACCGTATTTTCGCCCGGCGGAATTCAAATCCAATCCACTAATTAATTCAATTAATCCATTTTTTGACAATCTATTTATTAATTAAATAAATAAAATTGCAAATAACAAAATAATTGATAAAACGAAATGATCTAATTAATAACAAATCATGATCGCAACAAATCGTGATGACAAAAGAAAGAAAAAAAATCTTCGGGGGCTACGATGCAGGCAACTCCATCCAATATTCGCATCCTCCGCTTGATCAATTAAAAGTACTTGGCCCGTCAAATTGGCGCGAATCTTCAGTGTCATCGATTATCGACACATTTCGAGGACAATAAAATGCCTCGTTAAGCGCGCGACCATCAGATTGACGAGCGCGTGTACGCGCGTTTCACGGATGCAGCGAGATCGAAGCGCATCGCTCGTTCGACACTTCCCCCCGGCCCCCGGGCCCCTCGTTGAAATCAAGAAGCTCCGCGACAACGAGTTATCTCAGCTTCGCGCCTCGAGAAATCCAGATCGAACTCGATCGGAACACGAATCCTTCGACTTTCATGATAATTATTCCGAGTCTCGCGTCTGGATTTCTCGTCCAACCAGTCCCCTGATGGCCTCTATATATATATATATGTGTGTGTGTGTGTGTGTGTGTGTGTGTGTGTGTGTGTGTGTGTGTGTGTGTGTGTGTGTGTGTGTGTGTGTGTGTGTGTGTGTGTGTGTGTGTGTGTGTGTGTATAAATGTGGCGGGCTAAAAATAGATTCGTCCGAGCTAAATACGTAATACACGTGACACGTGTCTCTGCACTCTTTCACGCGCAGATATTTGTGGGGGAGTCACGTGATCCTACCACATCCCTATATGTATGATTTTTACAGGGATTCCGCGCTATTGTCAATATTTTCAGATTTTTATTTTTCGAAATTTTCAACCGGAATTTGTCGCAATTCCAAAAAAATATCCTTTCGTGATCCCGCGCACAAATTTATCGAAAAGTCCCAGGGTGCGCCATCTTCATACGGATTTGTTAGGAATACTCGATATCGGGAGTCCTCATGGGGATACAATTGGATTTTGCCCTGCTCCCCGATGAACGTCGTTTGAAAGTTCGGGTCAAGTTCCGAAAAGGACATACCTCCGATTAATTTTGAGTTTTGTGTATCAGGATATTTACTCGCTGAGTAAATAGTAACGAATATGATAGTGACAATACCCGCAGATTTGATTTTTAAGGTTAAAACTCACAGAAACTGATTGTTTAAAGGTTTTCCTATTTTACTGTGATAAATGTTGATCATAGAGAAAAATGTTTCTCACAAAAGTTGTGGCCTATAAAAAGATTAATCTTTTATGTTCTATACAGGTTTTGTCTAAGGCCACTCTATTTCGAGAAAAATGGGATTATGCTTCAATAAGTACATTTTCTTAACCCTTAGTAGTCACACTTAGCTAGAATCACGTTATAGTCATACTGGGTCCATGGGACCCAGGCGTTTTTAAATTGTTATCAATAATGAAAGAATGCATTGAGCGATATGAAAAAAGTGAGGTATAATTTGAATCTTGTTTAATACAAGGTTAGAAAACAAAAATTAAATTTTAAATATGCGAAAAAAGTATACAAAAAAAACGTGAAAAATGACTTTTTTTTACAAAAATTGCTGTAACTCTTGTAATTGTTGACAAAAAAATGAAACAATGATTTTATAATCTGGAAACAATGTACTTTGAAATAGACATAGCGGTTTCTGTGGAGTCCTGTGGATTTTTAAAAGTCCACAGGACTTTTAAAAGTGTTTGTGGGGGGGGGGGCTTGACTTCCTTATACATTTTATATCCAAAGGGCACATTGCTCTATTAGAGCAAAAAAAGTGAAATTTAGGATGTTAAAAAAAGTTACATACACAAAACTTCCAAAACCTGTTCAAAGTAACCCCATTTTACAGTAGTAACGCAAGAATTTTTCTTTTTTCACGTAATATAAATATAAAAATGCATAACTTTGCCCGTCAATTATATAGTTTATCAAAAATTAGTACCTACAGAATAAATTTACACGTCGGATGCGTTTATTTGATGTTTATTGAAAAAAAAAAATCATGAACCATCTTTTGCCTTACGGCCTTAGGCCACAGTAATAGACACAAAATCTGTGTGAATTTAACATTTTTTTTTTCGTATGAAAAAGTGATTGACTTATAAAATTAATTACACATCGATTTAGTATAAATATCAAGCTGTTAGATCTTTTTTTTTCGATGTGCCAAATGGCCGACTACTCGAAACTTCTCGAAACAGCATTTTCTTCCAATTGGCGTGACAAATAACTTCAACAATTTTCACTCGATTTACTTCAAATTTAAAAGTTATGCTCCTAATTGCATTTCGCAGAGAAGTACGTACGGAATTTCTTATTAATCGAAAACTTTTCATTTTATGAGCACTTTATGAACAGTTATAACGAAATTTTTCACTGAAAATTCATTTCTTAAGGAGATTGGAGCATTAGCCACAATCCAAGGTTACATTTAATAAAAAATCCTTGTTATTATTTATACTATGCTGAGTTTTTACGAATTTGTTTAAACTTTTTTCACCACCAAACACCAGAGATAAAAAATAGTTTAATGTATGTAATCTAACGTGCGGTTAGATGGGCAAGCCTTTCACACTAAAGGTTATGTAATTTTTATTGTTATTTAGCACCAAGTTAAACCATTTCGAACAACGGATTAACGCAAACTGAACCTTTGTGAACATGTAGAAAAAAAAATCCTCATCTTGCCCATCTTAAACCATGGGCCAATAATCTCGGGACGTAAATATGAATAGGCATAATTATGAATTACTCAAAATTTCATCGTGAATTGTATAAAACATTCGTTGTCGTAGCTTTTTTCATAATAATCATCGATAATGTTATGCTTTTTCAAGTTGGTAGTAACACAAAAGTTTTTCTAATTTACGTAATAAAAATGTTAAAATGCATAATTTTGCCCTTTAATTATATATTTAAAAAAAATTAGCATATATAGAATAAATCTGTACCTCGTACGCATCTTTTTAAGGAACATTGAAAAAAAATGAATAAACCGTCATTCGACTCAACTGAATCGCCTCCTTAAGTTCAAATAGCTACAACTTTTGAATAAAACAATATTTTTTTAATCCCGTACGTACTTCTCTAGGTATTCTAATGTAGATTGAAGAGAATTTTCGTTTTTGTCCTGGGTAAAAAATTGTGCATGCTAAATGTCACGCCGCGGAGCGCCAAAAAAACGATAACAAAGGAAAATATTAGTAGTCAGCAATTTTGTACATAAAAAAAATATATTTTCTAACAACATGATATTCATACTAAATAGATGTGTAATCAATTTTATGAGCGAATCACTTTTTAAATTCGCACATGATTTTATACCCGTTACTGTGGCCTAAGCCCTTAACTCGACCGTCCCAACCTCCTCAAGATAAGATTTATACTTTTTTACATCCACTCATTTTGTATATCCATACATTTCTTTAGAAAATCAAACCGAATGCGATGGGATCCATCAATAATCGTATCGGATTTTGTTCGATAATGTGGAAATCCATTAGGATTCAAATTGGATTCAAATTGCATTCCAATGACGAATCCCCATTAGAATCCAATGTCACAACTCATTGCTCCCCTGTCAGGATGCAACAAGTATGAGAATCCAATTGGATCCCTGCGACCGTTTCCGCCCGGATTAATCCACAAAATCCAATTTAATTCCGGTGAATATGGTCGCACCTCCTTTTATCGAGCCTACACCTCCATCGTACTCGAAATGGAGGAGGAAAAAGGATGCTCGAGACGAAATAAGAAGGAGCAGGAGCAACACCAGGCGGGGTACACGCAGCGAGACGAGGATACGTACGTTGAGGCTTCTAATTACGGGCGGAGCGAGAGTGTCGGAGTGTATATCCCGGCCATGCGGGGAGAACAAGCACGCGGGCTCGTTAACCGCAGACGGCGCAGGGAAGACGCCGTTGAGATCCACGGGGATAAGCGCGAGGCTGCTAGCTTTGCCGTGAATCACGGGAAAACAAAGACGAACGTTCACACGTGTATATATATATATATATATATATATATATATATATGTAGGGTGGGTGGCCCGATATAGTGTACAGGGTGGCCGGGAAACTGACGCCCAAAAGGAAAATCTAGCCTCCTATCATTATCTTTCCGGATCACCCCCTTGAATGTTGTACGATAAAAATTTTTTTTGTGCATGTACTTTCCTAGCAGGTTTTTACTTGCCATATGATTATGAACATTAATGATATGGCAAATCATTATATGTATTATACTCATAATGATAATTCATAACTATCATTATGAAGTGCATTGTAAAGAGGGAATGACACCTTATCGCGGTCGGTATAGTAGAACAATTATAGATTCCCAAAAATCTCTGAAACGGCTCTTCAGATCCCGTGGAAACTTTGCCAAACGACTTCAAATAGATAGACGAATACCTGTCTGCCCTTCAAGTTTTCTGAATTTGAGGGGTTGACAGCTATTCGTCTATGTATTTTACGTCGTTTGGCAAAGTTTCGACGGGATCTGAAGAGCCGTTTCAGAGATTTTTGGGAATCTATAATTGTTCTACCATACCGACCTCGATAAGGTGTCATTCCCTTTTAAGGAGGTTACTCAGCTACCGCGAAACAGTAAGAATTTGCTGAAATTTATTGAGGATATTTGCGAACAGGTGTTACGACTCCGTCTTAAATTTCAAGTACTTCGTTGGCGTGATTGTCGAGCAATTAATTGTTAAAGTTAGGCTCTTATACACGGGCGACATAGCAAAAGCTTCGTGAGAACTCTAATACGACTGTCGCGGCATAATAAAAATAGTAAGAATGGAATGGAAATAGGTGGAGAAAAATCTTGAGATTTTTATGAATAATTGCAACGAAGAGTACAGCGTTTTGTCTGTCTCGTTATCGTGATATTGGTGAAATAAAACAGGACATTTCAGCTGATTCGCGTAAAACGATAAAGCGCCCTACGGCACGTGGCAACGCTGCTGTCAAGTTGGCCATTTTGAATAGGCGCCAAAATTTGAAACGCACAAACTATTGCTTCCTTGCTATAAGTTTCTTATCGCGGTTTCGTAAAGAATATTCAAATATTTTGAATCATTCTTTACAGAAGCTGCAGTGCACGTGTTTCGACATAACCTTCAAATCAATAACGCGTCGTCCCTCGACTGCGCATTCATTTTTCGGCTAATCTACTTTTTTCCGCCGCCTTCCAGGTTCTACTTGCTCCAACCGTCGATTGTACTGTTTTTCGGCTCGTATTTTTCCCTTCCATCTTTTCATTTTCGCCGAACAAAAAAAAACGGAATTCGCGAAGGATGTTTGACAGCTACGCGCTCACGATGTGGCGTTCGCATCTGAGCTCAGTGATACCAGTTACTGAGAACTAAATTGCTCGTTTGTCACATTTCAACTTGGTTAATAACTTATTCGCGATGTAAATAAGCAACAAAGATTAATAACATTTCTGAACAGCCAATTATACGCATTCCACATATTTATTAGCTGAAATTGATTTATTTTACCCCTTGCAGAAATTTTGGCAGGGATACAGCTGGATTCTGACTTGTATCCCGGGCTCCTAGTCGGGATCTAGTCCGATATCGGATCAGATTCGAAGACTAAATGTAAGATCCGTAAACTGGATTCCATTAGGGATCCAGAACCGGATCCTTTAACGACTCTAAATAGATTCCCCATGGAATCATTGAGGAATCTGGGAAGGATCACAGATGAATACAGGCTGAAATAAAATGTCGAAAATGGAATTATGACATGTTAAATTTATTATAAAAATAAATAACATTTATAAAGTTTTGGTGCATTAAACTATCAATAAAAAAAAATCTGTCCAAAGATTCAAATGGCAGATCGCGCTCATCGCGAGATTTTGATGTGAATTAAAAAAAATTCACATCAAAATCTGTGAATGCAAATGTATTGACAAGAAATTATAAATACAAAAAAATTCACAAAATTAGTTGTGAATTTTTTCGTATTTAAGACAAATTAAAATCAAATTCAAAATGATTAGATCAAAATTTGCGCCAAAAGTGAGTTCGTACGTATTTTGAGAGAAAACATTGCCTCGAGGCAAAGACATTTTTGCACATGACTTTTTGTGCGAACATTTCTTTGCCTCAACACAATGTTTTCTCTCAAAATACGTTTACACTTGTGGTGTAAATTTTAATATAACTGTCGTGAATTCGATTTTTATTTTCTTCAACTTGAGGAAATTCATAACTCATTTTGTGATTTTTTTCATATTTATAATGTAATATTTGAAACTCACAAGTTTTTTTGCAAAAATTTCTTTGCCTCGACGAAATGTTTTCTCTCGAAATACGTAAGAACTCACGGTTGGTGTAAATTTTAATCTAATCATTGTGAATTTGATTTTAATTTGTCTTAAATACATGTTTATACCCACCGACATGTCGGTGGGTATAAACAGAGACTTATTCCCCAAAACCGGTATCCCGGTTAGAATCCAACTTGCATCAGTATCGGAATATGTACGACGACGATGGCATAATTTTGAAAATTTTGGCATCACGTGTATTTTCGGTATTACTATGTAATTCCTATCTATAGATAGGAATTTTATAGATAGGAATCTATAGACAGAAATTCCTATCTATAGATACGAATTCCATAGTAATACAGAAAATACACGTGACGCCAAAATTTTCAAAATGATGCCATCGTCGTCGTACATATGCCGATACTGATGCAAGTTGGATTCTAACCGGGATACCGGTTTTGGGGAATCCATGACAAATCCTGATCGGGATTTGATCGGACATAGGGTATCCCGGTCAAAATTTCTGCACGGGACGTAACCGAAAATTTTATTATTCGGGGTTGGTTGGGTTCGGCTCTTGCCGCCTGCCCCGCAAAGACCCTGAGCAGCCTTCTTAATCTTATGCCGATACACTGGGTCATTTTGACCCGGACGAATTTTAAATAAAATGCTCACTTTCCCAAAATGAAAAGTATTCAATAATTCTTGACAACGATTCAATTTTATACTTTTAAAATTTCAATTACGCAGACATATTGAGAAATGTTTTAAATGTATCTCTGATGTTTTTAAATAAAAACCGACCAAAGGGTTGTTAATTGTAGGTGGATGAAGTACTATCCGGGTCAAATTGACCCAGTGTAAAAATCGTAGCCAAAAATAAGTGTATCAACAAAGGGTTAAACGATAAATAAATGACCAACTGAACACCAATGTAAATGCTTTAGATGTTGATCAGAAGTTCGAAAAGTAGGTTCGAGGAGGTCACTAAAATTCAGATGACAAAAAAAAAATACTTGTACTAGTGGAAATCACTCCCAATTGCTTTCAAAAAACTTCTAAAAGGAAAGTCCATACGCAAAAACGCCAAAAATAAAATTCTATTCTACACTGATAAAAAAGAATCCTTGAATATGCAAAATACAGTTTTTTGTCTTGAAATTTTGTTGTTTCAACAGTTGCTCAGACATGCTAAATAAGCAGATAGTTCAAGTATAATATCTCTGATTACTGTCCAACTATACTGTTTTGTTATACCAATCAAAAATCAAGTTGAACGTATTTAAAGATACAATTTTGTTAAACCAACTGAATTTTGGATGGATGAACGAATTTTTTTCTTCAGTGTACAGAAAACCTCGAAAAAAATGATGATAACTTGTAAATTGCTTTTTTCTCGAAAACTAAAAACAAAAATCGCAGAAAATACGTAGATTTTCCATCCGAACGTGACCTTCCGGGCCACCCTGTATGTGTACGATATGACAATGAACCTGGAAGAGGATGATGAGCGACCTGCTCGTGCGACGGATTCTCGCTCGGCCGCGGGACCCCCGCGATTCTTCGCTCATTCGAATCGCCGAGCCGGCGGCACCATCGCTCAATCGACCTCCCCCATCGTCATTTTTTTACTCCCTTCTCGCCGTGTTCTCCGGTGTCCGCGGACCCGGGCTCTTTCTCATCCGAGACCACCCAACGTGACGCATCCGGATCCTCTTTTTTGTCCACTTATTTTGCATTTTTAACCCCCCCCCCCATCCCCTCTCCTGTTAGACTCCCTTTGAGGGGACGCGCATCGCGATGGACCGCGGAGGTGACGTAGAATAATTAATCCATTTTGTTTTTTTATAGCTAAAAGGACTTGGGGCTCCAATTGCGTAGGATTGGAACCGATGAAGTCTTGACAAAGCGAAAATTGAAAGCTTTTTTAAGGGAGAGATTCAGGCGAGAAAAAAATGCCGATTTTCATGATTTTTGTGAAAGGAAAAATTATTCACCATTTTTTTTGAGAATTAAGACCTTAGGCCACTCTAGAGGCCGAAAAAATAGGCTTTTTGGGGATTTATTTTTCAGAAAAACTACAAAATAAATCGAGATTACGAAAAAGGGCGTTTATCATACATATCAGTGACTGTATACAATAATTTTTTTGGAGCGATTGATTTCAAAATGGCGGCTGTACAGCGTTTATCTCGAAACTGCATTTTTTAAGTTGGCCGGAAACATAACTCTGACAATTTTCAACCGATTTACTTGAAATGTTGAATACGTTTTGAAAAATACATTGTCTATGGAAATACGTAGGATTTTTTTTATATTGTATAGCTAATATGTTATTAACAATTATCAATTATAACAAATTTTTGCGAAGTAAGACATTTGCCTCAAAATCGTCAGATAATTGTTAATAACAAATTAACTATGCAATATAAAAAAAAATCCTACGTACTTCCATAGACAATGTATTTTTCAAGATATATTCAACATTTCAAGTGAATTTGGTTGAAAATTGTCTGAGTATGTTTCCGGCCAACTTAAAAAATGCAATCTCGAAAAAATGCAAAATCGATTGAAAAAAATTATTGTATACAGTCACTGATATGTATGATAAACGCCCTTTTTTGCAATCTCGATTTATTTTATAGTTTTTCTGAAAAAAAAAATCCCCAAAAAGCCTATTTTTCGGCCTCTAGAGTAGCCTAACCCCTTAAGGAATGTTTTATTACTATTTTTGGGCGTAAGATGGTATTGTTTTATTAATCTGTAAAAATGGCGGAGGTATGGCACAGTCTTCTAAACGGGTTGCGACGGATGTTGTCAGACGGCGTGACACGTAGCGTCCGCGCGATTAATCTGAAAAAGAATCAACGAAGTTTTTTCTTTCATTGACACTCATACGCAGAATGTGAACCAAGAAAAAGTGAAAAATGTTGGAAATCGATGTAATGGTACGCTTTGAAACACAAAAGATTGAATTTTTCGAAAAAAATGGTCCCATTATGCAATTAAAAAATACTTTTCGAAATTATTTTTGAAAAAATTTAGGTTCATGTTTTAGACAATAAGGTTAGAAAATTTCATACCAAATTTCATCAGAATCGGTCGATTCATTTTTCAGCTACACGTCACGCCAGATTTGAAATTGCAGTTTCTAAACTGCATTTACTAAAAATTAGTTTCTAAATCTAATTTTGTATAAATATTCTAAGACCGTGCTATACATACTCCATTTTTAAAGATTAATAAAAGAAAACCATGTAACAGCCAAAGAAGTAATAAAACATATGTCTCAAAATGATGAAGAAATCTTTCCTTTAAAAAAAATCATGAAAATCAGCAAATTTTTCCCCACCGAAAGGTACGCGCCCCCTTAAGGCATTGGCGTGATTTTCAAAATTTCAATAATTATCTAGTCATCCGAGCATTTTATTATTATGCTAAGAGTACATTTTTTCATTTTTCATTTTGGAGCAGCCTCGTTGCCAGCCCCACCCACACCGATTGGTCATGCAGCAACGGCGGCGCTTTGTTTAAATAATAATAATTATATTGTTTACCGATATTTTTCGATAAAAAAAAGCCTCAATCTTGGCAAGACTATGTATTAATTGTGTGTAAAATTGCAATCTCATCATGCCGATACTCTCGTTGGAAAAAAAAATTGAAAATCGACCTGTTTTTTTAATCCCGAGCTTGTACGGACCCCTTAATAAGCACGTAATTCACGGCATCCTTCATAGTAAAGAACTCAATAAAGAACTTAACGAGTAGGTGCGTACTTCTGTACGTACCACTCAAGAATAATTGCGTAACACTGAATATAGCGGAGCCTCGTAGACAAGTAACGGGATGAAATCGAATGAACGATGTTAAGTAGAGCTTGAATCAAATGAGAGAGTATCTCGAAATGAAGCCTCAACAGTCATAAAATCGAACGGGGAAGTGTCTGTGCCTACGAACGATCTAGTTGGTGCAAAAAAATCAATCAATCACGATCAACCTATTGCACTAAACATTTTTTAAAATTAATTCATATTTATTATATTCATTATTTTACATTTATTATATTTATTATATTTAATTTATATACAATATTATATTTTTTATTAAGCTATTAGGCACAAAGCAAACCTTCATTCACAGAATGATTTTAAGTAGATCCGGATTAAAATGAATATAAATATTTTAAATGAAATACTGTCACAACATCATAAAATAGCGAAATGTTTTATTCGGCGAAAACTTTCCTTAATTCAAAATTTTTAAATTATAAAACATCGACCATGTCTAGTTGATTGGAAAAGATCCCTTTTCTGATGGACTAACCGTTTTTACCAAACGGTTTGTGAATTTTTTAAATTTAATTTAATTTAAATAGGATCTATTTAAATCAAATAGGTTTTTTCCTTTTCTCACGGTTCACTATGATTTTATTTGTTTCAAAGATATTTTTTTATTTGTTTCAGCTATTCTTTTCGGATATTAAATATATTCAAATTGAATAAATAAATATTCGATTCAAAGACATCTTTTTTTACTTACAATGTACAATATACCTTTGATACGTGTGTTGCAAAAAGACAGACCATTAGTTCAATCGAATAGAAAAATGGTTTACTCTACGAAATTTCTATTTAATTAAAAAAAAAATTAATCAACTATTTACACTTACAGTGAATTCAACTAAATTGTTTTATCAACAGATGAAACCGAATCGGAGATTTATTAGGATTCAATAAAATATTTAGTTATTGGACGACATTATATAGATTTTTATTCGAATAAATAAATATATTCAAAATAAATAATTCCAATAATAGAATACAATAGAAAAAAAATGATTTCACGAAAAATCTAGCCAATTAAAAAGAAATCAAATAGACGCGGTTAGTTTATATCAAGAGAACTTTTTTGTCAGTCCACATTGGTACCTACTAGTGTAATTTACATTCATCAGTGTTGTTGCCTGCGCGATGGCCAAGCTACGACAGTGGCATGATTTAGGCGCGGATTTAGGCAAGTCAACTCTAGATTTATTCTTGGCGATTCACCCTGCAGTGAACTCAATTGTAGAAAATTGGCACACTCATAAAGAACATTTATTGATATCAACTAAGTGCTTTTAGTTGATCCTTTCCATTTCAATTAGGTACATTTTTCGTAAAATAAATGTTTTTTTACTTGATTCTACGATTTTAGAGATTCGTTTTAAATATATTTATTTATTTAAAGGAAAATCTATGTAAGGGCATGTACAAGATCAACATAACCTCAGAAATTTCCGAACCCATTTTTCTCATAGATAACCAAGTTTTTAGAGGGCAATAAAAGCATGAGGCTCTATAGAATTAACTGACGCACAGCTTGACGATTTTATTTTACCCTAAATATTATTAATCTTTGAGAAATCTTGGTTCCAAAATTTCAGCTGTCTCACTCGTACTCATATCTCACGTGGCACATATTCTACTTTGCTTTAACTTAAACTCTCGTGAATTTTTACCGAGTAAACCTGTGCAGGTTAAACTTTTTTTTTCACTTTTAAGAGTATGGTTTTAAGTATCGTCTACAATTTTTGTATTAAAAAAATACTTGTTCATGTGGTAGATACAATGGATTGTAGAGAGCCCTGTTTGACAACCGTCATTCGCGGTGACCACTGCTGCTCGGAAACAAATCAACAAATATTGATTTTTTTTAAACTGCCATCGTCCAAAATGAACGTATCGATTTTTATTGGAAAAATGCTCTATTTTCGTTGATAAAGAATAACTATGAATCGAAAAAGAAAATTCCATCGCTCAAGCACTGCTTCTTCATGTGTAAAATAAAGCTCGTAAAATTTTAAGTTGATCGGTGCGGTGATTTTCGTGATATCGTGTTCGCCAATCGTGAGAAGGTCATTTTGAGAAAAACGCGTTTAAGGCGGGATAAACATTTAGACAGGAAAAAAATAAGCAATATTGAGGGATTTTTTAAACTAAGAAATAATTATTTTACAATTATCATACTATAGGTACACTTTGATAGTATATTTAAGTATACAAAATTTTTTTATTTTTTATTAATTCATCATCAAAATGACGGAACTGTGGCAGAGTGTTACAGCAAGGTCACCGCGGGAGTTGCGAATCGGCGGGCAGTCTAACGTCCCGTAGACTTTGATTTGCAAAAAAGTTCAAACATTTTTTCAGTTAGAACATGTATATTTTCTATGTGACGGCAATTAAAATGAAGAAAATGCAAATTTAAGAAAATGGAACGTATTTACAAAAAAAATCAACATTTCTGTCAAATGTGGATTAAAAAAGTAGGTTTTTTTTTTTCAATTTTTCCGAGTCCGAGCGGCGAGGCACAGCGTTGATGGGCTGTAACGTTTGAAGTTTTTCGAATTTCTCTTTGAAACTTTAGGAAAATATTGTACATATATAATTCTATCGTTTAAATTTAAAAAAAATCACTTTTTTGATTGTTGTAATATTCCGTCTTAACCTTTCGTTGACACACTTATATTTGGCCACGATTTTGACACACCGGGTCAATTTGACCCGAATAATACTTCATCCACCTGCCATTAACAACCCTTCGGTCGGTATTAATTCAAAAAAATCAGACATACACTTTAAACAATTCTCAACACATCTACATAACCGAAATTCGGAAAGTACAACATTGAATTGTTGTAAAAAATTATTGAAAAATTTCAATTTCGATAAAATGAGATTTCCAAATTCGTCCGGGTCAAAATAACACAGTGTGTCAACCTAACCTCAAAGTTCGACGCTTCGCGAAACCTCTCTACCAGTGTTGCCAGAGTGAGCTATTGTTTGGTACTAGACGGCAGCGTCAAACCGTAACAAATTTTGATTTTTCGTACTTAAGGGGAGGTACCTGAGTAAAGAGCGACAAAAACAGGTAAACTTCGGGAATTTTTGTCTCAAAAACTAACGTTTCGATTGGATCCGGGGGTTTTTTTTTTTATTGGAAAATATGTACATTGAGTTTAGGAATTTTTTAAAAATGAATTCGTTAACTGGAAGCGATTCAAACGCGATTAACCCGAAACATAGTTATCAAAGTCGAAGCCAGATGTATGTCGAAAACGGCTTGTCCGATTTTGTCCAAATTTGGATACAATATTCTTCGATATTTTTTCTCGTTCGCCACACAGGGGTTTTTCATTTAATTGAACCATTGCTTTTTTATGCAATGTTTATGCAATCCAAAATCGTCGGAAATTGCGAACAAAAAACGAATGTTAAATTAAAACGGTCGCAATTCCGTCAAAAATGAAAATTTCGAAAAAAAAAAAATCCCACGTGGCGAACGAGAAAAACTATCGAAGAATATTGTATCCAAATTTGGACAAAGTCGGACAGGCCGTTTTCGAGATACATCTGGCACCGACTTTGAAAACTATGTTTCGAGATAATTGCGTTTTAATCGCTTCCAGTCAACAAATGTATTTTCAAAAATTCCCAAACATACCTCAATGTACATACTTTCCAATAAAAAAAAACCCCCGGATCCAATCGAAACATTAGTCATTGAGATAAAAATTGCCAAAATTTACCTGTTTTTCTCGCCGTACACTCAGGTACCGCCCCTTAATTGGTGGCATTGGCGGTCACTTTAAATCTAACGACTGCAACAATCTGAAGAGGGCGCGGGAGTTTACTTTTTCCATTGAGGTCGAACTAGGGTTTTCATCAATGTTTGAGTTCTTTTTCTTATTAGGGTACTAAAATCATGAAAAACGTAATAGATTCACGAAAGGCGTACTGACGTACTAAATACAGTACAGTACTACCTCCCTAAGAGCGCGGTCTAGGGCGGTTAGGGGAAGTAATTCTCGAGAAATTCGTCGCCGAAGCCTTCCCCCACCGCTAGGTTAGCGCGCTCGGAAATCGCGCATGTGGTAGCGTGTATGTGTTTCTCCACTCGAACTCGATAAGAGAGCGCGAACGAAAGTGTTGAGAAAACTGTAAACGAGTTGCGGAAAGTGTACTGGCGTTTCATCGTTTCATGCGTAAGTATATCTCATTGAATATTGATGTGTAAATCTTTCTTTTTCTTCGCGTTTTTTTTATTCTGCTGTTGCAATATTATAACACATATGAAGGAAACATTTGTAAAACTTTCAATAATTGTTGAATTATCTTATTGTTCGCAAAAATATACGTAGTATATTCGTTATCGAAACTCGAACATATACAGTAGAACCTCGATTATCCGAACCAATTGGGACCGAGACTAGTTCGGATAATCAAAAGTTCGGATAATCGAAACGTGGGTTTTTTGGGACGAGATCATAAACAACACCTTTTTATATAAAAACAGTACATACATATATATTATAATTTGGCATATATGTTAACGTTGAAATATATATATATATATATATATATATATATATATATATATATATATATATATATATATATATATAATGTATTTGAAATACCTGAAAAAAGTTGAATGCTTTTTTTATATTTTTTAAAAATAAAATCGTCCATTTTTAATTGACGAACGGCTGTAACGCGTTTTTGAGCGGCTAAGTCTCGCAGCCGTTTGAGAAGGAGAGATTGCGTTGGGTTGCTCATTGTTGCTCACGGCGGTGGCAGCGAGCAACAATGTATCTTTCGCGCCAACTTTCGGATAATTGAGAGTTCGGATAAACTAAGTCATCGTTCGGATAATTGAGGTTCTACTGTACAGTGTACAAAAAAAATGTAACTAACAATTTATCTTGTGTATATACTTCAAGTTGAAATATACAATGTATATATATGTATAAATATTTCATTTTTAGATAAAACGGGATGGCTGAATCGAAAATATTTTTTACTTGCATTAAATTACTACTTGAAATTTAATTATGGTGCATGTTTTTTTCTCCGACTTTACGGCTTAAACGTATATATTATTATACAAAGGAATATTATCCATTTGACAATCGTGCGACGTGCGATTTTCTGAAATCGCTCGCGATCTCTTATGGAGTTGTCCGCGACAAACTCGGGAGGCCTCGGGTACACTGGACAGATCGAGCTAGGTGGGGGAAGCCATAAAATGCGCTCAAGCGGAACGGCGGGGAAATTCTCTCTTAGCGAGGGCTCTCTTAGAGAGGTAGTACTGTACTCCGAAAACGTACCAGATTTAGTACAATTGTACTAGAGCTACCACTTTTTCGCCTGTTCGGACTACCCGAACTATCCGGTCTTGACGAACTCGATACTTCAAACCCGTCCAGCCGGATTATTCGAATAGTTCGAGTACTCGAATACTAATAATATCCGAACTACTCGAACAATTCGAATAGTCCGAGTACTCGGATACCCATTTATTCGAACTGACCGGACTGTTCGGATAGTTCAAGTATTCGGGTAGTTCGAGTGTTTATTACCCATTACAGTGTAATGGGTAATGGCATTTTTTACATTACAAAATCCAATGTAATGAGTAATGGAATTTTTACATTACTTTTTCGCGTTGACAGGGAGAGAGAGAGAGAGAGAGAGAGAGAGAGAGAGAGAGAGAGAGAGAGAGAGAGAGAGAGAGAGAGAGAGAGAGA
>OZ023312.1:13547718-13587233 GCA_964007375.1 Ophion obscuratus | reverse complement strand
GCCGAGGTCATCTGGAACGCTCGGCTAGCAAAACTGGCTTCCATACTTGGCTATACCTACCTACGGGTATAGCTACGTTTGTAACGTGTATTTAGCCTGCGTCGTTGGCGCGCGCACACGCATCGCCGATATCGCCGATCATTCGAGTACATTGGCGATTCTTCGTTGTTGCGCCCGATTGGACGTAACGCACGAAAATGCGGGACCGACGAACGAGAGGGAAAATATTTGCTGTCGTGGGCCAATCTACCGTAGCCGAAGTAGGGTAGAGTCGCGGGAGGCGTTTTTGCAACTTGACGAGTTACGTGGGTTTCGAAGTAAAAAAAACATATTTTATCTATTAAGAAAATTATAATATATAAATTATTTTATTCAAAATGTTTAGCACATGAAAGAGAAATAGTTCAACAATATTGAAAAAAAAGTTCATTCAAAAATTTGGGAAATTCAGCGGGTGGGACCTGGTTTCCGGAGACCCCGAAAAAAAAGTGTCCCCGTGGTGGTCAGGATAACTCATGATAGCTTTGTCTGAAATTAAAGAACCAAATTTTTTGTTAGTAGATAAGTATAGCTCGTGATTGAACGATGGATTTTTAGAAAATTTAAATTTAAATTTTTGGCAGAGTTGTATGCAAAATAGTTCAATTTTTGGTACAATTTACACTACGTATAGCCTTGTAAAATAAGTTGTAATCGAAGAAAAAACTTTCGTTCAATCACTAGTCAATGCTATTTTGAAGAAGTGTGCAAAATTTCAATAAGATCGGTGCATTAGTTTTTGAGAAACCGTGTCCACCGACTTCAAAAATAGTGTTTTGAGAAAAATGCGATTACCTGCGTCGCTCTCGGCCGGTCGTACTCAACAGGGGGGATATTCCAGACATATTGTACTATTAGATAATGAAATTTAGAAAAAATGGATTTTTTGAATTTTTCAATCCCACGTAAGCCCTTAACGGTGAGACGACTTTCAGGTATTCCACAGACCATCATTGACGGATGCAAATGAAACGGCTGGTAGTGTTGGCAAGCAAGGAGTACGAATGTTTGCTCATTCTCTCTTAGACTCCATTTTGGTTATGTACGTTAACGAGTAAGTATGCTGGAATACTGATGTGTATGGCAAGGGGAAAATGAACTGGTTCGACGGTTGCTAAGGAATTCTGGATATTGTACAGGGTGTACCGTTCAAGTTGGCACGACGAAGTAGCCTGAGATGAATGCATATTAGGAAAAAATGTTTCGGACGAAAGTTTCATGTTTTTGAGGAACAAAATGACAGTGTCGGCTAGTTTTTATTCAGTGTCCATTTTTGAGGTTATTTCGAGGTCAACTTTAGTATTTTTATATGGGAAGTAGTATTTTTATTTTAGAATCATATTTTGGGGGACAGAATAGGTAACTTTTGGTTGAAACTTTTTTTGTTTCGTTCTAATTTTTTAAAGACATTTTGAATATTCAATTAAATTGAGACCCACGAAGTTGGTAAGCACAAATCATGATAAAGACATTTTTTATTTTAGCATGTTAATAAATTGAAGTCAAACAGAAAAATTGTTGCATAAAACTTCCCGGTTTTGTAAAGCAAAATACGAATTCGAAATAAAAGTTGTTAGTTCTCATTTAAAAAACTAAACGTAATTCGTGAATACGCTTGACGTGACGTGAACGTTGCAAATATTTGTGCGTTTGTTACAAATATGAGTCTGGCACGAGTAGCGCGTTTGCGTGAGTCCAAAAATAGGCGAGCCCAAAAAAGGTCGATTTTTAATATTTATCTCTAACGAAAGTATTGGGATGATGAGGTCAAGATTGTATACACAATTAATATATAATCACGCCAAGTGTGATTTTTTTTTCATTGAAAAATATTGATAACCAATAAAGCTATTATTAGTTAAACAACTCAGGCAACTATGGTAATCTGAAATGAAAATAAAAAATGTACTAATAGTATAATAATGAAACTTTCCTATAATCTGATCCTTTTTTGGAATTGTAGAAGACTACGAAAATGGCAAGCTGGAAAAAACAGTTCGACTTTCGATTTGAAAAAAAAAACAACTAGAATAATTTATTATTAACAAACGAATAAACATATTAAAGCACACCCCACCATACGATAGACAATGTTATAACCAATGCTCTGTCTGAATGTAAAGTAAATCGGACAAAAAGACTTCGAGATGTGACGTGCCCCATTTCATAAAACATAGTTTCGCCTAAAAATGTCTAGAAATGTATAATTTCAGAACATAGTTATCAAATTAATATTAAGTAATTATTACTAATTGAGAGAATAAGTACCAATACTTGTTAATTATCCTGACTGAGTAGTTTGAGGTTCCCGGGCATCATTACCGAATACCGATCAAATAGGTAGCATTTATGCCGTCTACGACGTTGCCATGATTGCACAGTCTAATATTTTGTGTGCTTGATTTTCGCACAAATTCACTATCAAAAACATTAATAATTTTATAACGGTACTGTGAACCCTCATTTTCACAGTACCAAGGGCTAGTCCGATAATTAGTCGAACCGTACCTATTTTTTCAGCTCCGTTGTAACATTCACTTAGCAGATATTAATAATGTACTGAAAAATGATCGGGAGTTTACCATAAGCGTAATGTAATTAGCCCACGAAATACGTCGAGTTGCCGATTTTTTTTTCTGAAAAACGGTTCTGTGGATCGTATTCAAACTGCACAGGATGATCAACAAAGATGTTATAATGGTTCAGAAAAAAAATCAGTTCGCTGATAACATGTTGACTTAACCCCACAACAACCTTAAATTATGCGCAAAATGTTTCCTTATCAATAGCAAGCCAATACAATCAATGAGAATCAGATTTCAGGCGTTCATAGAAATTGATGACCATCACTCTGAGCACCATTCATAGGAGTTAGTATTTGCGCCGTTTTTTAAATCAACTCTAAGTCAAAAACATTGAAATTTCGGTTTGATCGATTTTTTATACTAAATCTTGATCAACTATCTGGAAATTTGGCGTGTAAACTTATTTTTAGTTCCTCGATGAAATTCTCGATAAAATAGTGGCTCCATTTTGAAAAGTGGAGGTGACCCTGAAATCTCGGAGCGCCGCCGCGTAAATGAACCTCGCAGCCAACACTCGATGAATCCCTTCGAAGTATGCAGCTTTTGTAGGAAAAGTTTTCTCCAAAGTCGGAAAGGTTGAAAAATATTTCTACTGCTAATAGTTGTTGCCTCATCCGGTGCAACCAACACTGGTGGATGGGCGGTCGGGCTTCGGTTCCGGCGGCTCTTCGAGTTAAGTATCGTTGTGCATGGCCGATACTCGGAGCGGTGACCGCTTAGCCGTGCACCGGCTCGTGCATCAACCAGTCAGCGGAAGGCCATACTTCTGAGACCTTGGTGTTCTACACTTAAGGGAGGACACCACTGTGACGGGCCGGGAAAAGGTCGTTTTTTCCGAATTTCTTTTGCCCACTAGATTATTTAGTTGGCATTTGGCAAAAAGGTATGTTATTGAGGGGTTATATACAGTCAGGAGGCCCAAAAAGATCGGATTTTCAAGAATTTTTCTTGAGAAGACCTTTGAATCTATTAACGTAAAAATTCGTTTACATATTATGGTAACTTTTAACTGTATTTTAACATTTTTTATTTGTAAAAATAGTTATTTTGAAATCTGCTATAGCTGATCGCCGGGAGCACCTCTAAAAAAGGCGTCTTGCGGCGAGCACGAAATCTCTGGACTGGATCATCTAAACTGAAAAAACCAAAAATATTTCGTTAATATAATGGATTATCTTGTAATTCATCGAAGAAATAAACAAAATAATATTTTTTGACAAAATGACGGCTTCTTAAGGAAAAAATCGATTTTTGACAAAAAAATTGGCCTTAAATTGTTTATAAAATGGAAAATATTCATCGGTGACAAAAAACCTTCGATTAGTTACTAAAAAATATACTTGAAAAGATTGCGTTAATATTTGGGACTGATCGATTCCGCCGTTTCCGAGAAATCTTGCTCACCGACTTTAAAACACACAGTTTTGAGAAAAACGCGTTTAAAGTTTCAAAAGCACTTTCGAACGCTCTGACACGTTATTTGTAATACAGTTTTGAGAAAAACGCGTTTAAAGTTTCAAAAGCACTTTCGAACGCTCTGACACGTTATTTGTAATAACGTGTCAGAGCGTTCGAAAGTGCTTTTGAAACTTTAAACGCGTTTTTCTCAAAACTGTGTGTTTTAAAGTCGGTGAGCAAGATTTCTCGGAAACGGCGGAATCGATCAGTCCCAAATATTAACGCAATCTTTTCAAGTATATTTTTTAGTAACTAATCGAAGGTTTTTTGTCACCGATGAATATTTTCCATTTTATAAACAATTTAAGGCCAATTTTTTTGTCAAAAATCGATTTTTTTCTTAAGAAGCCGTCATTTTGTCAAAAAATATTATTTTGTTTATTTCTTCGATGAATTACAAGATAATCCATTATATTAACGAAATATTGTTGGTTTCTTCATTTTAGATGATCCAGTCCAGAGATTTCGTGCTCGCCGCAAGACGCCTTTTTTAGAGGTGCTCCCGGCGATCAGCTATAGCAGATTTCAAAATAACTATTTTTACAAATAAAAAATGTTAAAATACAGTTAAAAGTTACCATAATATGTAAACGAATTTTTACGTTAATAGATTCAAAGGTCTTCTTAAGAAAAATTCTTGAAAAATCGATCATTTTGGGCCTCCTGACTGTATATAACCCTTGTGCTTGTAACTTCGAGAACAGTCGCCGGATTGACAAGAAATGTTCTGTGTGTACTTAAATAAATGTACATTACGAAAAAAAAAATCGATTTTTCGAACATTTTAACTGTATATAACCCTGTATATAACCTCTTAAGCATACATTGAAGTATTGCGTGTAAATTTTTATTTAAAAAAATTTTAATTTCACAACATTATTGAGGTACAATAGTCACTGTGTAGAAAATGCGGTCCAATAGCCAGATCGATTACTTAACAATGGTTGGTCTGAAAGACAACGATAAAAAAGTTTCATAATCCACATAAATGTAGTACTTGCT
Source organism: Ophion obscuratus (assembly GCA_964007375.1). Lineage (NCBI taxonomy): Eukaryota > Metazoa > Arthropoda > Insecta > Hymenoptera > Ichneumonidae > Ophion > Ophion obscuratus. The sequence continues at coordinate 13,582,149 of OZ023312.1, read as the reverse complement.
GTACGTTTCCATTTATCGAAAAAAAAAATTACAAAATGGCGGATCTTGAAAAAAACGTTTAATTTTGACGAAATTTTTACTTATGCTCGGAGGCTTAAGGGGGAGATATTTTTAGACGAGGAAAAAATTGGTGATTTTCATGATTTTTTTTTTAAGTAACGATTTTTTTACCATTTTTGAGACCTAGCGGTTTATTACAAATTTTGACTCTTAAATGCTATTTTTTTATTAATAATTGAAAATGGCGGAGGTATGACACGGTCTCCTAAACAGGTTGGGGTGGATGTTGTTCCGCGTCGGCGGGATTCATCTGAAAAAAAACGAACGAAGATCTTTCTTTCATTAACACTTATTCGCAGAATATGAACCAAGAAAAAGTAAGATATGTTGAGAGTCGATGAAATGGTACGCTTTGAAACAAAAGGATTGAATTTTTTGAAAAAATGGCTTCATTTTGAAATAAAGAAAGGTTTAGTTATTTTCAAAAGCATTTAGGATCATGAGACAATAAAGTTCGAAAGATTTATACAAAACTTCATCAGCATCGGTCGATTAGTTTTTTCGCTATACATCACGCCAGTTTTGAAAATGCAGTTTAGAAGACCGTACCCTACCTCCGCCATTTTGAAAGATAAAAAAATAACATGTATTAATCATGCAACATGTCCTGAGTCCAAAAATGGTGAGGAAAAATTTCTTTTTGAAAGAAAGCCATGAAAATCAGCATATTTTTTCCTCGCCTAGAGGTACCTCTCCCCCCGCCCCTAAGTAAAACGTATGTGCACCAGAGAATGAGAACATAGGGCCGTCTGTACCGGCACGGGATTTCCACAGTTTCCCTGTACCGTCGGCAAATCCAATACAGCGTAGCTAAAGGTATTCCTTTGACGTACCCGAATATTCAACAGTTAAATTACTTTCGTGGATAATCAAGTGAAAATCCATCTAATTTATACGGCGCATTATGGAGATGACACGCATTTCTATCCACTAATTTACACACTAAATAACTCTAGATGCCTGATATAAACTTCTCACGCGAGTAAAAAAATCTAAAGATTCCGTAACGACGATAAAAACAGGGGCTCACCGAGTGCTTGAAAATAATATTAATGATAAAACTTGGAGACATGTGGCTAGTGAAAGAATTTTCGTATTGGCGGCCTTTCAGAGAAAATGTAAAAGTGTCTCAATCTACCAAATTTGTGCGAATTTTTTTATTCCAGCTTATTGTTGGGTATAATAATTGATTGCGACATATTTTTATTAAGCGCCACTGTAATTTGCCAATGATTCAAAGGAAGCGAAAGGAATACCTTAAGGGGTCTCCTCACTTTAGACGCTAAAAAAGGCTATTTTCATGAATTTTTTGATAACTTTATATTATAGATATTGATTTAAAAGTTGTTACACTTCATAAATACACTTGCGAAATACATTCATTTTTTTAAATGCATTTATGTAACCCAAACAAACTTTATACGCGATTTTTTTTCGAAACAACGTTTTTTCACGGCTTGTTGATATAATCTTCGAAACTACTGAACCGATCCTTATGAAATTTTAATCACATATTCTTTACAATTAAAGCTATAGCGCATATGAGGGACTTTTTAAAATGTTGATATTTACTATTTTTTTGCCAAAAACAGTGAAAAAACACGTTTTTTTCTTTTTTCGGAAAATGTCCACCGTTTTGTTATTTTTGCATGTATAAAAAATCGTACGATATTCGCTATAGCCATTAACATACTGAATCTAAAACCTTTTGATTGTTTTGTTTCGCATGATCCATCTCCGAGATTTCATCAACAGCGCAGACCTACTATTTTTTAGGACATTTTTTTTAACTAGCATTTTCGTCTATAAATAGTGACTTATATAAATAAATATTTTTTTTAAAATTATGTCGAAAATGTATTCATTAAGTGTAACAACTTTTATATCAATATCTATAATAAAAACCTATCCAAAAAATGTACAAAGATAGCCTTTTTTAGCGTCTAAAGTGAGGAGACGCCTTAAGGTAACTTTATGAAAAAATATTTTATTCAGAATTTTCATGCAAACCAACTCGAACATAAGACTTTGATAGCCTGCGATGTAAAAAAATGTACTACGCATATCGTGTCAATTACTTAAGGGGGAATATACCTTTGTGAGGGCAAAATCAAGGATCATTTTTGACATTTTGTTTAAGAAAAACAAAACAATATTTTTTAATTTGATTTTTTATACATGTTAGTACAAGTTTTGAAGTAAAAGAATTATTCTTTAAAAATTATTTCGTAACAAAATGACGGCGCAGTAGTCGAAGAAAGAAAACACCTTTTTTCATAGTCCTCTACGGACGTATTCGCACAGGTCATAATTTTCAAGCTAGAACAAAAAACGAAAAATATTTTGAAAGTAGATGTAAAAAACTAGTCCAGTAGTACGGGTTTTGCAAAATATTTATTTAAAAAAACAGCGTTAATATAAAGAAAAAAATGGGTTGAATATCGGTCATAAATTTTTTTTAATTTCAACTAATCGAAAAAATTCTACGTACTGGACTGGACAATGTCAAGAAGCTACAGTTAAAATTTCAAGTCAATCGATTGAAAACTCGAGACGCTACGCATATGCCCGTATCTAAAAACATAGTTTCGAGAAAAACGCGTTTAAAGTTTTAAGGGGCTATACCAGCCTAAACGCTGAAAATTTGGGTGATTTTCGGGAATTTTTTGGAACAAAAGTACTGAATTAAATGTTTCGAAAAATTAAGAATATTTTTGGCTATATTGGACCTATATTACATAATTTTTTCATAGAAAAATATTGAGATCCAAGCGACTCATGCGCTGCCTTCGGAGGCGCCAAAAAAAAAGTTCCTGCACTGCTGACATGATTCCGGCCGATTGAGTAGTTGAAACCGAAGAAGGAAAAAATGTCGTTAAACTGGAAGGTATTTCCTGTACAATGACGTAAGATTTTCGAAAAATATGAAAATCTAACAAAATGGCGTAGTTATGAAAAAAGTCTGTTTCCTTGCCTATAAAATTGTCGTTTTTTTCAATGCCAAATGGTCAATTTTCATCCAATCAAAAATATCCTACGTCATTGTAGAGTAAATATATTCAAGAGTACTCAGTTCAAATTTCAAGTCAATCGGATAATTGCTCTTTGAGTTACAATGTCAGCAAATTTTTTGAATCTCATATCGAGAAAAACGCGTTTAAAGATTTAACTATCGATTTTTGCAAGATAAAAGGATTAGAGATACGGCCTTGAAATTTTTACAAGATATTCTTGAAAGTATAAACTGTCGAAAAAGGCAAAAAAACGTTTTTTGAAAGTGTCACACTGGTATAGCCCCCCAAGGCCTTATATACGCGAAACATTTCAAAATTTTTCATTTTTTTAAATTATTTTTGATTCCATTAGCCTAAACGGTTAGGAATATTTTAAGCTTTACAGAATTGAAAAATTCCACAAATTCCAAACATAAGGTAAGCTTGCATTTATAATAGATACCGCGCGGTGCGCCCGACCGTCAAATTCAAAGCCGTTTTTACCACGATTCACTTTTTTGAACCTTGTGAAAGTTCTAAATCTTGAACGAAGGTTCAGATCGCTTTGAAATTTTTACAACATATTCGTAGTATCATAACCTATCGTGTAATCCACAGAAACAAAAATTTCAATGACACAAAAAAGTATAAAAAATAAAATACCGACAGAAAATTGGGCAAAAAAATGTTAGGTTTCGAATTTTTATTATGATTTTTTAAAACTAATATTGTAGGTTCACACTAAAGATACATTCATTATGCACATATCAATATGTTCATTTTTTTCAGACACCCACGTCGATGCCGAGAACTTTCGCCATCAACGCGCGCGTCAAAAATACATTGCTTTATTATGTTATATCTCCGCCATTTGTTAATATTTCTGATTTTTTTACATATACTCAACCATGTGCCTAAAAGATCTGTAAAAAAATGTCAATATGTGCGTCATGTTTTTTTAACCGCGTCTAGAGTACCTTCGAAAATCGGCGAAATCGCGTATATAAGGCCTCAAGTACCGTAAGATCATGGAAATGTCGTGTTTACCTTTAATCGGTGACGCCCGAACCATACAATTGTCCTTCTAATGCAACATTCTCTTCCTCTTCTTCTTTTCAGGAAGATGTAGGAAAAAAATGCAGAAAAAAAATTCACAAAGGTATGTTCCCCCTTAAAAAAGTTGCTTACTTATTGTCGATCCATATCATTTGTAGAAATGGCACTCGAAAAACCAAAGCAGATGATTAAAAAAAAAAAAAAATAAAGCCTACTACAGTCCGACCTCCGAATAAGAAACCAAAAGCCGAACGAGTTGCAACTTAGTATTCACATCGCCCATGCAAAAACGTTTTCGACTGCGCGTGGACATTTATTTAGCACATTTTTCTTTCACGTTAATATACATACTATTGAATATTATTGTGTACGACTGTATCTGAATTACTATTAACTGTTATAAAATGACCGAAACTGTAAAGAAGCGTAAGAGATCAGACTGTAGTATACAAGTCGAAGAAAATATTACAGAATCTGCGCCGCGAGGTGATAATTTAGGAAAAGAGCTTTATGTCCATATTGTTTTATCCCATTTATATAAAAGAAGAAGTCAATATCTCTGAGGATTCGTATTCAATGGCAGAGTTCGACTCTCTCAAAAATATTCCACCGTCAGTTGAGTGCGTTGCGGATGAAAATAATACGCAACAAGACGGAAACGCTTTTCTTTACGTCTCGGAAACTTTTGCTGTTTTATATGAAAATCTTTAAACGCCCTTATCTTTGTTTTTATTTTATATGAAATCTTGTCCACACGTATATGTATCTTTTTAAGGCGTTACCCCCACTTGTAGCGCAAAAAAGGCCTTTTTCATGAATTTTTTTAAAGAAAACTACAAAACTTTTTTAATCGCTCAATATACCATCTTAATGAACACATCTTGAAGAACTTTCAGTAATTTTTTTATTGAAAAATATTACATTGTTTAGAGGCAAATGGCCGTCAATGAAATAATGTTTTTATACACACGGTTTGCGGTGACCAACATTGTGGCGAAGTGGATCATCTGAAAAAAAAATGCGGATGGATTTAGTCAAATATAAGTATAAACTAGTCTTTAATCGAAGGATTTTAAAAAATATTCATTTTTCACAAAATGGCGGACAGTCAAAGTTAATGGTTCGATTTTAACGAAAAAAACGGCCGTTTCTTGGTTATAAAACGGCCATTTTTTTTCAAAAAAAAAAATCGAACGATTAAAGACTACATTTTTATGTATTAAATAAGCCTGCAAAATTTCAAGAAGATCGGTTCATTAGTGTTCGAGTAATCTTGGTCACCGACTTCAGAAATGCCATTTTGAGAAAAAACGCGTTTAAAGTTTCAATTTCCGGTCGTTTACACAACGGATTCTTCTCTTTCAACGCTCATATCTTAGTCAATTTTGTTCGGATCGACTTGAAATTTTCAGGACATATTCTCAGATACTTATACTTCAAAAAAATGCAATAAAAAAAATCGATTTTTTCAAAATCGCAAGTGGGGGTAACCCCTTAATTAATACAACAAACTTCTAATAAAATTGTAGATTTTTTGTTACATTCACACACGCACACGCACATACTCATGCACGCATGCACACATCAATTTACACCACATCGTTCACTCTATTTTGCCCGAATAATCTCTCCCAGGCTGGTTTCTTAAGGAGTAAGGCCACTGTAACGGCCCAAAAAAAAAGGTTTTTTCACTAATTTTTTGCTCCCGAAATTGAAGGTATTTGAAAAAAAACTTTTAATGGTGTTATCGGGCATACATTAAACTTTATTATAAAATTTTTTTACAGTAAAAAAAAAACAAAATGGCGGTTCCACAGCTATCTTCCCGGGACATGTTTTGCTTCCAGGGCTCCGCGGCACGCAGCACCACTGGTGCACTTTTGAATCTAGAACAAAAAAAAACCATTAATCTAGAGGGCTATAGCTAGAGAATGTCGATCGGATTTTAAAAAGTATCAATTTTTGTGGATTTGGCGTGCGTTTGAAAAAAAAAATTGATTTTTGACGAAAAAAACGGCAAGTTTTTTGTTAATAAAAAATCAATAAATAAAGTTCTTGAAAATTCCGATCGACATTCTCAAGATAATGTAAATGTTCACATCTGGTTAAAATTTCAAGTAAAAAAAATGAAAATTGTTCGAGTTATGCTGCGTGCCATTTTGAAAAACCATGTTTCGAGAAAAACGCGTTTAAAGTTTTGCGAATAGTTTTTTATTGGAAAAAATTAAAAAAAGAAGTTAAAAGGATTTAAACTATTTTTAAACTAGAGGGTTTAAACTATTTTTTAAGCCAATAAAAAAAAATCGATTTTTCAAAAAATTTACAGTGGCCTTACTCCTTAACCAAAGGTTCCGCGCATAAAATTCTTGAGCTCGGAGTTCGAGTCGGAGTGGGGGAAGCGCTCGAGTGAGGAACTGGGGAAAGTTTCTTATTGCCGAGTTTCTTATTCGGAGGTCGGACTGTATCTCGAAAACCGTGGGACTTTCACTAAACTGAAATTCCAGCATTACAGTATGAAATGATCTGCTCTATCCACACATTCCAATGCTCTATCCACACAATGATCTGCTCTATCTACAGTTGCAGGCTTATCCATTCGCAACGGAACACCCTGCATACAAACCCACGAATCCGTGTATCGTAGGTTTCGCGAATCGACGAGGGCGTCCGGCGAAACATCGCGGAATTAGTACCGTATACGAGTCTTTACGTAGTTGACGAAGGGTATCTCGAGGGCGGGGTGATGTAGGAACATCGGTGGCGCGATTCCGAAATAACAGGTTATGGAAGCGAGCGCGGTCCACCGGGGCAAGTGGAAAACGACCACTGAGAAGCCACCGAAGAAAAAGAAGACCCCAAGGCAGAGGCAGAGCCCAAGAATCGCGAGAACAAGCCAGGAGGACCATCCACGTGACATCCTCCTCGATGTTTCTCTTCTCGCCCGAACATAGCCAATTGATGACCAAAAACCAGATTATCAAATTTCGTTTTTTTTTTCTTCTTTTTCCCCCGTCATCATTCGCCTTGACGCGGCTCGCGATCGTTCGAATTTGCATGCACCAGAGTCCGGAGAACGAGCGAGGGTGTCCGCTGACCAAAACGCCCGGTTGCGAAACGTGCAGCGGATGTGGTAAGTGGATATTACGAAGAAAGAAAGGAATAAAGAAGAAGAGGAAAAAATAGACACGCGTCCTGCCGAGATTGCGCTACTGTGAGAACGACCGCCAGCCGGAGTAACATAATATACAGGTGCGGAAACGCGAGGGCGACCGTAAACTTGACATTGGACAATTTCATAGTACCCCCCCCCCCTCCCCCGCCCCCTCGGCGTTTCCTGAGCTTTTGTCGCATGTTTTGCTAAACAAAAGGCATATCGGACCGGTAGGTGTCTTTTCTTCTCCGGTACTCGAGCGCCTTCATTTTTACGAAAATATAATTGTTCGCTTTCGCGGTAGCGCCTCGCGCGACCGAAAAGACACCTCGCTGAAGATGATCGCCATAGGCTGCCTTTCTCTCACTCTTGGCCTCTCTTTGGCTCTGGTGAGGCCTCTCGCGTATTGCTCCATACGTACCATGCCTCCGTACGTACCTTTGGTTGACCGTCATGGTAACGGCCGCGCCGCCGGGCGCGTTCGGTTAACGGTACACCACCTGAAAAACTTAACTTATTAGACGGAACGTTGCGCGTACCCAAGACTCCCACAAAAACGGAGATCAGATTGCCTCACGTATGGAACACTCGCGTTCGGCCGCGTTTCATTCGCGGGCCCCGTATCCCTCCCGCTTCTTCTCTCTTGCTCCTTTTATCCACGGCTCACTCCCTCGTGTGCACGATTTTTTTTTTCGTTCTCCGGTCGTAAACGGTGCCTCAAAATGACCTGACATTTTTATTTACGGATGAAACGACTTGTTCGACAAGTACGAATATTCTTTCGGAACATGGAGGTTATGTGTGGTACGGAATATCCGATAGATGGCGTTAACGGCGCGAACTTGGGAGACGCAGTCTTTCAACAAGATGGCGCCACCGTACTGCGCGCCATGGAGGCTAGATATGGGAGCTAACCTCCAATGGGGAAGCGATAAAAAAAGCTTGCCCGAAAATGAAGGCAACAGGGTTGGCGCTGCGATCGCGCGAAGGGTTGCGGTGCTAGCTTCACTCGACAACAGGCCGAACGCGAGTTTTACGTTACTGTGAGTCCTGTTTTCGTAATTTTCGCGTGGAAGAAAATCTACTTCGGGAGGAAAAAGAAGGCAAGTCTTTTTTTAATACTTTTGTCCGAGTAGAAATATTGTGAGGCTGGCCTGATATTGAATCCGGGTCTGATCACGGTATAGTACCTTACTTAAGGGGTTACCCCCACTTGCGATTTTGAAAAAATCGATTTTTTTTATTGCATTTTTTTGAAGTATGAGTATCTGAGAATATGTCCTGAAAATTTCAAGTCGATCAAAACAAAATTGACTGAGATATGAGCGTTGAAAGAGAAGAATCCGTTGTGTAAACGACGGGAAATTGAAACTTTAAACGCATTTTTCTCAAAATGGCATTTCTGAAGTCGGTGACCAAGATTACTCGAACACTAATGAACCGATCTTCTTGAAATTTTGCAGGCTTATTTAATACATAAAAATGTAGTCTTTAATCGTTCGATTTTTTTTTTTCGAAAAAAATGGCCGTTTTATAGCCAAAAAACGGCCGTTTTTTTCGTTAAAATCAAACCATTAACTTTGACTGTCCGCCATTTTGTGAAAAATGAATATTTTTTAAAATCCTTCGATTAAAGACTAGTTTATACTTAAATTTGACTAAATCCATCCGCATTTTTTTTTCAGATGATCCACTTCGCCCCAATGTTGGTCACCGCAAACCGTGTATATAAAAACATTATTTCATTGACGGCCATTTGCCACTAAACAATGTAATATTTTTCAATAAAAAAATTACTGAAAGTTCTTCAAGATGTGTTCTTTAAGGTGGTACATTGATCGATTAAAAAAGTTTTGTAGTATTCTTTAAAAAAATTCATGAAAAAGGCCTTTTTTGCGCTACAAGTGGGGGTAACGCCTTAAGGGGAGATATACACCTAGGAGCCGGAAGAAAGGTCATTTTTGTGAACTTTTTCAAGGAAAACTATTTGAAATTTCGGGTTGGGGTTTTAATTATCTAAAAGTATATACATTCAAAAATATGTTTAATTTTCATTATTCAAAAATATCAAAAGTATGCAAGGATATTGTATGATCCTTGGAGCGTCGTACAAAAATCTGCGTATACGGTACCCACTGGCGTTTCTTTAAAAATCATCTGAAAAAAAAAACAAAAAGATTATTAAATTAGATACTATAATCTAGTACTAGTCATAGCCGATTTTGAAAATATCGATTTATGACAAAATGCCGGACGTTTGAACATAAATAGTGATTTTTGGGCCAACAATTAGTTATTATTTTGCCTATAAAACAAAAACTAAGTAACGGGGAAAAAAATCCTATGACAAGTACTAGATAATGGTGTATATAATAACCATAAAAAACCTCAAGGCAATCGGTTTATTGGTTTTCAAGAAATTTTGGGTACCGATTTGAAAAACGTGGTTTTGAGAAAAACGCGTTTGAAAATTTGGAAATGAATAAATCATGAAGTTTGTCAACTTACATGGAATCACCGATACCAGGCCCATAGTGTAGGTCTTCCACGGTCGACGGAATGTTCATAGCTTCTAAATCAATTTTTTCGACCATCTAGGTATATATCTCTCCTTAAGGTACGACTCAATTTGCCTGATCCGGTTGATGTGAGGTGATAGTCAGGCAACTGGATATACGGTAGTCGGGCTGTACTGCTAAAAAAGTACTGCTAAAAAGCTGTACTGCTAAATGGGCTCTACTGCTAAAACTGTACTGCTAAAACTAGCTTCTAACAGAGGGCTCATATAAGTCCCACTGATGGAGTTATACTGTACTTTTTGCGGTTTTTTTACGATTTTTTTGGGATTTGTCTTAGAAAACTTACCTTGCTATCGGCGCCATTATTTGGACTTATTTGGGTTCTCAGCCTGCTGGACAGCAGAAGAGCGCCAAGGCTCGCGCGAACCAGCACCTTCAGACCACCTTGGCAGTAGCTGAAGACACTTCTGAATTCGGTGCTGGGGGTGCTGGGTTCACCTTCTTCTGAACTTGTCATATAATATTCACTACTAATTTTCATGTTTTTTTCCCTTTGTTTTCAATGTTCTATTAACTTTTCAATTATTTCCAATAAAACTTTTTAAAAACATACCCTTTTGCGTTTAGCAGTTGAGACTCTTTAGCAGTGCTGCTTTTAGCACTAGAGTCTATTTAGCAGTCTAGTTTTAGCACTAGAGCTTTTAGAAGTACAGTTTTAGCAGTAGAGACTAGCAGTAGAACTTAGCCGATCTTGTTCAGCAGTGGAGCCCATTAACGGATATACTGTTTCCTCCAGTTGCCTGATCCAGGTAGCTTTAGGCGATCGTCAAGTAAGTGGACTTACGGCTTGCATAAATTCACCTGATCAGACTACCTTCAGGCGATGGTCGGGCAACTGGACTTACGGCTAGATTCAGTTCGCCGAAAGTGGCAAGCTTGGGTGGGGGGACAAATGTCGAACGATCGATATGTAGATGGGCCAAAATGTCGAATTCGAAAATGACGAATGTTCGAATATAGATAGATCAATCTTACTAGAGTCTGTGAAGTCGAAAATAACAATTACGAATATGAACATCTCGGAAGTTGATATGTAGCGAAAAACAAAAATCAGATTTAATAAAATATCGAAAAACATAAAATCGATGGGCCTGTATGCATAACACCAAATAATTCGAGACGACAATTCTCCGAATTAAAAAAATGGCGATGATTCACAATGCAGAAAATCATTAAAGCGAACGGCCGAAAAGTCGAGTGGTTGAAATCGCGGAGGGTCAAAATGTAGAACGGCCCGAATGGCGAATCGACCAATACGTCACTTGCGCCTCAGAGTGAAGCTGCGAGATGGCGCTGGCGGTCTGTAGGCTAAAATATCGTAAGACAGTCATCCCACGTGACGGGCCCCACCACGTTCGCCATTATGGCCGTTCGACCTTTCGGCGTTCGACATTTCGGACCATCGACATTTTGCGTTTCGATATATTGCTTTTCGCCATAGACGGTATTACGCATATTAGGCACTCGCTATTTTCTGTTTCGGAGATACTGGTGTTCTACATTTTTCGATTCTGTATTTTTATATTCCGAATTGCAGACAATCTGAATATTCTTTTTCGAATAAATTACCTCTCCAATAAATAATGGTTCGATTTATAGTCATTCGATTTTTTTATCAGTCGAAAGATAAAATTTCGAATGATTTAACCTTCGTTATTTTGAGAGTTCATAATTCTGTCGTTTCGAAATCTTTGTCGTTCTATATTTGGTCATTCGACATTTTTACCCCCACCCGCAAGCTTCAAGTAATATTGTTGCAGAAATATTTTCTTCGAAAAAATCCATTCAGCGTGCCAGGAAATGACGGATTATGATAAAAAATCATTGTGGCAGCACTCTAAATTGAGTATTTCTATTTATTTCGGAGTTATGAAATATTCTATTGAATATTATAAAAAATGTATTTAAAACAAATAGGATCGTGGTAAAAACCCTATATGATTTAAATAGATTCAATTTAAATTATTATTTTGTTGACAGTGCAGTGAAGAATGTGATGAGATGGTGGTTTCTGAAGTAACAGTGAACTTCTCTCTTCGGACTGCATGTCAGGCCTTCACTTTTCACCTTGATCAGGCCTTGATTTTTTACCCCAATCAGACCGAAATCAGAGAAAGTGTCACAAAAATGATCAGGGCTTGATAAAAAAAAAAATACTGATCAAGGCATGAAAAAAATCAGGATTAATTTGTAAATTGTAAAAACTACTTGAAACCACACTTTTTAATGAAAAAAAATTCAACCGCATACGTTTACCAGAAAAAAAATCACGAAAATTCCTCTTTATTCTGACAGTAAGCGAGGTGTAAACCGTTAAAAAAAATCGGTAAAAAATAAACACGGAGTCTCGTTTTGCTCATCGCTGAAACCCGTGCAGAAATTTTGGCAGGGATACAGCTGGATTCTGACTTGTATCCCGGGCTCCCAGTCGGGATCTAGTCCGATATCGGATCAGATTCGAAGACTAAATGTAAGATCCGTAAACTGGATTCCATTAGGGATCCAGAACCGGATCCTTTAATGACTCTAAATAGATTCCCCATGGAATCATTGAGGAATCTGGGAAGGATCACGGATGAATACAGACTGAAATAAAATGTCAAAAATGGAATTATGACATGTTAAATTTATTATAAAAATAAATAACATTTATAAAGTTTTGGTGCATTAAACTATCAATAAAAAAAATCTGTCCAAAGATTCAAATGGCAGATCGCGCTCATCGCGAGATTTTGATGTGAATTAAAAAAAATTCACATCAAAATCTGTGAATGCAAATGTATTGACAAGAAATTATAAATACAAAAAAATTCACAAAATTAGTTGTGAATTTTTTCGTATTTAAGACAAATTCAAATCAAATTCAAAATGATTAGATTAAAATTTGCGCCAAAAGTGAGTTCGTACGTATTTTGAGAGAAAACATTGCCTCGAGGCAAAGAAATTTTTGCACATAACTTTTTGTGCGAACATTTCTTTGCCTCAACACAATGTTTTCTCTCAAAATACGTTTACACTTGTGGTGTAAATTTTAATATAACTGTCGTGAATTCGATTTTTATTTTCTTCAACTTGACGAAAGTCACAACTCATTTTGTGATTTTTTCCATATTTATAATGTAATATTTGAAACCCACAACTTTTTTTGCAAAAATTTCTTTGTCTCGACGAAATGTTTTCTCTCGAAATACGTAAGAACTCACGGTTGGTGTAAATTTTAATCTAATCATTGTGAATTTGATTTTAATCTGTCTTAAATACATGTTTATACCCACCGACATGTCGGTGGGTATAAACAGAGACTTATTCCCCAAAACCGGTATCCCGGTTAGAATCCAACTTGCATCAGTATCGGAATATGTACGACGACGATGGCATAATTTTGAAAATTTTGGCATCACGTGTATTTTCGGTATTACTATGTAATTCTTATCTATAGATAGGAATTCCATAGTAATACAGAAAATACACGTGACGCCAAAATTTTCAAAATTATGCCATCGTCGTCGTACATATTCCGACACTGATGCAAGTTGGATTCTAACCGGGATACCGGTTTTGGGGAATCCATGACAAATCCTGATCGGGATTTGATCGGACATAGGGTATCCCGGTCAAAATTTCTGCACGGGAATGATTCAATAAATTTGTTTCTTATGAGGCTTTCAAATGTGAGCAGCTAACGTGCCATCGTTCACTAAGCGTTATACTTTGAACGCGAATATTTCGGCTGATTTTAGTCGCACGACATTTTGGAAAAAGTTTTTCGCTCGCAATGACACAGCCTGTATGCCCACCAAACGAACCCTAATATTTGTGAATCACCCTGTACGTATACGTGATTAAATCTCCTTCCAATTCAACACCAGTCGGATTCGTCCCCGTTGCCCAGGCGAACGGGCGCGATGTTACGGTAATATCTCCGATCCGACGAATCAATCGGTCGCGAGGCTGTTCGATGATAATGATAAGTGGCGACGCACAGCTTTGACAAAACCGTCGAGTCATCGCGAACGAGTGTGGGAGCAGCCGTCGATGCATCTGCCATCGGCTTCTACCGACACGGCGAACGCGTTAATTTATCATTCGCAGCTTCGATCGCTCCGATTCAAGCCAATTGCTCATAGTCTTCCAGCCTTTTGGCCTCCTCGCAGAGGAAGCTTTGCTTTCATTGAACATTATTTTTTCGCAATTATCATCCTTGCTTCTGAATCGTACTTTTAGAGATCAAAAAGTCGACACGACGCGAACCCAAAACATTATGAGGCCTACGTAAAATAACCGTTCAATTGATCTTAAGGGGGGAAATCTTTTTAAGCGCCCGAAAATGAGTCATTTTTCATGATTTTTTTTAAAGTGATAAAATGATCGCATCATTTTTAAATGTTGACATTATCTTTTTACAACTTTCAAGTGTTATTTTTAATTTTTTAAACAAAACAAAATGGCGGCGTTATAAGGTATTCCTTTAGGCGACTTTTGAAAAACTGCTCATATTACAGCTCAAAAAGTTATTGGTCGAACTGGCTGAAATTTTGGGAGGTTTCTCACTATAACATTATTGGAAGGATATACCTATTAAAATATTAAAAAGTATAAATATTAAAAATTAAGTAGGCTTTGCAATGACATTTTTATATTTTGAACCATTATCTCGACAATTTTTACACCAAAACAGTAATTTATCTACGCGATAATCTTAAAGCTTTAAGTTTAACTTTACCTTAATAACATGAGCAGTTTTTCAAAAGACGCCTGAAGGAATACCTTAAAACGCCGCTTTTTGTTTATTTAAAAAAAAGTTTTTTTTTAACACTTGAAGGTATTAATTGCATAATGTCAACATTTAAAAACGATGCCATTATTTTATCACCATTCAAAAAATTCATGAAAAATGACTCATTTTCAAGCGTCTAAAGGGATTTCCCCCCTTTAGGGGGTTCCGTTTAGACAGCCGAAAATAACTGAATTTTCAAGATTTTTTGTATCGCAACTTTTTATTCTACTGATAAACATTTTATGCACATTTGACATTTTTAAGGGGCAAGATATCTTTAGGCGAGAATAAAAATGGATGATTTTCATTATTTTTTTTCAGAAGGAAAGATTTCTTCACAATTTTTGAGACTTATTGTCAGGGTATATTTTATTACTACACGGAGAAAAATACGGCCACAAATTCTAACACCGGTTGCCAGAATTCTAATATTCAGTGCTAGAAAAGTATAGCAGTTTACTGCTAGTTCGGAATTCCAAGACTTGTTATAGAAGTGTAAAAATGATTCTCACACCATATAGTAAAAATGATGCGTGCATATTATGTACATTTGAAACTATTCTCGCATAGGGGCGAGTCCTATGTGCTGTATAGGACTTTTTGTAAAATACCAACCTTTATTACGTGCTATATTTTCATAGGGATTTTACTATACGTGTAGCATAAATCCTCGTGTATGTATAGATTTCACTATATGCATAGAATAAATCTTCGGCGTATAGCGAAAAATATTACGAAGTTATTAGTAAAATGTGACTCTTTATACCGTGCTTTTTGTAGAATATTGGAAAGTAATTTTTCCAATCACGTGGGCGAAATATTTTTTGAATACTACAAAAAATCACAATATGCCGAATAAAATGTATTATTCGTATCAGATTACGTGCCATATCGGAGGTTAAAATTTAAATTTTTTCATTATTGCTATACCACAATTACAATTTTTATCTTCCATTCAATACTTTTTGATATTTAATGATACTTCGTTTAGAAGCATAGTATTAATTCTAAACTTCGAGGCCTCTGTTTTCTCCCTGTACTTTTGGCTATTACATGGTCTTCTAAACGGGTTACGATGAATGTTGTCAGACGGCGTGACACGTAGCGTCGCCGGGATTTATCTGAAAAGAAAACAACGAAGATTTTTCTTTCATTGACACTCATACGCAGAATATGAACCAAGAAAACATAAAAAATGTTGGAAATCGATGATATGGTACGCTCTGAAACAAAAGGATTCAATTTTCCGAAAAAAATGGCTATATTTTGCGATCAAAAAATTATTTTGTTTAAAATTACTCAAAACATTTAGGTTCATATTGTAGACAATAAGGTTAGAAAGATTTGTACCAAATTTCATCAGAATCGGTCGATTAGTTTTTCAGCTATTCGTCACGCCAGTTTTGAAAATGCAGTTTAGAAGAACATGCCATACCTTCGCTATTTTTAAAGAATAGTAAAAAAAATACCATGTAACAGCCAAAAGTAGTAATAAAAAGTACCGTAAAAGTCTCAAAAACAGGGAAAAAATATTTCCTTTAAAAAAAATCGGCAAATGATTTCTTCTCCTAAAGGTATCTGCCCCCTTAATTTTCCAAAAATGTTAAAAATATAATTATCAATGGAAGTTATACCACACTCGCTTCAGAGACTGTTGCCGCCTGAATTGTTCCACGACGTACGACTTAGCGTCGGGCACGTTGATCAGAAACATCAGAGCCAAGAAGTTTTAGATTTCCAAAACCCACACGCTTTATTCTGTGAACCTAAAAAATAAAAAAAAGTGATAATTTAAAAAATGGTAAAGGTTTAAAAAGATTTTCTACTTTTTATGAAATTTGTACTATGATATTTTCTAATGAAAAAGTAGTTTCTTGAAATAACATTCGAGGGTATTTAGGTTCACATAGACGATTATTATGTTATATACAAATGTGCAAAATTTAAACATGATCGATTAAACAGTTTCTGAGTTGTATTGTACGAGGTTCACAAACAAATTATTTTCAGGAAAAACGCGTTTAAGGTTACAAAATTCAAAAATTTTATGACTCAATGACCTACTGATTAATGTGCGATTCCGCAGCCATAAAGTAGTTCCTCGTGCCTCGTGGAGTTCATTTTCGGCCATAAGCTCTTCGTTATGTTATAAAGGGATCTTCCCCCTTAACCCAAACAGTCCCGAGCAAACCTAACGGTACTATTGCGGAAAGTCCCTGCTCGTGTTCCTTTTTCAGACAATTCCTTCTTCAAGACTGCTGAAGTAGATCATTTTTTCGTTCTACATTCCAATTATCTAATATTCTTGTGGGATGTTGATGCACTCACACGAAATTGGGTCCACCCAAAATAACCGTACAATTATTCGTACCGGTACAATTGAGGACAAGCCTACCGGTACGAATTAAGCGCAACATCCGAATGCAAAGTATCACGATACCACACGAAACCGCGGTCCTTCAGGCCGTCAAATTGATGCCATCCTTGAGAAGTCTGCAAGAGCTTGGAGTTTGAAAAATATGCATTTTTTATTAAATACTTTTATAGCCTAGGGTCTTAACGAAAATTTGCAGGAAAGATTTTGTGAGAATTTACTAAATTGACGGAATTATGACGATTTTGTGAAGGCTCAACCGGTGCGGTTGGGCACTGCGGTGTACCCTTTTTCCTTTTCTCGAAACGATGTTTTATGAAACAAAATCTATCCATCCGATTCACTTTAAATTCGGACAGGGCACAATTTACAACATTTTCTATCGTGTGACCGACCGATTTTCTGGTGTGTCCATCCATTTGTTAGTAACAAATAATTAAAGCTGGTTTTTTGGTAGGAAATGGAACGTTTTCTTCCACAGCTTGACATTTTCCAAATTTTCAAAACTTCAAAAAAGTATCGAGTCATACAAAAGTTTCATTATTATACTAATAGTACATTTTTTATTCATCATTTCAGATCCCCATAATTGCCAGAACCACCTCCACCCATTCGCCATGCAACAACGACGGTACTTTTAAAAAATAATCACAACTTCACTGTTTATCGATATCTATCAATAAAAAAACTCAAATTTGGCAAGATTATGTGTGAATTGTCTGTAAAATCCCGACCTTGTACTTGTAATACTGTCATCACAAAAAAAAAACATTGGAAGTCTACCTATTCTTTGGGTCCCATTTGGGACCAGGAATCCAATTGCGTAGCAGCAAAAAAAGCAGGGGCTTTACAAATCCAACCAAAATTTTAAGCAAAAAAAAATTAATACGCACTCCGATTTCTTTTTACAAACGTCATTTCATTAAGAAGCTCCATCTACCTAGAGGCCCGAAAAAATGGCCAAATTTCGATTTCTCTTTCGGAGAAACGGTTGGTGAAAAAGAAGCGCATTTTTTAACACCAAGGTATGTATATCAAGGCCGTTTAAAAAAATCACCAAAACATACAGTAAAACAACAAAAACAACCCCGCCGGCAGATGAAGACATTTTTTTCGCTACGTGTGGCGGTGGACACTCTCCAGCTTAAACGGTCCACCTGAAATTGAAAAACCAAACGGATTATGCAAGATAACAATCATTACGAGTCGTTGACGATCGGCGATTTTTAAAATAATTTTTTTTAACCACGTGGCGATGAACCGAATCTTGAGCATACAAAATCTATGAAAAAACTTGTCATTTTTACGTAATTATTAAAAAATGAAGATTGATTTTCGAAAAGTGAGATCGTCAACGACCTTGAAATGGTTCTCATCATATCTCCTGTAAATTTGGAAACAATCCATCAAGTGGTTCTCGAGATATCACGTCCACCAACTGTGAAAATAGTGTTTCGAGAAAAACGGGTTTAAAGTTTGAAGTATGGTGCTGTTGCTGCTCGCCCGGCTGCCTAGGCATGCCTGTTAGAAGCTGTAGCTCATTCAATTTTAGGAACATTTCAATAAAATTTCCAGTGAATATAGTTAAAAGGTGATAGTATGGAATAAAAATATTTTTGGAAAATGCAATTTTTTGACCCACCTACACTGCAAAAAAAATATTTAATTTAAATATGTTCTTTTTCAATCAAATAGGTTTTCTCCTTGTCTCACGGCCTATTACGATCTTGTTTTTTTCAAAGATATTTTTTTATTTGTTTCAGCTATTCTTTTCAAATATTAACCATATTCAAATTGAATAAATAGAGATTCGAACCAAATAAATCTTTATTTGCTTACAATGTATACTGTAAATCTAAGTGCACTATATGCATAAAATATTTCGTGAATCCAAAATGAAATGAAAGACTTAATTCAGAGTTTTACCACCATGATCTTGTATCGTGATTTGTCATTTCCTGGCCTTTTGAAATGATTTTTTTCGAAGAAAATATTTCACCTAGATGGAATCGAACCTAAAACCTACTCACTCTTGTAATCAAATGAATTTCTATAAGTATTTGTTGTCTCACATAAACTATATCAATTAGTTAATATCATTGTGATAATCAGAGAGTTTTATCGAATAATATACTATAGATTTTTCAAACATAACCTATATATATATATATATATATATATATATATATATATATATATATATATATAGGTTATGTTTGAAAAAATAAATATTTAATTCCTCTCTCCACACTCTCTACCGCCATTCCCCTTTGAAATGTGTGTTGTAATAAAGACAGACCATTAGTTCAATCAAATAGAAAAATGGTTGAAAACGAAACGAAAACGAAAATTATATTTAATTAAAATAAAATTAATTAAAAAAAAATTTAATTAAAACTTAAAAAAAATCAATTAGATACACTGAGTGGATTCAACTAAATTGTTTTTTGAACCGATGAAACCGAATCACAGATTCATCAGGATTAAATAAAATATTTAGTTATTGGACGATATTAAATAGAATTTGATTTGAATTAAAAAAAAAACAAATAAATACACTTAGTGGATTCAACTAAATTGTTTTTATGAACAGATATAACCGAATCACAGATTCATTAGGATTAAATAAAATATTCAGTTATTGGCTGACATTAAATAGATTTTGATTTGAATAAATAAATATATTTCAAACAAATAATTCCCATAATGGAATGCAATCAGAAAAATTTGATTTCACGAAAAATCTACAAAATTCAAATGTTAAAAAAATCAAATAGACTCGGTTAGTTAACATCAATAGAATTTTCCTGTCAGTGTGGGTCAAAATACTTTCATCGCCCGATTTAGGCAAATCCAGGCCGTATACCTGCCAGCACCTGTCAGGCTAAAAGAGTCGACTGGAAACGCGAAGAAGGCAAAAGTTCGCGATCTTACCCAGCAGGGGAAGCCTCGCTGGCTCGATGGCTCATCGGGCCACGAAGAAGAAGCAGCATCTCGTGCGAGAGCCAGGAAGCGATGCAAGATCAAGGTTAAGCCCCGTCCAATAAGCGCTCGAGGACTTTTAATTTTTGTGTCAGAAGCGCTAAAACCGGATTGCGTTTTACGGGTTAGCTCGCGGGGCTAAAAGATCGAGCCAAAGCCCGCTACATGCGTCAAGTATAACTGGGCTTCGCTAGCTATCCCTGCTATCCTATCGCTGTATTAATGCGCGCGTGCATGTGTCCGAGAGACACGCGGCAGCAGCAGCAGCAGGCGGACCACAAAATTCCGACTCTCGCGGATCGTACGGTTGCGCGGGTGATGCGATTGTGGCGGTCTGGCCTTCGAGGACACAAAGTCTTTGCGAACGGTACTTCTGCCCAGACGGGAATTGATCCCGCGAGCTCGTTCCGCGTTCACACAAGAGACAAGCCGACGACGACGCCGACGAAGACGACGGTCAAGGTCTCCTCCGTAACGCCGCGACTCAACGCCCTGTACAATATCGAGCAAGGATAGGCCATTACACTTTGTGCGAGACGAGGTTGCGCTCGCGTGGCTATATATATATATATATATATATATATATATATATATATATATATATATTAGACTGATTCAAAAAAAAAAATTTTTTCTGGATTCTCGTGCTATTGTTGGGCACTGATAAAACAAAATTTCTCTAAAAAGATGGGCGCGGTCACTCAATTTTTAGAGGTGGCTATCTAGACTTTTTTGTATTTGAATTTTTTTTAACGAACGTATTGCATTCAAACATAGTCATGGCTTCGGATTACGGATAAAAATCGGAAAAGTTTTGAGTTTGTTCTTTTACAAGCATAACAGAAAAAAACTGACCATACGTCGAAGTGCACACGAAACGATGAAAGAAATTTTCGAACAATGGAAATGTGCTGAAATTCCAACGCGTCGATTGAATAACGCAATCTTGAAATCAATAAAACTCCATCTAGTCTGGAAACAACTTTTAAAAAATCGAGTTAAAAAGAATTTGCCGTCACAAATATCGAAGGAGCGTAAATTTAAGAGAGATTTGGACAAACTGTTCAACGTTGCACATTTTCGTTCTGCCCAAAATGTTAACGAACTTGAGAATGGCTGGGAAGAAATGTAAATGAGTTTGAAGATAATATAAGCGTAGCATTTTGAAAATGTAAATATACGATTTATGAATAAAAGCTTATAATTTAATTTTTCGTAAAAAGTGCGAAATGTTAATGCGGATAAATAAATCTACATGAATAACGAGAGTAGTATAGACGCCATTATTGATCTACCTGGATTTGAATTGTGAATATTGCACCCTTTTCAAATTGTTAGAGTTTATTTTTGTTACGAAACAGCTGCTGGATGTGATTTTTATCCGTAATCCGAAGCCATGACTATGCTTAAATGCAATACGTTTGTTAAACAAAATTCAAATCCAAAAAAGTCGAGATAGCCACTTCTAAAAATTGAGTGACCGCGCCCATCTTTTTAGAGAAATTTTGTTTTATCAGTGCCCAACAATAGCACGAGAATCCAGAATTTTTTTTTTTTTTTTAATCAGTCTAATATATATATACTGCTTTGGGCTACTTTGAACAGGTTTTGGAAGTTTTTTGTAGGTAACTTTTTTTAATTATCCTAGATACCAACTTTTCTTGCTCCAATAGAACAGTGTGTCCTTTGGCTATCAAATGTATAAGAAAGTCAAGCTCCACCACCTCTTCACAATTTGATATATACATTTTTTAAATTGTCAAAGTAATCCCAATTGTGGGGCTTCTTTGACAGGACATTGAAATGCAACTTATATCAAAGATTAAGGGTTACTGTGGAATAATTTTGATAAAAAATGTAATATTTTATGCATTATACATGGAATTAAATGAAAAACGACGATTTTTTATAACCAAATTGTCATCGTTATTAAGGCAGCAGAACTCGAACAATTTTCGTCCAATCGACTTGAAATTTTAACTGTAGCTTCTTAGATTGCTTTAACAGTCAAGTACGAGCGCTTTTTTCGATTAATCGAAAATTGTAAAAAATATATCACTTTTGAGATGAAAATTATGGTGGAAAAAACGAACTTTTTTTCAAACTCGTCTCTATTTTTGTTTTAATTATTTTTTAATTCCCCCCGTACTTGACTGGTAAAATAATATAATTAAGGAAAATATTTCACTCTTAGTTCCGGGACTAAATTTACGACAGTTCTACTGCGTGCCGCGGAGAGGGTTGGCTGAAAATCAGTAGTGCTATAGTGACTCGTGCGTCGCCATTTTGTATACTTTTGCGAATAATTTTTTTTTTTAATACTTCGATATATACCTTATAAAACCTAAAAGCTCTTTTGACAATGTATTTTATTCCTTTCTTTAAAAAAATCCAATGAAAACAGTCGAAAATGGGCAGTTACAGTGATGACCTCCCTTGAGGAAACATTTTACATCAAAATATCACGTACCTGCGGTGCTATTATAGGCACTTAAGGCGTTACCCCCACTTGTAGCGCAAAAAAGGCCTTTTTCATGATTTTTTAAAAAGAAAACTACAAAACTTTTTTAATCGATCAATATACCATCTTAAAGAACACATCTTGAACAACTTTCAGTAATTTTTTTATTGAAAAATATTACATTGTTTAATGGCAAATGGCCGTCAATGAAATAATGTTTTTATATACACGGTTTGCGGTGACGAACATGGCGGCGAAATGGATCATCTGAAAAAAAAAATGCGGATGGATTTAGTCAAATATAAGTATAAACTAGTCTTTAATCGAAGGATTTTAAAAAATATTCATTTTTCACGAGACGGCGGACAGTCAAAGTTAATGGTTCGATTTTAACGAAAAAAAACGGCCGTTTTTTGGCTATAAAACGGCCATTTTTTTTCGAAAAAAAAAAATCGAACGATTAAAGACTACATTTTTATGTATTAAATAAGCCTGCAAAATTTCAAGAAGATCGGTTCATTAGTGTTCGAGTAATCTTGGTCACCGACTTCAGAAATGCCATTTTGAGAAAAACGCGTTTAAAGTTTCAATTTCCGGTCGTTTACACAACAGATTCTTCTCTTTCAACGCTCATATCTCAGTCAATTTTGTCCGGATCGACTTGACATTTTCAGGACATATTCTCAGATACTTATACCTCAAAAAAGTGCAATAAAAAAAATCGATTTTTTCAAAATCGCAAGTGGGGGTAACCCCTTAATGAGTCTTATATTTGTCATTGAGATGAAAATCAACTTGAGCAACATTACAATCAACTTTAGTAACATTTTAATAAACTTGAACAACAAATTGTTGTTCGAGTTTATCCCCCGCACCCGCGGCCCGCTACAGATCAAGCGGGCTCGCTGCGGACACATTTAAAACGTATTTTGGCACTGTATCAAAGTAGCCCCAAAAACTGTCAAAGTTAGGCTGAATGTCATAGTAGCCCCGTTTTACGGTATATGCTATCTCAGTTTAGTAAAAGTCACACGGTTTTCGAGATAAAAATCATCTACTTTTGGTTTTTCGTATGCCATTTCTACAAATGTCAGCCTTTTTCGACCCGGTTTTTTTTAAATACTCTTGATTATTCGTTTTATCTAGAAAATTATTCCTTTTAACCTTAAATGTTAAGGAAACTTTATGAAAAAAGATCTTATGCAGAATTTTCATTCAAACCAATTCAAACATCTGACTTTAAAATAGCATACGGTGTAAAAACAAATATACTACGCATATCGTGCCAATTACTTAAAAAAGTTACTTAGTCATTGTCGATTCATATCATTTGCAGAAATGGCATGCGAAAAACCAAAAGCAGATGCTTTTTTTTTAAATAACATAACGCCCGCAATCTCGAAAACCGTGGGACTTTTACTAAACTGAAATTCCAGCATATAGTAGGACATGATCTGACCTATCGACAGTTGAAGGATTATCCATTCATAACAGGACATGCTGTATATATATGTATGTAGATTTACGAAACTACGTATTTGCACTGATAAAAAAGATTTATTAAAATCAACTGAACGTGGTTGTTTGATCCCTTTTCATTTGGACCTACTAAAATTTTTCGCAAAATCAATGTTTGTTTAGTTGATTCTACTATTCTAGAGATTTATTGGAAATATATTTATTTAGTTAAATCAAGGAAATATATTTTCTTGAAATATAGATTCATTGGAAATATATTTATTTAGTTAAATCAATCTATTAACGTCGTTAAGTAATAAAGAAAGTATATGCTTCTGAGATTTTTGGTTTTCGATATTATTTGCTCAATAGCTATTTGGATTTTTTCATTCGAGTTAAGGCGGGACACTGAGGCGGGTAAAAAAATATATTTTTTTTTGCATTTTCTCCAAGTATACATATTCGAGAATATGTGAGAAAATATTCAAGTTAATATATGGAAAATTGGCCAAGTTACAGACGATTTACTGAAAGTTAGCGCCCTGATTTACGTATACTAGAACTTTAAATGGCGTTTTTCTCGAAACGACTTTCCTCAACCTGGCCGGGATTGTAAATTTAGCTATAACTGTCCAATTTTAAATTGAAAAAAAAACCAAAATTTCCGTAATTGCAGTAGCTATCGATTTACGTAGCCGTTTTCTTTTAATTTAGGGTTTTTTAAGCCTCCGAATATAAGTATAAATCTCGCCAAAATGACACTTTTTTTAATACCCGCCATTTTGTGAAAAATGCACGTTTTTGGGAAAATTCGACTTTTGAAGATCGGTGATCAGAATATCTGAAAAATCACTGCACCGATCGACTTTAAATTTCACAAGCTTCTTTTGCACATCAAAAAGCACTGCTCGAACGAAGGAATTATTCACACACCCATAAATATGTATTGTATATAAAAAAATGTGTCAAATATGCTGGTTGCAAATAAAAATACTAGTAATTCAAATACAATTTTCATTCGTTCAAAATAACAATATATTTTAATTCCAGACACTATTACTTCGTGCAAATAAACCTGATTTTTCATTCAGATATACACCAGCAGAATTAATTCTGCACATCTTTAATAAAAATTAGATTTTTATTGACATTTACGCAGAAAATGAATATTCCGCCAAGCAGAAATGATACTGTGATGTTTTTATTTTTATCTATCAAGTTGCTACTTAATCTTTCCCTTACATTCATAAAAATATCAAATATAAGTGATTATAACGTAAAGAGGATCGACAAATACGATTTTTTAAAACCATTTGAAAAGTGTCCAGAATTAATTCCACTAGTGTATCTCTTATATGATCAAATCAACAATCTATGTAGCTCAATTACGTTTTTATGGAATTGTCTCCATCATGGAATGCTTGAAACAATTAAAAAAAATGTAATTGAACCAAATAGCATCGCAGAGAGCCTTGAGGCAACGAAAAAAGTTTCTTGACTTAAATAGATCCTAGTTAAATCGATTAAACTTTTTTAACAGTGTCTGTTTATTTATTAACGTGGAGCGTACGTCGCCCAAGGTCTCCTCTCTCTCTCTCTCTCTCTCTCTCTCTCTCTCTCTCTCTCTCTCTCTCTCTCTCCCTCTCCGTCTCAGGCGCAATAAGAAGAGACAAAGTCTCAACGAGCCCGTTATTGTTGCGCGCGATTACGTTTGACTCACCGCAACGATGCAGAGATCACGAGAGAGAGAGAGAGGGAGAGAGAGAGAGAGAGAGAGAGAGAGAGAGAGAGAGAGAGAGAGAGAGAGAGAGAGAGAGAGAGCTAGAGAGAGAGAGAGAGAGAGAGAGAACGAATATTACTCCCGTTTCTGACTGAGCGGCAATAAGCCTTGGGCGCGATCTTGAAGGATCGAACGAGAGAACGAGCCAAAGAGAGCGTTATTAGCGTTCCTCTTGTGCGCCTGGATCGAGGGGAATACTCAATTCCGGCGAATGTTCATCGAAGGAGTGACAAGTGGAAGATGAACCCAAGTCGGGATAGAGGGTGTCTCGGACACGCAGTACCTACCATTGATGGATGCAAATGAAACTACTACTCAACCAAGGGGGATTACGAGAATGATAAACACACTCAGAAAAAGATTTACTAACGACAAAGAAGTTTGTCTCCCGACGAAAAAGTTTTCTTATTCGTATGTCGGCCTGCTACGATTTTATTAACAGCTAAAAACATTTTTTATTTCAGTTTATGTTTTACATTTACGAAGAATTTTTCTTAAGGGGCCAGTCCACTTTGGAGCCCCGAAAAAGGCTATTTTCGCGTTTTTTTTTTAGAGGATTTTATAAAAGATATAATTATAAAAGTTGTTGGGCTTGATAAATAAAGTCTTGAAATGCATAAGCAAATTTAAAAAATTATTTTTATTCATTTTTAAGTACAAAGACTATAGTTTAACGTGACGCCTCAAAAATAGGTGGAGGTAGCTCCATCGCAATTCGGCAACGGCTTGTCTGAAACAAAAAAATCAAAGTCCATCAGATTAAGTATGACACCAGCTACAAAATGACCCTCGAATATAAAGTTTCATCGAAAAATAAAAAAATGGTAGATGAAAAACGAAAAAAGTAAAAAAAACGCGTTTTTTCGCAGTTTTTCGCAAAAAAAAGAGTATAAATAAAAATTTTAAAACCATCGAGGGTCATCTTGCTGCGAATCATGTTTACAATATGTGGTTCAAATTTCAAGAGAATCGGTTTATTAGTTTTAGAGATACGATGGAGCTAGATTTTGAAAACGTTGTTTCGAGAAAAACGCGTTTGACGTTTATACTATGATCGGCCGAGTGCGCTATACGCTCAGCTAGACGAAATCAGGTCCTGACGTTCAGGTAAAAAAAAAAAATACTTAGAGAGCTCGGATTTTCATAAAATTTGAACACAATATTTCTGAATGTATGTACTTTCGAAACAGTTTGAAAGAAATCGGTTTTTGGAAATTTTCAAAGTAGACTAGTCCCTTAAACTAACTTCCGAATGGAGACTTGAAGCTATGAACATAGCTCAGATCTGAATGACAGAGAAATAAACGGACAGGCAAGTCCGTCATAGAAAGAGAGAGAAAAAAAATGTGGAAAAAATAAATAAAGAAATAAAAATGCAATTTAGCGAAATGGAAAATTGAAAAAATAATAATATTTATAGTGAATAGTGCATTAGTGACAATTTCTACGATGGTCAAGGAGACAGTCCTCCAACGCAAATGACGCCCAGAGAAAGGGAAGCAAAATTTCACACACGCAAGAATAGAAAGCAGAAAATAAAATTATTAAAAAGAAAAAAATTTAACCACGTTTTTAAAACGGACTAACAGGTATAAAATAGTTTCCCCTAGCTGCATGCAGATTTATAACCCAACACAGATTCCTCACCCCATACAGACTCTCCTGAAAATTTGTGATTGTGAATTTTCAATAGCTATGAAAATACTTGCAAGATTTGAAACGAAAAACGTGGGGCGTATAAAATAGATCGATGCATGAATAGTTCACCTAAGTCACTAACAATTTTACTGCACTGCAAATGATTTGAACGGTTGTGTGAGTTTTCTCAACGACAGCTGCTCCCCCCACTCCATCTATTGCATGCACCCCACGTTTTACGTTTTAAATCTTACAAGTATTTTCATAGCTATTAAAAATTCATAATTACAAATTGCCTGGACAATCTGCATGGGGTTCTGCATCTGTATTGATTTATAAATCTGTATGCGGGTAGGAGAAATGATTTTATACTTTTTAATCCGTTTTAGAAACGTGGTTTTAGAAAATCCGTTTTAGAAAATTATTTTTTTATTTAAATAATGTTTTCTTCCTACGTACACGAAGTAGTGAAAATGCCGCCTATAAATTACGTAACTTAAAGGGGGAAGTAAAGGCCTTAATAAAGAGATAAGGTAGAGAAGAGCTTATGGCCGAGAACTCAAATAAATTCCACGAGGACGCTCAGGGTCTACTTCCACTGTCGTCGAATATCCAGAAGTGAATATCCACAAGTCAAATATCCATAAGATGAATATCCATAAGTACGAATATCCATAAGTATGAATATCCGTAAGTCGAATATCCATAAGTGAGTATAGAGTAGAAATGAGTGCCAAAAATGGCAGGTGGTGGAGATAAGTGAGTTTGTTTGGGTTTGTTTGGGTTCCCTCTATACTCACTTTTCCTCTACCTCCCGCCATTTCTGGCACTCATTTATACTCTATACTCACTTATGGATATTCGTACTTATGGATATTCGACTTATGTATATTCGATTTATGGATATTCACTAATGGATATTCTACTCCAATCATCTACTTAATGGCTCCGGAATCGCAAATTAATCAGTAGGTCTTGAAACTTTAACCCTTCGTTGACACACTTATATTTGGCCACGATTTACTTATAGATTTACCGATAGTACTTCATCCACCCGCCATTAAGGGGCTATACCAGTGTGGAAGCTGAAAATTTGGGTGATTTTTGGAAATTTTTTGGAAGAAAAGCACTCAATTAATTGTTTCGGAAAATTAGGAATATACTTGACTATATTTGACCTATATTACATATTTTTTTCATAGAAAAATATTGAGATTCAATCGACTTATGCGCTGCCTTCGGAGGCGCCAAAAAAAAAGTTCCTCCACTGCTGACATGATTCCGGCCTATTGAGTAGCTGAAACCGAAAAAGGAAAAAATGTCGTTAACCTGGAAGATATTTCCTGTACAATGACGTAGGATTTTCAAAAAATATCAAAATCTAACAAAATGGCGCAGTTATGAAAAAAGCCTGTTTTTTTGCCTATAAAATGGTCGTTTTTTTCAATGCCAAATCGTCAATTTTCATCCAATCAAAAATATCCTCCGTCATTGTAGAGTAAATATATTCAAGACAACTCAGTTCAAATTTCAAGTCAATCGGATAATTGCTCTTTGAGTTAAAATGTCAGTAATTATGAAAAATCTCGTTTCGAGAAAAACGCGTTTAAAGATTTAACTATAGATTTGTTGTCTACGAGCGGTTACGCTTCAGAAGGCTGCCATTCGGGGAGTATTAGATATACATTCTTGACGGTATAAACTGTCGAAAAAGGCAAAAAAATCGATTTTTTTTAAGTGTCCCACTGGTATAGCCCCTTAACAACCCTTCAGTCCGTTTTTATTTATTTATTTTTAATCAGAGATACACTCTAAATATTTCTTAATATGTCTTCATAATTGAGATTCGGAAAGGATAAGATTGCATTGTAAAAAATTATTGAAAACTTGCAATTTTGGAAAAGTGAGCATTTTATTATAAATTTCCCTGGGTGGAAATGACCCGGTATGTCAACCTACGGTTGAACGCGTTTTCCCGAAAATCACATTTTCGTGAATCTTGTACAAGATAACTCAAGAACTATCTGATCGATCATTTTCAAATTTCGGATACTTTTCGATCACATAACAACAGTCTACGTAAATTTAAAGTTTTCAATAATATTATTTAACAAAAACACCTTTTTCGTTAATATATACTACAGTAAAAATTTCGTGACAAATAGAACATTTCATTAAACACGTACCATTTTTTGAATTTTCACTTTTCTTCGGATTTTTTAGGTTCACATAGAGCGTGTGGGTCTTAGAAGTCTGAAACTTTTTGGCTCTGATGTTTCAGATCAATGTATCAGACGCTAGGGTCTACGTCGTGGAACAACTCAGATGGCAACCGTCTCTCCATCAAGTGTCTTACGGCCGCCACTTTGAATATAAAGAAAAACAATTGGAAATACAACAGATGTAATATGAACCTATATAAAATTCCAATTAAGTAAAATAAATAGTTTCGACACAAAAGAATTTTGAAAATTCGCCTATTTGCAGCCGCCTAAAGGGATCTCCCCTCTCAAATTGCAACAAAAAGTTTTGGTAAACATTCCTCAAATTGGCCGATTCTTAAACATCTCTATCCATTTAATAGTAACCAATGATGAAAAAAAAAAAAAATGTACTCGAAAATCGAACGTTTTTTCTACAACTTCCAATTTTCGTAAAAAGTAAAATCGTACGAAAGTCCCATTATTCTATTGTACTAAAATTATATTCTCTATTTTTCATTTCAGATTACCCTAGTTATCAGACCCACCCCCAGCGACTGGCCATTCAGCAACAGGGGCACTTTGTTCAACCAATAATAATTCCATTCTTTATCGATATTTTGCAATTACAAAAAAACTCAACCTTGTCAAGACTATGTATCAATTACGTGTAAAATTTCCCCCTCGTCAGTTCGATACTCTCGCCAGAATAAAATCTTAAAAATCGACCTCTTCATTCCCAATCCTATACAGCCCCACCAACAAATTCCTGCATTGTGCTTCTCGAATAATTTATCAAAACGTGCACATAACACGCATCCACCAACAATTCTCCTCGTTACGATTCGGTGCTCCGCAAAAAAAAACAACCAATTAACCAACAGTCCCAATCGCTTTTTCTTCCAATTAAAGTGATCGCCAGTGACAACGAAAGTCAGGTCCCGAGATTTAGGCACTTCCACACCGCGTAACGTACGTGCGTCCCTCGATAGCCTTCATCGCGCTAAGACGCGCGCGTCCCGACGTTATTCCGCCATAGCGTCCGGTGATAGGACAGACACGCGGAGGAAGCAAAGGAAACGTACTGGAACGGAACGAAGGACGTGATCGCCAAGCCGTGAAACGTCCGTACGGATGCCGTGTGTACCTACGTATACATTCTCGAAAGAAACGCCAAAGCATGCCAGCTCTTCCGAGGATCGTATACCGCCGTCAGCATCTCGCGCGATTAATTCGTAGAGAAAGATAAAACGGTGTGTGGACCCGAATATCAATTAACCGGTCGATCGGGACCTACCGCAACGCTCTCGAGGCCCCAAATTTCGGTGTAGGTTGTATTGATTTCGGGCGCTGGCGCGACGCGTTCTTCCATCTGCCGACGCCAACAAGGGGAAAACTCGATTGCGCCTCTCCTATCGTCTATATATATATATATATATATATATATATATATATATATATATATATATATATATATATATATATATATATATATATATACACATACAGGGTGGACCATTTAAGGAGGTTGGAGCGTTAGCCACAATCCAAGGTTAAATTTGATAAAAAAATACATGTTATTGTTTACACTATACTGAGTCTTTACGAATTTTTTGAACTTTTTCCACCACCATACAGCAGAGATAAAAATAGCATGTAATTTAACGTAAATGTAAAAAATTTAAATTATGTAAAATAAAAAATTTGAAAATGTAAAAAAAATGTAAAAAATGTAAATGTAAATAGTAAAAGTAAATGTAAATGTAAAAAATAAAATGTGAATATTAAAACTAAATGTAAATGTAAAAAAAATGTAAAAAATGGAAAATAAAAATAAAAAATTTAAACATAACTGTAAAAAATTTAAAATGTATGTAATTTAACGTAAAATGTAAAAAAACGTATGTAATTTAACGTGCGGTTAGATGGGCAAGACTTTCACACTAAAGGTTGTGTAATTTTTATTGTTATTTAGCACCAAGATCAACCATTTCTAACAACGGATTAACGCAAACTGAAACTTTGTGAACATTTAAAAAAAAAATCCTCATCTTGCTCTTCGTAAACCATGGGCCAATAATCTCGTGACGTAAATATGAATAGGCATAATTATGAATTACTCAAAATTTCATTGCGAATTGTATAAAACATTCGTTGTCGTAGTTTTTTCATAATAATCATCGATAATGTTATGCTTTTTCAAGTTGGTAGTAACACAAAAGTTTTTCTACTTTACGTAATAAAAATGTTAAAAAGCATAAATCGCCCTTTAATTATATATTTAAGAAAATAGCATATATAGAATAAATCTGTACCTCGTGTGCATTTTTTTGAGGTTCATTGAAGAAAAAAAAATGAATAAACCGTCATTTGACTCAACTGAATTGCTCCAACCTCCTTAACGTGACCACCCTAAATGTCTTCGTTGCCTTTATCAGAGTGACGAAAAAAATGTCAGGAGGTACCGTAAAACGGGGCTACTTTGAACTGGTTTTGAAAGTTTTTTGTAGGTAACTTTTTTTTAACATCCTACATACCAACTTTTCTTGCACCAATAGAACAGTGTGTCCTTTGGCTATCAAATGTATAAGGAAGTCAAGCTCCACCACCCCCTCACAATTTGATATATACATTTTTTTTAAGTGTCATTGTAGCCCCGAGTGTGGGGCTTCTTTGACAGAGCATTGAAATACATTAGTAGATTAAGGGTTATTTTGGATTCTAACTTAATAGATTAAGGGTTATTTTGGATTCATTTTCATAAAAAATGTAATATTCTATGCATTATACATGGAATTGAATGAAAAACAACGATTTTTTATAACCAAATTGTCATCGTTATTAAGGCAGCAGAACTCGAACAATTTTCGTCCAATCGACTTGAAATTTTAACTGTAGCTTCTTAGATTGCTTCAACAGTCAAGTACGAGCGCTTTTTTCGATGAATCGGAAATTGTAAAAAAATATATCACTTTTGAGATTAAAATTATGGTGGAAAAAACGAACTTTTTAAAATGTCGTCTCTATTTTTATTTTTATTATTTTTAATTCCCCCGCACTTGACTGCTAAAAATAATATAGTTAACGAAAATATTTCACTCTTAGTTCCGGCACTAAATTTACGACAGTTCTACTGCGTGTCGCGGAGGGGGTTTCGATGGAATTATTCATTTATTCTATAAAACGGGCAGTGTCAATGCACTTAAAAGTAAACATCGCAAGATTAAAACAAACGAAGAAATTTTCTGCATAAAAAATTCAATTACATAATTTTCATATTCTTATTATCAATACTATGACGATTTCCCGTTTTGACATGTGTATTTTTGTGACAAATCATTTCAAGTTCAAGATATCATAGGTCGTTGGATGCGTCTGAATAACAGTTACAACGTCTCAATAAAACAAAAAACATGTTCGCGTTTGAAAAGTCATTGATGACCTTGAGAATGCAAAACCTATGACCATGACAAAGATAAATTTTTCACCACGGTATTAGCCATTGGAAATCAATGAAGTTTCCTTCTGACATTTTTTTCGTCACTCTAAAGGCAACGGAGATATTTCGGGTGGTCACGTTAAATGGTCCACCCTGTATATATACAGGGTATTCCAGAACTGGAGGCGTTGCCTGAAATGGGGGTTTGGGGGTAAAATTCTGAGTCGATTGATATAAGCATGTATGTATCTCAGATCAACCTTTGAATTATTATCAATTTTTAAAGGCGGGCCAATCACGTGCGCCCGCCTTTAAAACTGAATAATAATTCAGGGGTTGATCTGAGACACACACATGCTTATATCAATCCAATTAGAATTTCACCCCAAACCCCCCATTTAAAGAAACGAATTCAGTTCTGGGACACCCTGTATATATAAAGGGTGTCCTGTTATGAATGGATAATCCTGCAACTGTCGATAGGTCACATCATGTCCTACTATATACTGGAATTTCAGTTTAGTAAAAGTCCCACGATTTCGAGATTTCGGGCTTTATGTTATTTAAAAAAAATAATCTGCTTTTGGTTTTTCGCATGCGATTTCTACAAATGATATGAATAGACAATAACTAAGCAACTTTTTTAAGTAATTGGCAAGATATGCGTAAGAAGTACATTTTTTTTACACTGCAGGCTATCAAAGTCAGATGTTCGAATTGGTTTGTATGAAAATTCTGTATAAGATCTTTTTTCATAAAGTTTCCTTAACGTTCAAGGTTAAAAAGAATACTTTTCTAGATAAAACAAATAACCAAGAGTATTTTTTTTAAAACCGGTTGAAAAAAGTTATCATTTGTAGAAACAGCATGCGAAAAACCAAAAGCAGATGATTTTTATCTCGAAAACGGTGTGACTTTTACTAAACTGAAATTCCAGCATATAGTAAGACATAATCTGACCTATTGACAGTTGCAAGATTAGCTATTCATAACAGAACACCCTGTAAATACAAGGTGACCCGAAAAGCGCTGTCCAAAAAGTGCATTGTCGAGCCGTAAATAAACTTAACAACTGAACGCTAACGTAAATGACTTGGATTTTTATCTAAAGATAAAAAAAAAGGTTTGAGAGGATCAGTCTCATATTCAGGATTATATTCGGGTGATAAAAAATACTTATACTAGTCTCAATGACTCCAAATTGCTTTTCAAAACTGTTAACGAGAAACATCACTTTACCCTTTATATTACCGTATGACAGTTCTGTGATAAAACATCCAAGTTCTCACAAAATCCCACATTGACATGTAATCCTTTTAAAAATCAATGTCACACGACGGCTACAAACAGTTCTATGATTTTTCAGTGCATTTCATGCAAACTCAATGGAGTTATGGTTGGATCAAAATTTCTTCAAAGTTCACTTATCGTGAGTTAGCAAGATTCGAGTGTGCGCAAAGTTTAAAAAAATCGAGAAAAATA
>OZ023312.1:13515218-13542718 GCA_964007375.1 Ophion obscuratus | reverse complement strand
TTTGAATTTTTGGCAGACTTTTATGCAAAATAGTTCAATTTTTGGTACAATTTACACTACGTATAGCCTTGTAAAATTAGTTGTAATCGAAAAAAACTTTCGTTCAATCACCAGTCAATGCTATTTTGAATAAGTGTGCAAAATTTTAATAAGATCGATGCATTAGTTTTTGAGAAATCGTGTCCACCGACCTAAAAAATAGTGTTTTGAGAAAAAAGCGATTTCCTGCGTAGCTCCCGGCCGGTCTTTCCCATCGGAGGGAATTCCCAAAGTCTCTCTCTCCTATACTCTTACTCCGATTGACTTAAAACTATGGGAGAGTATTCTAGACATATTGAGTATTCTACAGATTGTACTATTAGACAATCAAATAAAAAATTGATTTTCTGAATTTTGCAAACTCACATAACCCCTTAAAGTTTCAAGACTATGTTGTGCCCAAATACACCCGATTGATCTGCGATTCCGTGGCCATAAAGTCTGTCAGCTTCCTCGTAGAGCTTATTTTCGGCCATGAGCTCTTTTTTCGGTTATAAACTGATCTCTCTCCTCAATTAAAGGGTTAGGCCACAGTAACGGGTAGAAAATCATGTGCGAATTTAACAATTTTTTTCGTATGAAAAAGCGATTCACTCATAAAATTAAATACACTTAGTATGAATATCAAGCTGTTAGAAAATATATATATATTTTTTTTTCGATGTATAAAATGGCCACTAATACTTTCTTTTGTTATCTTTTTCTTTAGGCGCTCCGCGCCGTGGCATCTAGCATCCACAATTTTTTACCTAGGACAAAAAACAAAAATTCTCGTGTAAAAAATGCAATTAGGAACAGAACATTTAAATTTGAAGTAAATCGAGTGAAAATTGTTAAAGTTACTTGTCACGCCAATTGGAAAACCGCTGTTTCGAGAAGTTTCGAGTAGTCGGCCATTTTGTACATCGAAAAAAAAAAGATATATTTTTCAACAGCTTCACATTCATACTAAATAGATGTGTAATTAATGTTATGAGTAAATCACTTTTTCATACTCAAAAAATGGTTGAATTCGCACATGATTTCATATCCGTTACTGTGGCCTAACCCCAAAAAATAAAATGATAAACCAAGCGCCTTTGCTTGATTTCAATAAATCCTTTTCATCATCACATTCGATAATTCGTATGCTGAGTAATAAAGAAGCCAAAACCTCGAGGTCTTCTTTCACCAACCACCAAAATATCCTCCCCCAGTAACATCCCAACTAAAGAGTCTCTCAATGACGTTCCAATCTCCCTCAGGATCCTCCCTAAGTATCAACCTCAGCATCCGAATCCATCCAGTTCCCTGCTCGTCTCAATATTTCCTCGCGCCTTCCCCTCCCCAGCAAGCAACCTCCTACAAACAGCGTTCACCCCACCTCCCTTGGACTCCCTCCTCAATCCTCCTAGGCTTCCCAACATTCTAATTTCGCCCTCTCAATGGATTCTATTTGTTCGAGCATCGACATTTTTCAATATGAACCTGCTCTCATTGCCATACTCGTACAGACTTCCACCCCCTCCCTCCTCTCCCCTCCTCTCGCAGGGGCATCAGCATCGTCCTTTCGTCCATGTGCAACGTTCCACGTAAGTGTGTACGTACATATTGTGTACGCATACGTACACGCGAATACACATCTCGGTGAGGCAGGACTACAGAGCCTAGCAACGCTATTGATTTCCTTCCTTCCCTCGAGCTTTTGCCACGAGTGAATCTCAACGAAACTTACTCACGTGCTCTCGTCCTCCAACCCAGAATGCTTTTACCGGCGAATTTGCACCAGCGAGTGCTCTCCTTTGATCCGAAAAATAAAATAAAAATAAAAGTGCATAAAATTGATCAAAAAAAAAATCAAGGAGAGCGATTGTACTGGAGGATCGTGCGATTTCAGCGTGGGAGGTTTCCGTGCCGTTTGACGGAGAGAAACGAGAGCTGGTCGCCTCCCGTGGATGCGTAATGAGGAGAGTGCGGCATGTCGTAGGATAAAAGTGACAGTAATTTTCATCTCGTACTCACTCGCATCCTTTCACCTTTCCAGAAGGGTGGAGGGGCGGCTGTGGGAAGAGGGGAGTGCACTCCACCGTTCTTTCTTCCCGATATGCGGCTCCGATTCGGGTCAAGTTCACGCTCCGAGTCCGTCTACCGCGTGCTACCGCTGTCGAGCTCTCTTTCACTCTCGCCTTTACTCCCAGGCCGGCACACATAGTTGGGCGCCCGCGTGTCTCTTTCATCCGCGCCGCGCTCAACGGGCTCCTCCTGTGCCTACCTGCCGCCGTTAACCGTCGCACCAACGCTCGGCGACTCTGGCCACCTCGAACGCTCTTGCTCTACCTACGCCGCGTTGGCGAACACATACACACCGAGACACGACGGGCGTGGATACACAACCTTCTTTCACCTCGGCCTGAACGGCCGCGCGAGAGACTCGTCGTCTGCACCGTATG
Source organism: Ophion obscuratus (assembly GCA_964007375.1). Lineage (NCBI taxonomy): Eukaryota > Metazoa > Arthropoda > Insecta > Hymenoptera > Ichneumonidae > Ophion > Ophion obscuratus. The sequence goes on along the minus strand of OZ023312.1, from coordinate 13,540,250 downwards.
CGGTCCCATTATATCCATTTCACTCCCACGTAACAGATATTACGTCGATTATATCGCCTCAGTGTCAATGCCACGCGTGAACGCGTGTACGGGGAGAGGGACACCGGGCACGCTTGGCCGAGATGTTGCAACATCGATTATGCGGTTGCACCCGCGTAACGAGATTTTTATACAGTCATCGTGGGTGTATGTGAAATTTGGTTTTATGCGGTTTTGTTTAGATTACTTCTTTGGTGACGCAAAACTGTATGCTTTTTTCTAAATCTTATCACTGTACTGATCACTGTACTGATCCTAGTTCAACACTTTAGGGGAGATATACACCTGGCAGCAGAGATGTCCATACCTCGATACTTTTGTATCGAGATACAAAAAAGATACTCGCTGCATTTGTATCGAGTAGCGAAAAAAATTTCGCTACTCGATACATTCGTGGCGAGTATCGAAAAAAATTGCGCTACATTTTTATCGAGTAGAGAAATTTTTTCGCTACTCGCTACATTTTTATCGAGTAGAGAGATTTTTTCGCTACTCGCTACATTTGTATCGAGTAGCAAGATTTTTTCGCTACTCGCTATATTTGTATCGAGTAGCGAGATTTTTTTTGGCTACTCGCTACATTTGTATCGAGTAGCAAAATTTTTTTCCGCTACTCGCTACATTCGGATCCAGTAGCGAAATCTTTTTCGCTATTTGCTATAAATGTATCGAGTAGCTCAATTTTTTTCGTTACTCGCTACAAATGTATCGAGTAGCGAAATTTTTTTCGCTGCTTGCTACAAATTTATCGAGTAGCGACATTTTCATCGCTACTCGCTACATTTGTATCGAGTAGCGAATTTTTTTGGCTACTCGCTACATTTGTATCGAGTAGCGAAATTTTTTTCGCTAATCGCTACAAATGTAGCTTTTGTAGCTTTCGCTACTCGCTATAAATGTAGCTCGATACTTTTGTATCGAGATACAAAAAAGATACTCGCTACATTTGTATTGAGTAGCGAAAGAAATTTCGCTACTCGATACATTTATAGCGAGTAGCGAAAAAAATTGCGCTACATTTGTATCGAGTAGCGAAATTTTTTCGCTACTCGCTACATTTGTATCGAGTAGCGAGATTTTTTCGCTACTCGCTACATTTGTATCGAGTAGCGAATTTTTTTCGCTACTCGCTACATTTGGATCGAGTAGCGAAGTCTTTTTCGCTATTTGCTACAAATGTATCGAGTAGCGAAATTTTTTTCGCTACTCGCGACAAATGTATCGAGTAGCGAAATTTTTTTCGCTGCTTGCTACAAATTTATCGAGTAGCGACATTTTTTTCGCTACTCGCTACATTTGTATCGAGTAGCAAATTTTTTTTGGCTACTCGCTACTCGAAACATTTGTAGCGAGTAGCGAAAAAAATTGAGCTACATTTGTATCGAGTAGTGAATTTTTTTCGCTACTCGCTACATTTGGATCGAGTAGCGAAATCTTTTTCGCTATTTGCTACAAATGTATCGAGTAGCGAAATTTTTTTCGCTACTCGCTACAAATGTATCGAGTAGCGAAATTTTTTTCGCTGCTTGCTACAAATTTATCGAGTAGCGACATTTTTTCGCTACTCGCTACATTTGTATCGAGTAGCGAATTTTTTTGGGCTACTCGCTACGTTTGTATCGAGTAGCGAAATTTTTTTCGCTACTCGCTACATTTGTATCGAGTAGCGAATTTTTTTTCGCTAATCGCTACAAATGTAGCGAGTAGCGAAATTTTGTTCGCTACTCGATCCAAATGTAGCGAGCAGCGAAATTTTTTTCGCTACTCTTTCCCTACTCTAAATTTTGTTCGAAAAATCGGTATACCGATATAGCACTGTAGTGGCGAACACAGACACTTTTCGGCTTCTTCTTCTCTCTATACATAACCGACGGTTAATCATAGGCAACACAACGGCACGTGAAATTAAAAAAAAATCAAGACCGATGCTCATCTTATATAGGGGAGACCGGGGCAAAACGGGATGTGTAAATAAATCACGGATTTGTTTTTTTCAAAATTCTGTTTTTTTTTCAAGTCGTTTCTATTTTGAAAAATTACTTTTAAGTCAATAACTTCTTAGGATAAATTCGTACAATTTTTGTTCAAATGGGAACATTGTAGCCCTTGAAAAGACGCGTCGATCGAATATTTTATCATTACTCTTCAATAATGTCTTCACCCTCAAAAAAATTATTGAAGTACCAAAAAAAAATTGTTTATTGAATAACTCAAAAACAATAGATTTTTCGTGTATGGTTTAAGTGTACGAATAGTAGAGAATAATTTTCTCTATATTTTCGTTTCTATGGACCACCCTTGAAATTTGCTTCTTCAAACCCCTCTCGGGGGGTTGAAAATAAAAAATGAAATTCTGGGAAAACTATTGACCGCACGAATTCGCCGCCGTGGACAATGTTTAGATTCAACGGTCAGCTACATTTTTGTCCACAGCGCCAAACTCGTATCCCTTTATTTTCGGTCAATAGTTTTCCCAGAATTTCATTTTGAATGTTCAACCCCTGGGAGGGGTTGGAAAAAGCAACATTAAAGGGAGAAAATATTCTTTACATTTCGTACATTAAAACCATCCCCGAAAAATCTATTGTTTTTTAGTTATTCAATAAACCATTTTTTTATAAATATTTCAACAATTTTTTTGGCAGTGAAGATATTATCGGAGAGGAATAATCAAAGACTCAATCCACGCGTCATTTCAAGGGCTACGATGTTCTCATTTGAACAAAAATGATGTGAATTTTTCCTAAAGAGTTGTCGAATTAAAACTGATTTTTCAAAATTTCACCCAACTTTTTCACCCTCAAAATGAACTTCCACGACTCCGACGCTGCGGACAAAAATAAAGGCCGGATTTTTCTGAACATTTTGTCTCCCAGTGCTGACCTTGTAGCGGTTGTACTTTGACATTAATCCACCCCCATCCCCCTTCATCCCCTTAAAAAAACCCCTCCACCCCGATTTTTGGGCAAACTTGGATTTATCACCCGCGGCATTTCCAAAATCACCTGTCAAAAAACTAGCTTTCTTCTAATTTTTCCGATTCCAATATACAGCACGACTGTACTAATATGCAATTATCGGTTAGCGATCTATTCGCCCGATGGATTTTTACTTTTTCCATTTAATTAAATTTTAATATCTCATAGAGTTTCTCCAAAACCTATATTAAATTTACGTGGAAACGTGTACTTTTCATGAAAAGCTTCGAGTACCGACTGTTAACTCATTTATAATTTCGTTGAGATTTCGCCACTTCTGTAAACCACGATGTAAATATTAAGATAATATCTGAAAAATCTTAACTTTTTTTATTATTTAATTATATTAATTATATTAATTATTATTTATTTAATTATCAATGCCTACGCGTTATTTTTCCTGATTCCACTCATCGCTACTACTGGCATTGAGTAATTTTGATTTTGGTATCGAAAGAAATTTCGATACAAATGCAGCGAGTAGCGAAGAAATGTTGCTACTCGATAGAAATGTAGCGAGTAGCGAAAAAAAATTCGTTACTCGCTACTTAAGTATCGAGTAGCGAAATTTCTTTCGCTACTTGCTACATTTGTATCGAGTAGCGAAGTTTTTTTCGCTACTCGCTATATTTGTATCGAGTAGCGAGTATCGGTCGATATAAAGTTTGGACATCTCTGCCTGGGAGCCGGAAAAAAGGTCAGTTTGGGAATTTTTTTCGAGGAAAACTATTTGAAATTTCGGATTGGGGTTTTAATGATCTAAAAGTAGGTATATACATTCAAGAATATGTTTAATTTTCTTTATTTAAAAATATCAAAAACATACAAGGATATGTTTACATACATACAATACAAATCAACATACAATATCAAAAACATACAAGGATTGTATGATGCTTGGAGCGTCGTAAAAAAATCTGCGTATACGGTACCCACTGGCGTTTCTTCAAAAATCATCTGAAAAAAAAAACCAAAAAGGTTATTAAATTAGATACTATAATCTAGTACTTGTCATAGCCGATTTTGAAAATATCGATTTATGACAAAATGGCGGACGTTTTAACATAAATAGTGATTTTTGGGCCAAAAATTAGTTATTATTTTGCCTATAAAACAAAAAGTAAGTAACGGAAAAAAAAATCTTGTGACAATTACTAGACAATGGTGTATAGAATAACCACAAGAAACCTCAAGGCAATCGGTTCATTGGTTTTCGAGAAATTTTGGGTACCGATTTGAAAAACGTGGTTTTGAGAAAAACGCGTTTGAAAATTTGGGAACGAATAAATCATGAAATTTGTCAACTTGCATGGAATCATCGATACCAGTGCCCATAGTGTAGGTCTTCTACAGTCGACGGAATGTTCATAGCTTCTAAATCCTCGACCTCGACCATTTAGGGTTATATCTCTCCTTAAGGGGCCAGTCCACTTTGAAAATTTCAAAAAATCGAAAGCAAGCAAGACTTGAAGCAATTGACGATGATGAGCAATCAGAAGGGATTTTGTACGGTGCAGGAATTCTGGCAGGAATTGCCGATTGAGTTTAGGTAAGATTTTTTGACAGTGTAAACTTCAAACGCGTTTTTCTCGAAACATCGTTTTCAAAATCCAGCTCCATCGTATCTCTAAAACTAATAAATCGATTCTCTTGAAATTTGAACCACATATTGTAAACATGATTCGCAACAAGATGACCCTTGATGGTTTTGAAATTTTGATTTTTACTCTTTTTTTGCGAAAAACTGCGAAAAAACGCGTTTTTTTTACTTTTTTCGTTTTTCATCTGCCATTTTTTAATTTTTTGACAAAACTTTATATCGGACGGTCATTTTGTAGCTGGTGTCATACTGAATCTAATGGACCTTGATTTGTTTGTTTCAGACAAGCCGTTGCCGAGTTGCGATGGAGCTACCTAGTCCACCTATTTTTGAGGCGTTACGTTAAACTATAGTTTTTGTACTTAAAAATGAACAAAAATGAATTAAATTTTTTTTTCAATGTAGTTCAAGCCTTTATTTATCAAGCCTAACAACTTTTATATTCCCATATTTGATAAAATCCTCAAAAAAAAAAATCGCGAAAATAGCCTTTTTTCCTGGCTCCAAAGTGGACACAGTGGCTCCAAAGTGGTACAGAACTACCTTAAGGCAGTAGTCTGATCTAGAGCGAGATTTTTGACTTCATTTTTGAGTTGGAATAACTTTTAAACCGTTAAAGTTGTCTTGATGAAATTTTACATATGTATTTATTGTTCCTTTGAGAATGTATCTACATTAAAACAAAAATTATTTTAAATATTTTCATGTAGTTTTTTTATTTTTTTTACTACATGGTCCGCCGAAAACCGCCTCAATCGGCGCCCACTCTGGGTGATGTATGCATATGAAAAAAAAACATATATATTCTCAATCTGTATGAGTATTCTGAGCACTGGTCGCAGAATTAGTACTTAAAAAAATTTGTTACATAATGGCAGCCTGTTAAACTTTGATTAACGATATTTCATACATTTTCGGGTATTCGACGAGTTTGAAAATGTGGGCAAAATTATTGTTCGACTCAATTCTGCTACCAGTCCTCGGAAAGAGGCTACCGAAGGTATGTGCATAATTTGAGCTCGATTGGTCAATTAGTTATCGAGATATCATGGGCGCCGATTTAAAAAACATAGTTCTGAAATGAACGCGTTCAAAGTTTTGATACCGGGAGCGCGCAGCTGCTTCCCGACCGCGTTACCTGAGCGCGCGGCTTGCCTATAATTTCTATTACTCTGCTAATTTTTAAAATATCAGTAAACGGTTGTCACGAGCGTATTAAGAAAGGTCTGAGGAATAATAAAATGAAGAAAAAAAATCGATTTTGTCAAATTTCTAGACCAGACTACTGCCTTAAGGTAGCTCTGTAGGTACACGTATGAGCCAAAAGTTTCGGTCGAAGCGTATAGTAACATCCAATGCCTGTACGATGCTGTTGATTGTACATTTTTTATGGAGCTTGTACCCTCTATATGTCCCACAAATTCGCACCTTATGCATAGATAGGTCTCATACTCGTATAGAGAGCGGCGCTGTAATCCTGGCAACAGCGCGATTTTCCTGCTCTCATAACGTTGAGTATTTTTTTCCGGTCGAAAATGGAACCTTTTTCCACAGCTTGTCATTTACGTGTTTTTCGAAATAAAAAAAAGTATCCTTACACACGAGAGTTTTATCATTATACTAAAAGTAGATTTTTTTATTTTCCATCTCAGATCAGCCTAGTTGCCAGAACCACCTACACCGATTGGCATGCGGCAACGATGGCACTTTCTTCAAATAATGATAACTCCATTGTTTATCAATATTTGTCGATTTAAAAAAAAATTCAAACTCGGCAAGACTGTATATCAATTGTGTGTAAAATCCCAACCTCGTTATCCCAATACTCTCAGCAGAAAAAAATATTGAAAATCGACCTGTTTTTTAAGCCCCCAATGCAGAGCCGGTAATCCTCGAAATCTCTGGGACACGTTACGCATTTGGTTTCTTTGTTTATCTAACTTCTCAATACGAACAAAAGAGAACATTGATGGCGCTTTTTCTACAAAAACCATCACGCTAAATGTGCTAATTTTGGGTCGATTTATTTAGGTGAAATAACCGATAACCTCGTTTCAGTTTCTGGACACACATGCCTTTGCCCCTCTATACCATATACAAAAGATTCAGCAGCGATCTAATAATCAAGTACATGCTTGCACTGCCTTAAAAAGGAAGGTTTTTTTAAAATCCGATTCAGGAAAAAAAGCTTTGACCGTTTGCAAGTCAACTTCTTTTAGACAGATGAACGGCAATTTGAAAAATGATACTCATCGTTGTAGCATCCCCATTCTAACCCTGCCAGGTTGATTTTAGCTTGCAAAAACGCACCTACACTAAGAAAAAAAACCAATTGAATGAAAAAAATATATTGGTTGATCCAAATAAATGCGCTGCTGCGGAGTGCCACCGATAGATAAGATTGTTACAATACTATAAAATATTGAAAAACGTGATTGATTTAAATAACATATTATTTTATTTGAAAAAGCTCTTCTGTTCTCTGGACATCTACAATATCCTTTGAAAAAAAATTATATTCTATTGAAATCATTCTATATAAGGTAAATGTCCCAATTATTGAACACTATCTTGTATTCTAATTATTTCTCATTCACCTGCATGCATTTACTTATTTATAAAATTTCATTACATATATGGAACTTTTAGCTATCGAAATGTTACCTTACTTATGCAAAAAAAGCTTTAATTAATAGAGAAAAAAATTATTTAATCAGCAACGGTGACTCGTTTTGACGTCTCGTGGTAACTGCTTATCGTTTTTGCTAAGACGCGCCGCTTCATGCGTAAGGGCATAAAAAATTCAAAAACTGTCGCATCTCAAAAAGTAAAGGCGTTTCAGGTTCCTCAGAAAATTTCTTACAAATTACTATTTTTATGAAAAAACTTTATTTAATTATTTGTTAAAAAATAGGGTGTTCGATCATTGGGACATAGAAAATGCAGTGTGTCCCAATTATTGAACACTCGAATTCTCCAAGTTGGCGTCATTAAACCCATAAAAACATCGAGACAGTTAACGTGTGACAGATCGTGTGAATCGGATTTATTCAAACAAAAACTGTAAGTTCCTGAATAAACTTACCTCTATTCTTTTAATAATAACTCTAAGATCGCCAAATATATTTTTCATTTGTATTTTCGTGCAATAAACATAAAAGGAAAGTAAACAGAGAATATAACCTAAATGTAACCTAAAAATACGAATTAACTGTTCAATATTTTTTGCTCTCCGATATTTCAGGGAGCCAAGCTGCGACAAAATCAAACAAAAACAGAATATGAAAACGAGGAAGCTGAAAAGAAAAAGAAAATAAAGTTCGAGTTGAAAAGCGAAAACAAACCAAATGCGAATGAACCAAAAACCTTTCAAAAGAGACTAAATATATATTTTTGTATTTTTACATGATTAACAAAAGATTACTTAAGTGTTTCATTTTGCTTTTATTTCTCAATATTGTACCCAAAATAATATTTTTAGAACGGAAAAAGAATTCTCGAGAGTGTTCAATAACTGGGACATGCCTGTTCAATATTAGGGACATAGGCACTTCCAGTGTTCAATAATTGGGACATTTGCATTCTTCACATTGTTATTCTTTTTTTTTCATTTAAAATCATTTAAAAATAATTAAAAGGGTGATTTTTCGAAAGTAAAAATATCAAAGTATCATTTGAACCTGAAAGCGATGGTTTTTTCTTGATTTTATATTTTTTTCTCACCGAATTCAATCCCCCAGATTCTTAGCTGTTCAATAATTGGGACATTTACCTTACGACCCGTAGACGTATGGATGAAATAATTAAGCGGTAGCTACAACATTTTTTATTTCGTACAAAAATATAATCAATAGAATTAATTATTTCTTTACTGCATCGAAACGAATATGCCATGGGACGTAAGTTTGTCAATTTGTTTGAAATCTTAAATAAAAAGTGAGCATTAGAATGATCATCCACGATAATAGTGGAGAGAATATCAGATATCCAATGGAATATCCATGGAGAGAATATCAGATATTCGACTAATAAGAACAGATACTATACTTTGATCTTAGCCACAGGCCAAGAAGCGATACTCTTTAGAGTTTCTCCGGCGTTTAAGGGATCGTCTCAGTGTGACCCTCCGAAAAATCACTCATTTGCGCGATTTTTTTTTAAATGTTCAAATAAACTAATCGGTCCGGTTTTTTTTAAATAAATAAATACATTCATAACGAATACAAAATGATTTTTTTTATGTTTATTTATTGGATGTACAATAGTTAAATAAATTGTTGAAATGACACGTAATAAAAAAAAGGTCCTGTACGGTTTTCACGATTGCAGCCGCAATTTTGATCTGAAACAAAAATTTCAAAAAGATTATTAATCTGTAGGAAAGTCGCTATCGCGCTATGGAAGGGGTTTTTTTTTTAATTTCACGAAATGGCGGCGGTTTGAACAAAAAGTATCGAATTTGGCCCTTTTTCTCGACTGTTTTTCGTAAAAAAAAAATAGGAAGATTTCCAAAAAAAAAGCTTCCATAGCGCTATAAAGAATGACGTTAAAAATGTTCTCTTCAAAGAGGAACTAGATATCTTCAAAACTCTTCCTTTGAGAGTGGAGACCGTTTTGAAAAACACTATTCTGAGAAAAACGCGTTTAAAGATTGGCGAGGCAGATGTCTCGCTCCGTTCCCTTTCTACAAGAAACGTTGTAGCGACCGTAATAATTTGAATTTCGATTTAAACATTTGAGAGAATGTTTATTACAGTGTATACTATCCGATAATGCAACAAAAAAAATCGATTTGTCGAAAATTTCACACTGAGACGATCCCTTAAGTAGATTTTCGGTTCGCACTACGCTTACGAGAAACGAGCGCGCGTGCGGCTTCTAGCGGTTACTCCGAGAACTACGGGTTTCCTCACACCTATAATTTCGGTGGCGCTCGGCCATGGTTCCGTTGAATTTTTTCAACCAAATGCGCATGAAACAAATTTTATTTTCGCATAATTTTTTAACCAATTCAGACATTTGCTTAATACTTTTCAATGAAAATAAAATATTAATATTTTAACGAATAATGTACTTGGAAATCAATATCGGATATGGTAAAAAAAAAAAAATAATATATTTACACAATAGAATATTTATCTGAATCAAACGAGTGAAATTTAATTTTTCTTGTGTACTCGAATCAACAATATTCATGTTATGAATTGAAGCTTTTTTTTGTTCGTTGCATAAAATGCATTCAAAACTATATAATTTGTTCGCGATAATTTTTTAGATAGTTTCAATAATATACTGTTCTTGGCTAACAATGTATCTTTTGAATGAAAAAAAAACTTTAAATTTCATCATGTTATCAAAGTCAATAGCGTTTTGTTTGGACTAATAAATCCGATTATTTACACCAACCATTTTACAATTGAATCAACGAAATTTCATTGAACAACATCAATGATATTGGATCAATGATTTTTTTTCAGTGCAAAAACGCACCTACAGACAGATGAACAGCAGTTCCAAAAATGATAGTCATCGCTGTAGCATCCCATTCTAACCCTGCCAGGCTGTTTTTAGCTTGCAAAAACGCACCTACAGACAGACACCACAGTTCAATAATATTATTATGGCACGTCGTACCACATGGAACCTCCCCGCTTCCAACTTCCATTTTCCTAATAAGATTGACAGGGCAGCTGCTGCTTCGCAGGCGCACGGAACATTGATCTCTTCGGATTATATTTCAGCAACGCGACGTCTCTTAGCCCGAATTCGAGCGAATCCTTGAAAGGTAGCGATGATCAAATTCTCGAAAATTGACTCGCGCGTTCAATATTTTATTTTCCGGGCTTTACTTTCTTCCTACTCCAAAAAGTTCCCTGCCAAAGTAGTTTACGTTTGGCAAATAAATTCCAATGGAATATTGCTTGAGTACATTTTCGAAAGGAGCCTCGGCAATGTCAAGGCTTATTTGCGCGTGTACGGTTCGGCAATCGAGCCGCAACGCGATACCTTGATGGATCAACCTTCGCACTGCGCGATTCAAACGAATCATTCGCTAGTTACGGGATGGCCATTGGAGGATCGCGGAGAAGAGAAACTGGTGATTTTTCAAAAATGGCTTCCGGCTACGAGAACGTTCATGAGTCGAGGAAGGCATTCTTGAGGATGCGTGGTCGAGTGTATTTACACGATCCAAATAAAAATGGCGATCGGTGCAAACGCAATGGCATTTTTTTTCCCGCTAAACCTCCATGCAAGTGGTTTTTTTACTTGCATCGTTACTTTTTGGTAAGTGGATATTATGTATTGAGAAGTAACAAACGGGCAGTATTTGGAAAAAATGAATTTTTGATCGTTGATTATTACTCTCCATGCTTTGAAAAAAAATCATAAAAATAATTGTTTTATTTACATTTTTATATTTCAATATATATTATTTAACATACAGAATAATAATCCACAATGAAAATATTGTTAATTATTGGTTTTTATATTTTTCCGCGTGTTTGAGAATTCGATTTACCGAAATTTTGGGGCCCAAAAACAGGTCGGTTGTCAACATTTTTTCTGACAAGAGTGCCGAAGTTCCGATATTACACGCAGTGTCGAATATTCTTGCAACGTTGGAGTTTTCTTTAACGTCGAAAAATATTTGTAAAAAATGAGGTTATAAATATTTTAAACAAAGTCCCGTAGATGCTGCATGGCGAATCGTTGTAATTGGTTCTGGCAACTAGGGTGATCAGCAATGACAAATAAAAAGTGTACGTTCAGTACAATAATAACATTTTCGTATGAGCGTCTTCTTTTTTGGAATTTCGTAAATTACTCGAATGGCAGGCTGCAGAAAAAAGTGCGATTTTCGACTAAAAAAAGCAACTTAAGTAATTCGTTATTAACAAGTCGATGAACATACAAAAAAAATCGTCGGATGCTACGGTAGAAAATTTTATAAACTGTGCTCTTTACGAACTTGAAGCGAATCGGACAAAAATATTTTCATATACGATTTACGCAGAAGATAAAAGGGCACGCGAGAAAAGGGTTGGCGAAAAATTGTCATGGCTCGGTTAATTTTTCGAATTTTTACAAAATCTTTTTGGCAAATTTAAGGTAAGACTCTAGGTTACAAAACTGTCCACCACCATACGATAAAAAAAAATAAAAATAAAGCTGACGTAATCCCCTTATGAGGGAATGATACCTCATCGCGGTCGGTATGGTAGAACAATTACAGATTCCCAAAAATCTCGAAAACGGCTCTTCAGATCCCGTCGAAACTTTGCCAAACGACGTCAAATAGATAGACGAACAGCTGTCTTCCCCTCAAATTTTCTGAATTTGAGAAAAAAAAACTAGATTTGCTTATGATAAGCCAATCTACATTTTTTTTTCTCAAATTCAGAAAATTTGAGGGGAAGACAGCTGTTCGTCTATCCATTTGATGTCATTTGGCAAAGTTTCGACGGGATCTGAAGAGCCGTTTTCGAGATTTTTGGGAATCTATAATTGTTCTACCATACCGACCGCGATAAGGTGTCATTCCCTCTTAAAATGGACGCTAGGAAACGGAGACGAGTACCCTAAGTGCTATAATCTATTACGTGTCTCCTAATTTGCGCTACGAGGGTATAGCTACATACAAAGGCCATATACAACGAAACCCGAAAGTTCGCAGCGTTTTGTGTGATAAAGTAACACGTACAGATGTACATATACATATACTTGTTATTGGACACGCACAACGAATATACGCACCCGTATATACGCGTGCACAAAATAAACAGATCTTGCGGAATCGTTGCCAATTAAATGTGTTCCGTTGATTGAAAAAGCACGTACATAATTTTCTTTTCGTTGATAATCGAGATAGGGTAAAAAAATCAAACCATTCTCACACATAAGTAATTTTCAGTCATAAACTCGATATATATATATATATATTATTTTACGCATACTGCGAGGAAAATAAGCTGATTTTGCGATTATGAAAAATTGATTAATCGGCGTTCTGCGTAAGTCACGTAAAACGCATTCTTATCACCGGAAAGCCGTGACTGCGTTGAAAAATCAAGTCTTAACAATAAAATATTATGGAAGACGGTGGAACCGACAGACTCAAAATTATATGCGTGCCCGGAAAAGTGATCACCGATCGCGAATTTGATACGTCGAATCATACCAAATTCGACGTGTCAACAGCAGTACGTGAAATGAAAAAAAAAATATTTTGTATCGATTATTAAACATTTTTAACGTTTATTAACGTTTTCATAGCATTTCAACGGGTCTGCATGAGTTCGGGGCCGAAAAACCAAGTCGATTTTCAATATTTTTTTCAGATGAGAGTATTGGAATGACAAGATCGGAATTTTACACAAAATTAATACATATTCTTGCCGGATTCGAGTTTTTTTTAAATAAACGAATATTGATAAAATGAGGTTGCCAATCGGTGTAGGTGGTTGCTGTAGCTTGGCTGATCGAGATGAAAAATGAAAAAAATGTTTTTTTAGTATGATAATTAAACTTTCGTATGACCTGATACGTTTTTTTTTCAAATTTTGAGAATTGAGACAAACGCACGCTATGGAAAAATAAAGTGCAATTTTTTATATAAAAAAACAACTCTGCACTGAGAGAAATATATGGTGTTTCCAGCCACAGTTAAGGGGCTATACCAGTGTGAACGCTAAAAATTTGGGTGATTTTCGGAAATTTTTTGAAAAAAAGTACTCAATTAAATGTTTCGGAAAATTAAGAATATGTTTGGCTATATTTGACCTATTTTACATAGTTTTTTCATAGAAAAATATTGAGATCCAAGCGACTTATGCGCTGCCTTCGGAGGCGCCAAAAAAAAGTTCCTCCACTGCTGACATGATTCCGGCCGATTGAGTAGCTGAAACCGAAAAAGGAAAAAAATGTCGTTAAACTGGAAGGTATTTCCTGTACAATGACGTAGGATTTTCGAAAAATATCAAAATAAAAAAAATGGCGTAGTTATGAATAAAGTCTGTTTTCTTGCCTATAAAATGGTCGTTTTTTTCAATGCCAAATCGTCAATTTTCATTATAGCAAATATATTCAAGAGTACTCAGTTTAAATTTCAAGTCAATCGGATAATTGCTCTTTGAGTTACAATGTCAGCAAATTTGAAAAATCTCATTTCGAGAAAAGTGCGTTTAAAGATTTAACTATCGATTTTTGCAAGATAAAATGATTAAAGATACTGCCGTGAAATTTTTACAGGATATTCTTGAAAGTATAAACTGTCCAAAAAGGCAAAAAAATCGATTTTTTTAAAGTGTCACACTGGTATAGCCTTTTAAACTATATTTTATGTTTCCCTGAGGGGACGATAATATTTTATAGTCATGTTAACTGCCAAAAGTAAAGTACTGCTTGTTGATATTTTGGCAGTTGCATAAATTATGCACATATGTTAACCACCACCACCAATTTTACAAGCATCCGATCATTATGAAGTGTTATATAATATAGTAGGTTATCATAAAATGGATATTCCCTGACACTATTAAAAATTTACTCCCCCAAGATCCTGATAGTGAACAGGACTAATATTTTAGTCCTGTATACATTGATTTAAAATGTTGATGGTTTAATTAATGTCTATACATTTTTTAAATCTTGTGTTTTTCTCGATTGTTTCTCATACACTGCATGTGTGTCGATTCAAGATATCAATGCCCATCTACTAAATGCATAATATACTCCATGAATTTAAAATAAAATAATACTCAACTGCAAGTTCTACGTCAATGATTTTTTATATTATAATTCATAATTCCTTGACCTTCTGTAACTATTTATCCGAAGAAAATATTTCGCTTACACATGGAATCGAGCCTGCAACCTACCTGCCTATCTTCTGCCCATGCTAGGCACGCTGCACTACGCTATCGAGTGCTTGTAGTATCCTGATCGCAGATAAGGCATAACAGACCAAATTAATTCCGACTGTACTTCGGAATAGCGGTTACCTCCGATTTAGGTGAAATTTTGCACAGACTTTTTGTACCATATTATATGACACGACCTGCTATATGCATTAGGGTGGCACAAATTTGATCTTTATTTTTTTTCCTTTTTCTCACCATCCAATTTTCTTGTATAAAGGGGGCAAAAAATGGTCGTGGAAGCTGTGAGCGGTAAAAAAATATTCAAAGGTTGCTCGAGCCTCTGAAAAATTAAAATTTTCATTAAAAAATCGATTTATTTTTCGTCTACTTTGCACCCATGGATTTTACGCTTTATAATTTTTAAATTAAGCTCGCGAAAGCTCTAGCAGCCCAATGAATATATATCGGTCGCTCAAGACCTTCAAGATTTCCAATTGTCGCCAATTTTTTTTTACTCTTTTCACTCATAAATTTGACGCTTTATAAAATTTTCAAAACAATTAATACTTTTTTCTTAAGAAACAGATTTTTCAAATTTACCTCACACTCCTAACCCAATAATTAGAATTATAGTGCATGGGAGATTAATTTTATTGCGGAAATTCCGAATTTCGAAAACTTTGAAAGACCACTAAATTTTCATTGGCTCGCTAGAACTTTCAAACGGTTAATTTAAAAATTATAAAGCGTAAAATTTATGGGTGAGAAGTAAACGCAAAAAAAATCGAATATTTTAGGAAAATTTTAATTTTTGCGGAGGTTAGAGCGCGCTCTAAATATTTTTTGACCGCTCGCAGCTTCCGCGACAATTTCTTTTTTTTTTCTTTAAAGAAGATGATTGGATGGTGAGAAAGCGGAAAAAATGGAGCTCAAATTTGTACTACCCTAATATGCCTAGTAACGTGTGTCCTACAAGATCAGAAAGTGAATCACAAGAAAAAGTGTTAAATTGATATCCTATTTTTGCAATGAAATTAATTTTGCTGATCTACATGATTTTTTTTTAATGAAAGTTTTTTCTCTATTTTTTAGACTTAGGGTATGTTTTATTACTACTTTCGGCTGTAACGTTGAATTTTTTTATTAACCTTTTAACATGGGGAAGTCATCTAAGCTGCATTTTCCAAACTGGCGTGATGAATAGACTAAAAAACTAATCGAACGATTCTGATGAAATTTGACATACGTTTCTAACCTTATTGTCTGAAACATGTCCCTAAATATTTTTGAGAATGAAAAAAAAAAGTTTTTTCTACGGCAAAATACAGCCATGTTTTCGGAAATTTCAATCTTTTTGTTTCGAAGCGTACTATTTCATCGATTTTCAACATTTCTTACTTTTTCTTGGTTTATATTCTGCGTATGAGTGTCAAAAGAAAATCTTCGTTGGTTTTTTTTTTTCAGATTAATCCCGCCGACGCTACGTGTCACGCTATCTCACAACATTTGCCGCAACTCATTTAGAAGACCGTCCCATACCACCGCTATTTTTTAAGATTACTAATAGAAAAATACCATGTAACAGCCAAAAGTAGTAACAAAACACACCCTAAGTCTCAAAAATGGTGAAGAATTCTGTTCCTGAAAAAAAAAATCATGAAAATCAGCAATTTTTTCTTTTCATGTAGACCCTCCCTCCTCACAACTACTGAGCCGTGGTTACTCCAACTGCAAATGATTTCCGTCTTCGCTATAATTAAAGATTGCCATAACTTTTTCGCGTAATCACTTTTCACATGGTCTTGCAACAAAATTATACTCGAGAAACGCTAATGTTAACCATATCAATGGTACAAGCGTGAATAGAATAGTAGAAGTTTGACCTAAACAAAACCTAACGTAAGGTACACGACTTTAGTATTTGTGCACCTATTTTATGATGGCACTGAATTAACCCTCAATCCGTGAACCTAGATCATTTTTGTCCCGTCCAAAATCATTTTCTTCGCAGGTTGCTTGATACTTTATGATAAAGAAAAACATTAAAAATAAGAAAGAAAAAACCCCTATTTTCTCTTGAGAAGTACGGCCCAAAGATTGACCATGAATTTTTTCGAATTTTTTTATTGACAATTGTCGGTTTGGTAGTGCAAAAACGAAAACGGCCCAGGTTCACGGGATTAAGGTGCTTCAAATACCTTGAGGGTTGAGCATATCTATATCACAAGTATTTTCCAACAGTCGTTAATTAATTCGAGACAAATAGATAGTTAAACATCCAAATCGCATATCTTGATATACTTTTCGCTTATAGTTACGTTACCCATATTCTGATTGCGGTGTCAATAAACTACATGGAATTCTACCATCCCCTCTTCAACCATGGGCGTTATTCGTAAATACCATGTACCTACTTTTCTCCGTGTAATCATCGACTCTACCCAAAAATCTTCCCAACCCAGTCAATTGTTGGAATTTCCCAAAATCTTCGCTTCAAATTTCAATTGCAATTGATCACTTTTATTGCGCTTGTACATTGTGATAGTTTTGTTTGTTTGGGTTTGTATGTTGTGATAATTTTGTTTGTTTGAGTTTGTACGTTGTGATCATTTTGTTTGTTTGGGTTTGTACGTTGTGATAATTTAGTTTGTTTGAGTTTGTACGTTGTGATAATTTTGATTATTTGGGCTTGTACGTTGTGATAATTTAGTTTGTTTGAGTTTGTACGTTGTGACAATTTTGTTTGTTTGGGCTCATTCGTTGTGATAAGTTTGTTTGTTTGAGTTTCTGCGTTGTGATAATGTTGTTCGTTTGGATTGGTACGTTGGGATAGTTTTGTTTGTTTGGGTTCGTACGTTGTGACAAATTTGTTTGTTTAAGTTTGTACGTTGTGATAATTTTGTTTGCTTGGGTTCGTTCGTTGTGATAATTTTGTTTGTTTGAGTTTGTGCGTTGTGATAATTGCATTTTTCGACTTTGTCATAATTTTGCCTCGTTGGATTCCTCTGACATACTTTTTTGTTCGGGTTTATTTATGACACTTTGATTTGTCAGTCTTTTGTCTGCTTGAGCTTGAGTGTGATAATACAGTTCGTTTGGCTTTGTTTGTAACGAAAGTATGTGATACTTTCGTTTCTTCGGGTTTGCCTGTAACAAATCCGCTTGTTTGGGTTCGTTTGTGATAGTTTCGTTCCTTTGGCTTCGTTTGTGAAACCATAATTTGTCAATCATTCGTCTCTTTGTGTTTGAGTGTGATAATTCTACTCGTTTGGTTTTGTTTGTGATCTTTTCGTTTGTTTGTGATAATTTTGTTTCTTTGGGTTAATTTGTGATTCATTTTTTCTTGGATTTACGTATGATGATACTGTTTTTTGTGTTTGTTGGTGATACTTTCGTTTGTTTGGGTTTGTTTGTGATACTTTCGTTTGTTCGGCTTTGTTTGTGATACTTATTTGTTTGGGTGTATTTGTAAAACTTTTGTGTACATTTTTTATCCGTTTCAATTTGGGTGTGATGACCAATGCAGACCCTCAGGACGAAAAAAATCCTATTTTCCACGCACCAAGCTTCACACCTCGAGTGGTGGCCTACCACAAAGTCCTTGCCCGTCCCATTCGTCCTATCCGCCGAATTGATTGACACCCGTCAAAAACATCGTCCGCCTCGACCTAGCTGCTAAAATATCCAAGGTTGAAGACCCGATCGCCGTGACCCGCGTTGGCTCTTCCTAAATATCCACGCTAGCGGATCCAAGCTACGATTAGTAAATATCCAAAGGACAATCCTGCTTCGCGAAGACTCCGTTGAAAAATCCCCGCAGAGCATATCGAACACGAGTACGAGAGGAGGCAAAAGGGTCATGTGTGACAAAGACGACACGAGTGAGTGGAGTAGGAAGATCGGAATAGATCCGTTGCGCGTGTCCCTGGCAGACGAAAGGAGCTCGCGTGTGGCTCTCGACGTAATTTCTCGTGGCAACGAGAAAGAGGCATAGAGGAGAGAGCCCTCAGCGTGTTGTCCTGGCGAGAAGGGCTTCAACGCTGCCTACGGCAGTCCTCGCCACTCTTAATGCCATAGTGCCAAGCGCGTACGCGTCCCTCGCCGAGACTCGTCGGGACTCGAGGGTTGTCTCGCCCGTTCATACTGCGGGGTGTCTGCGCAATATACTCCTCCACTGTTGCTGCTGCTTCTCAACGAGGAGCGAAAGAAGCTCGAGGGACGAGACCGCGCGAGGGAAAGGGTGGAGGAGCAGGATGATGATGATGAGGAGGAGGAGGAGGAGGAGGAGGAAGAGGGAAGAGGATGAGAAGTAGGAGAAGAAGAAAAGGAAGAAGAGCTGTGCGAGTGGTGGGAAAGGACGAAAGGGAGAGGGGGAAGAGGATGAGGCTGTGTACTGGTCCGTGGTGGTGATGTAGCCGGGGGCATCCCGGTACAGCGAGGATACCAGCTCTCTCTCTCTCTCCCTCTCTCCCCCGCCAATGAGCTTGAGCGTGTACGAGTGCACGGAGCGAAAGGAAGGGGGTTCGGTGCCGGCTCTCGGCCAAGGTATTTAAGGTACCGTGAACCGGCGGCGCACGAGTAGTTCACTTCTGTTTGGTGCGGTGGCGTGAAAGGAGAGAACCGCACGCGCCACGGAGAGGGTGCAAGTGACGTTTCGAGAGCTCCCTCCAATTTACGTTTCTCACACGCACACATACGCATACACGTAAAAATATAAATCCCGCAAGAGATTGCTCTTCGGGAAAAAAAAAAAAAACGAGATTTAAACGGTGAGCGGATCATAGAGCAGCCCTGCGACGAGTAGGCCTGAAAAATCATACGCGAGTCGTGCGACAACTCCAAAAAGCCCCAACCACCCACACTCACTGTCCAGGACGAACGCCGCGAGTTTTTGGTTTCTTTTTTTTTTTTGCATTCGAGCTTCTCATTCGTACGATTCGCACGTAGAAATTGAACCGTACGACTCGCGGTAACGTTAACCTACCCCTCCCCTGCCACTCGTTGTCCGACGAAAAAGTGGAGCGTCTGTTCTTAATATCGCGATAAACCTTCCTTTATCAAGGAAACGGGAGGAGATTTATCCGGGCGCGATTGAACGGGGTGACCGGAAGGAGCATCGAGAGCACGAGCCTAAGGACTTTCAAGATACTTCGGAGTCTACGCAACGGAAAGTCTTGTCGAACGACTCTTTCAGGTATGAGGATCGGTCGATTGGTCGAATTTTTTTGCTCTCTCTATCTCCTCCGACACGGGATTATTCTTGCCCACCGGAAGCACTCGCGGTCCCCGTATACGAACGGATAAAATTTTCGTGAGAAAAATTATGCGCTACGCGGAGTCGTTGGGATCCTCGAGATCCACTGCACGTCGCGGTACTCGAGAAAATAATTATCCTTTTTTCGATACTGTGTAGTAGTCTTTTTGAGGTGTGGCGAGGAATTTTTTTTTCTTTTCGAAATTTGTGATAAATCAATCCAAACAAATCCAAAAAGTTACAAAGTATAAATTGATAAAAGTATAATACACCCAAAGGAACTAAAAAAAGTAGCAGAGTATAAATTAACGAAGTAGAATACACCGATACAAAACCAAAAAGTGACAAAGTATTAAAAAACCCCCCGAAAGCCAAAAAGTAACAAAGCATAAGTTGAAAAAGTATAATAAACCCAAACAATCCCAAATCGTGACAAAGTATAAAAGCACAGAAAAAAACCAAAAAATAATAAAGTATAAGTTAAATAAGTATGATAAACCCTAACCCGAAAAGTACCAAAGTCTAAGTTAACAAAGTATACTAAAGCTAAACAAATCTAAAACGTGACAGCGTATACAAAATCCCGAAAAGTACCAAAAAGTACCAAAATATAAAAAACTCAAACGAGCCCAAAAAGTTAAGTATAAATAAAAAAACTATAATAATCCCAAACAAACCCAAAATAAAGCATAAATGAACAAACGTAAAGTGACAACGTACAAAAACCTCGAAAAAAGTCAAAAAGTAACAAAATATAATGAACCCAAAGGAGCTCCAAAAGTTAAGTATAAATTAACAAAGTACAATAAATCCAAACAATCCCAAAACATGACGACGTATAAAAATTCCGAAAAAAGCCAAAAAGTAACAAAATTCAGAAAAACCCAAACAAGCCCAAAAAGTTAAGTATAAATTGACAAAGTATGATAAACCGAAACAAACCTAAAACGTGACAACGTATAAAAACCCCGAAAAAAAACCAAAAAGTACCAAAATTCAACAAATCCAAACAAGCTCAAAAAATTAAGTATAAATTAACTAAGTATCATAAACCCAAAAAACCAACAAAGTACAGTAAATCCAAACAAATTAAATAAGTAACCAAGTATAATTTTCCATAGTGCTCCTATCGTTCATCGTACGAAAATTACATTCTCACGCTCGACCGCGCGCACAATCACTCCCTCGCTGCAGTCGCGCGGGACCGCGGATTTCACTAAATTGCGCTAAAGACTCGACCCGGCTCGTTCGCTCGAAACGGTGATTTTTTTCCCCTTTTTTTTCGAAACGAAAA
Source organism: Ophion obscuratus (assembly GCA_964007375.1). NCBI lineage: Eukaryota > Metazoa > Arthropoda > Insecta > Hymenoptera > Ichneumonidae > Ophion > Ophion obscuratus. Next base: position 13,519,225 of record OZ023312.1, on the reverse strand, counting down.
ATTAGAAATTTGGCGCCGGTAACGAGGAAGAAGCGAGGAAGAGCCGAGCGCAATTTCCTAACGCGCGCCAAGTGGTGATCGACCGTAGCGCTCGCGCCACGTAACGCGGTAGAGTCGAATGTAATTCGATCGAATTTCTTTGAGACCCTGTACATCCTACACGGAGAAAACAGGGGCTTCGAAATTTAGAATTAATACTATACTTCTAAAAAAAATTAAAGATTTTTTTTTTTAATTAAATATTTTTTTGATATTTAAATCAAATATCAAAAAGTATTGAACGGAAGATAAAAATTGTAATTATAATATAGTAATAATGAAGAAATTTAAATTTTAACCTACGATTTATTCGGCATATTGTGATTTTTTGTAGTATTCAAAAAATATCGTGACTGGAACAATTAGTTTCCACACTGTAAAAAATGATATGAAATTTACAATACATTTAAGATACAAATCAATTGAAGTTTGGAAACTCAGTAGATGAAATTGAATTTGAAACACTTGTACCATAAATTTAAGACAGGAACATGAAATTTTAACGTGGATATAGAATTTAATAGATGCAACATGGAAGTTCAGACGAGTTTGTAAATTTGTGAAAAATGTAATGCATTAACCCGTGCCTTCAATTGAAAATTACTACAGATGTATAATAAATCAACTATAAAAAACTATCAACTATAAAATACAAAACAAGTTTGAAATTTATTCACAGTACAATATCAATTTTGAAATTTATTCACAGTACAGTATCAATTTATATACGTACAATGCATGCTCACAACAGATTTATTTAAAAGTGCGAAACTGGAATTGAACAAAAATTCATAAACGCTGATGAAAATCACATGAAACAATGTGAAAATTATATTAAATTTACACTACATTTAAGGCACAAAAGAATTGAATTTTACGAACTTAATATACGAACCAATTTAATGTACACTCTATTGATATCAGCAAATGGTTCTTGATTTCAATGTACATGGATGTGAGCATTTTTTCACACGTGCATTATTTTTCAAACGCACAAGTATATTAATATTACGGAGCTACTCTTTAATTTTTAAAATAACCGGCTTTGGATTTTCAAAATATTATCTGACATTTCATAAACGGCGTCCGCATAAAAACATCATACACTTGTGTATTAATTTTTACACAGAAGCTTTTTACAGTGTACATTAAAGGTAACACTTTGTTTCCGTGAAATTAATACACACCCGAATGCTGATATTAGCAAATGGTTTTTGAATTTAATATACACTCGTATTTTGATATTAGCAAATCGTTCTTGATTGCAATATACTTGGATGTGATTATTTCTTCACACGTGCATTATTTTTCAAACGCACAAGTACATTAATATTACGGAGCTACACTTTCATTTAAAAAATAACCTGTTTTGGATTTTCAAATTCGTATCTAAAATTTCATAAGCGGTATCCGCATAAAAACTTCCTACACTTGTGTATTCATTTTAATACGGATTTTTTTTACAGTGCAGTATTCTACAAAAAGTACGGTATAAAGAGTCACATTTTACGAATAACTTCGTAATATTTTTCGCTATGTGACGAAGATTTATGCTATGCGTATAGTGAAATCTACACATACACGAAGATTCATGCTATACGTATAGTAAAATCCATATTAAAATATAGCATATAAGACTCGCACCTATACGAGAATAGTTTCAAATGTAACATGCACGCATTATTTTTTACTATACTGCAATATACAGTAAACTGCTATGCTTTTCCAGCACTGAATATTAGAATTCTGGCAACCAGTGTTAGAATTTGAGGCCGTATTTTTCTCCGTGTAGTTCTCCACTTCCCTTCTGTGAAGCGCCCACTTTCGACTTTTTTTCACCCCGTCTATTAAGGGTACCCGACGGGAATTTCCGGGGGAGAAAATTTCGAAAAGGCAAAAGTTGCTGGCCACGAAGATTGCGAGGATTTGAGAGGATCCAGAGGATTCTCTCGCGAGTCAAAAGGATCGTAGGAGCCCGTCGGAGGCCAAGCGCCCCAGGGTCAACGAACCCAAAATTGGTGGCATGTTTTCTGAATTCCAGTATACCGAAACTCACGAATCGCTTCCGCGGTGATTTATATTCCTTGGGCGCGAGGAGCTCTCTCTTCTTCACCCCCCTCCCCTGCCCTCGTTGCCCCTTCGCGACGAATTCTGACGTTGAGTTTCGACATCGCACGCTGGGTAATTCCCCATGTAAAAGAGGAATCCGTTGAAACGAAAAAATTGCGTTTACCGAGCTGATTTATCCGCATTGAGAATCTCGGTGTCGATGTTCCTTCTTCGATTCGTCAAACCTGCGGAACGGCCATCAGGAGGCGTCTGGTGCTGAGCGGCTTTTCCTATGACTCTGCGTTTCCTAGCGCGAGGACAATATCGGGATATCAAAGTGCAGCGATCTCCTCGTATTCCGTACCGTTAATAGGACGCGAGAGCTGCCAAGCGGTGATTGCGAGAACAATAATGCTAAGGTGCTTCCTGTAATTATACCGCCGTTCTGAATCACTATTTTTTTTTCCCCACCCGCGGGTAAATTTAATAGCCCCGATGAATCGATCGTTCGCAGTGACCGCGTTACGCAAATATGACCGACCGTCTTCCTCACACAGTTCACAGGAAAATATATTGATTTTCCCGTACCCGCAATTAACGTGCGCAACTCGAACTCGGAGAATTCGGAACGATACTCGAACGAGACAGGTCGATTGTCATTATTTTCCTGATGGGAGTATTGATGAATGACGGGGTTGGGATTTTACAGGCGATTGATACATAGTCTTGCCGAGTGTGATTTTCTTCTTTATTGGAATTTCGTGATAAAGTAGGGAGTTATTATTATTTAAAGAAAGTACCTTTTATATATATTATTTGTGTTTGATATATTTTATTGTATTTGGGTTATTATTTTTTGACGAATTATTTTTAATTATTGATAAACAATGGAATTATTATTATTTTCAAGAAATTTATAAGCTACGCACTTACCGAATTTGCGGTTAATCGAATGAAAAGATTCTGACTGAGATCACTTTGAATTTTATTACATTTATATTATTATTTTTTAAATAATTATTTAATAATATTCATAAACAGTGACGATATCATCGAGAAAAAATCTATAAGCTATGCTCACTCCGAATTTGCAGTTAATCGAACGAAAACATTTTTACATTCGACTTGCACTGTTTCATAAAACAGTTTCGAGAAAAAGAAAAAAGGGTCAATCTCAGTTGACCCTTTACAAAAATCGTCACTACTCGGACGCTTTGCGGCATTTTTGCCAAATCTTCCTTTCAAACTGAAGTTAAAACCCTAAGCTACGAAGCTAACAATAAAAATCTGACACTGCCAAAGTTATCGTCATTAATTAAAAATCATTAAAAATTATCATCAATAGAAATTATAAAAAATGATTATCATTAATAACAAAAAATATACAAAATCATCACCACTAATGAAAAAATCATTATCATTAATTAATAAATCATTAAAAATCATTATCATCAATTTAAAATCATGAAAAATTATTATCGTCAATTCAAAAACATGCAAAATTAATATAAACATGATTAAACTTACAAGCCTTCGTTATCCCTCGACATACAGTCCCAAAACCCTCATCGATTCGAAAATATCCACCAATTGAATCGTTACCCCCGCGTTTTTGAGAACCACCCTGACCCCCGGTCGCCCATCGTCCGCGTGCCTACTCTCGATTGGGTCAAGGCAGAAACGATGAAGGAACGTGGAAGGAAAAAAAAAGGATGCCGACGTGTCGAGCGATGACGGAGGTCGTTATCATTGCGAATCGATCTCTGGGTCTCGGCCGGTTCGACCAACGGCACTCTCGAGCTAGTCGCCCTCGAGTTACCGCGTCTCCGAATATATCTATATATCGCGCAACATTAGAGACGGAATCTCACGGGGAACGCGACGGTGGAGGTCCTCTAAGTTATCGAGCATTCCGGATC
>OZ023312.1:13423865-13515018 GCA_964007375.1 Ophion obscuratus | reverse complement strand
CTAAGCGAGAATGCTCGTAGTTTCAAAGATATTCAACATATTTGAGATCGGAAAGCGTTTACTGTTGGCATATTTAGCTATATTGCGATTGTCATATACGAAATGGTCAATTTATTAGGGTTTCAATAAAACAGTTTCTTTTTCTGAAAACCCTACGTAAGGATCATCTTGGATAGCCCGGTGTTCAATATGTTCCCTAGGGTACGGACAAGATGATCGCCCGGATCATCTTGCCACTATTTTGGGTTTTGTTTCTTTTTTGTTGAGATATTAAGTGGAGGTAAATAAAAATTTGCGCGAGTTTATGACACCTTCATATGTATTAATCATAGATATAGAACATAAACTGAACTTACAAGTTAAATTACCTTTATATTATAAGTTTCATCTCAGGCAACTAGAATTAAACTGAACCAGTATTCGACAGTCGGCCTTAAATCACTTAGGTATAGCGATTATTATTTGTGAGATTAATTATCCATTGGTAGTGTAGTTTGAACACAAATAGACAATCTATTTAACAAAAATAAAGTAGGTACGTTTTTTTTTTGTACAAGATGATCTCTCGGGATCATCCCTAGGGATCGTCTTGTACCTACACCTAGAAGGAAATCATCTTGCCCCTAACTCAACTTTTTAATTCATTGCTCGGTGACCATAACCTATAAGTATTCCACTGCTATGAAGCCAATCAAAACGCTAATTGAGCATATTATAAAGCCGCAAACACAACTATGATTGCAACTGATAGCATACAATAAAAGTTACCTAAGCTCAAAGTCAACCTTGCCTTAGATCAACAGCTGACAATTTTTATTTTTTATTTTTCGTCAAAACGAGTGCGTCGCTTATACTGCCGTCATAAATTGACGAACGCGGGGTGGTGCCGGGCACTATGTTTTACGAAAGAACACCACTGGATAGCGTCAAGAGGTCTTTCCACTTTTGACACTAAAAAAGGCTATTTTCATGAATTTTTTTGATAGATTTATATTAAAGTTATTGATATAAAAGTTGTTACACTTAATAAATACACTTTCGAAATACATTTTTTAAAATATTTATTTATTTAAATGACTATTTATAGACGAAAATGGTAGTTAAAAAAATGTCCTAAGAAAATTGTAGGTCTGCGCTGTTGATGAAATCTCAGAGATAGATCATCCGAAACAAAAAAATCAAACGGTATTAGATTCAGTATGTTAATGGCTATAGCGCATAACGATGTGTTTTTTCACCGTTTTTGGCAAAAAAAATAGTAAATATCGAAATTAAAAAAACCTTGATATGCGATATAGTTGTAAAGAATATGTGGTTAACATTTCATAAGAATCGGTTCAGTAGTTTCGAAGACTTTATCAACAAGCCGTCGAAAAACGTTGTTTCGAGAAAAACGCATTTAAAGTTTCTTTGGGTTACATAAATACATAATACATTTTTTAAATGTATTTCGCAAGTGTATTTATCAAGTATAACAATTATGATATCAATATCTATAATACAAACCTAACAAAAAACATTCATGAAAATAGCCTTTTTTAGCGCCCAAAGTGAGACCCCTTAATAGTTCCGCGCTATTGAAAATGATCATCTTACCTCGTGGGATCAACTCGTACACCTTTCCCCTACTTGCCTTTACTTGCCCAGCGGCCCCGAGGATCCGGCTCATTGCGTTCGCCAACATTTTTTTTTCACCTTTACTGTCGTCGCCTTTGTACTCGTACCGATGTGCCCAAATTGTATCTGCGCCCGCCATTTTGGATCTCGCGCATTGCGCGTTTCGCGCCGGGATGCTGATTGAGGTTGATCAAACTACGGGCCGGCTGGGGTTTTTTTTCGCCGATCATTCCGTCGGATTCGTAAGCACCTGATTCGTATCGGTCAGGCGCAAAAAAATGGGATGATTTGGTATTTTTTTTTATGGCGAGAGTATTGGGAGGACGAGTTCGGAATTTTACAGACTGTTGATACGTAGGCTTGACCAGTTTGGAATTTTTTTTATTGAAAAATATTAATAAACAACCAGGTTATTATTGTTTAAAGAAAGCGCCGATGATGCTGAGGCGCCGACCGGTGTGCGTGATTATGGCTACTAGGGTGAAGGGAAAGGAAAAATGAATGAATGTACTTGCATTGTGGTAGTAGAGGTTTTGTGGGAACGGATGCCGTAAATCGGGGCTACTTTGAACTGGTTTTTGGAGTTTTTTGTAGGTAACTTTTTTTAACATCCTAGACACCAACTTTTCTTGCTCCAATAGAACAGTGTGTCCTGTGGCTATCAAATGTATAAGAAAGTCAAGCTTCACCACCCCCTCACAATTTGATATATACATTTTTTTAAATGTCAAAGTAGCCCCGAGTGTGGGGCTCCTTTGTCAGGGCATTGAAATGCAACTTATGTCGAAGATCAAGGGTTACTTTGGAATCATTTTGATAAAAAATGTAATATTTTATGCATTATACATGGAATTAAATGAAAAACGACGATTTTTTTATAACCAAATTGTCATCGTTATTAAGGCAGCAGAACTCGAACAATTTTCGTCCAATCGACTTGAAATTTTAACTGTCGCTTTTTTCGATGAATCGAAAATTGTAAAAAAATATATCACTTTTGAGATGAAAATTATGGTGGAAAAAACGAACTTTTTTTCAAACTCGTCTCTATTTTTCTTTTAATTATTTTTTAATTTCCCCCGTACTTGACTGCTAAAAATAATATAATTAAGGAAAATATTTCACTCTCAGTTCCGGGACTAAATTTACGATAGTTCTACTGCGTGTCGCGGAGAGGGTTGGCTGAAAAATAGTAATGTTATAGTGACTCGTGCGCCGCCATTTTGTATACTTTTGACAAATAATTTTTTTTTTTACATACTTTAATAAATACCTTATAAAACTTAAAAGCTCTTTTGACCATGTATTTTATTCCTTTCTTTAAAAAAAATCCAAAGAAAACGGTCGAAAATGGGCAGTTACAGTGGTGCCCTCCCGAAAAGGAAACATTTTACATAAAAATATCAAGTACCTGGGGTGCTATTATAGGCAGTTAATGAGTCTTATAATTGTCATTGAGATGAAAATCTACTTGAGCAATATTACAATCAACTTTAGCAACATTCTAATAAACTTGAACAACAAATTGTTGTTCAAGTTTATTGCCCGCACCCGCTGCCCGCCATAGAAGGTCAAGCGGGCTCGCTGCGCACACATTTAAAACGTATTTTGGCGCTCTGTCAAAGTAGCCCCGAAAACTGTCAAAGTTACCCTAAAGGTCAAAGTAGTCCCGTTTTACGGTAGTTTTATGGAATTTTGTAAATTGGGGAAATGGCTAGCTGTAGGGGAAAGTCCGATTTTTGATCGAGAAAAGTAACTTGACTCATTTTGTTATTGATAAATAGATGGATGGATCGGAAAATCGTGCGGTCAAACGATAGAAAATGTTATAAACTATGCTCCGTTCGAATTTTAAGTAAATCAGACGAATGGATTTTGAGATACGACTTATACAGTTTCGTAATACAGGTTCGAGAAAAACGCAAAAGAAAAAGGATACGTCACAGAATTTGTCATAACTCGGGCAATTTTTCGAACTTTTACCAATCTTTATTGCAAATTGAAGTTAATAACTCGGGGCTATAAAACTACGCAATAAAAAATTGTATTTTCAAAATTCCAACCGTGTTCAGACCCCTTAATCGTACCAATATGGTTCAATTATAATTGTACGGTTATTTTACGTAGGCTCAATTCTGCGTGAGTACATCAACATCGTACAAGTATATTGGATAATTGACACGTAAAAGAAATTGAAAATGAGTTAGTTCTGCGGTTTTTAAAGGGAACAGTGTTGAAGTTTACATCGTTGAAATGCAACGAAATTTTTTGGTTTTTTAGTAGCTCTTCATTTATATTATTATCCACAACCTTTTTCTGCAGATTTTAATTACGAATCCCTAATGAGGATCCGCAAAAAAGTGCCAGCACTTCACGTGTTGTGCCTACATGTGCACAGCAAATTTAGCGATACGAAAAAATATATATTTTTGTTGCATACCAACGATGCGAAATTCAACACGATAAGAAGCAATCCTCCGTAAACTATACACCACTAGGGATGTTCCATAATCGTACCGGACGATTTAAAAATAGTTGCTTGTTTGCTTCAAAGTAAACTTAATTTTGCTGTTCACGAAATTTCTACCGGAGTCATAAATACGCGACAATTATGCACCATCCTGACAACTCCGTTAACATTTTTTATTTATTGCAATTCTGGCAAGATTCCGAAATCGAAGCCTTTTGAGTGCTTCTTAAACATGCGCGTGTCTCGACAATTTCTTCATTCTAAGTTCGTTTATCCACGAAAGGTAATTGTTTCACAGTGTAACACTAATTGTTTTAGTTTACGATTAAAAGACGTTGAAAATAACAACGATGGTTCTTAAGGCGGGAGCCTGCAATGGAAGTTCCAAAAAGCGTTTTCAGGGATTTTTTTTAGAAGGGAAAAATATAAGTGAGCCCTGTTAACATTGAGGTATCTTTTCATGGATATTTGAAATGTATAAAAAACATGTCAATATGAAACAATAGATGACTGCAGATTTATCAGTGTGTCTTGCCGCTGCAGTCCCCAATCGGCGGCAAAGATACAGCTCGTAATTCTCGATTGAAACGAAAAAATGAATGAAAATTTCAATAGTTATATATTTTTCTTCTGGGTGAATTAAGAAAAAGCTGAAAAGATCGCGAAATTACGACTTTTCTCAGGTTTGAAAAAAATTTGTTAAAAAAAACACTTTAACGTGCTATAAAAATGATTTAAAAAGACTTTTTCAACGACTCTTTTAATTCACTTAAGAGATTTTCACACTGAAGGAAATAAACCTTGGTTTGATTCAATAGGTCGTTTAGTTTTTTGGTATCACGCCCCCCAATTTGGAAAAATCGTGAAAATAAAAACTGGAGAAAATGCGCTTCAAAGTTTTCAACAGAAGAAAATATAAATATCAAGTATCAATTTTCTCTGCTTTTGGCCTTGTATTTTCGAAAATATTTACAATTGGCTTCTGTAACTTTGTAAATATATTCTTGGATAGTTTGTCTATCGATTTAATCAATAAAAAGAACGATTTTTCGGACCTTCTAATTCAGGCTCTGACCTTAAGGGCTACGAAGTTCGTCAAACAAGTCTACTCACTTCCATTCGTCTTCTCCTAATTATTAATTCTTCTTGCTGAAGAATGAGGATCCTAAATCCTCATTCTTCTAATTTATTTTCCTAATTCCTAATTCCCAATTCTTCTCGCTGATTTCCCTTCAAACTTTGCAATATTCCCAAATGTCCGTTACTTGTTACAATTTTAAAACTATTCCAAACCGCAACCTTCGAAAAAATTTCAAAAATGCACTCAACTCCTTATTCATCTAGAGTTTGTTTAATCCCTAAAATCTAAATGCATTGCCTGCCAACACTAATCCTTCCGCTTTTCGATAAAAGGCGTTGCAAATACCAAAAAAGGTCCTCAAGGGCTGTGAAGGTCCTCGTCGCCAGTCTACTCCCTTCCATTCATCTCCTAATTCTCCCTGCTAATCGCATTGCCCCTGTACAATTGCCCGAATCCTCAACCTTGTTCGCGCCTATACAGTGCCGATATCCCGCGCGGGTTGAAAAAATAATCCTCAGTTCTGCCGCTAGATGGCCGCGCGGGATCTAGCGCTCGCCCGCGCCGCAGCGAGACTTACGAGCTCTCGAGAAACGGGATATGCGTACACGCGCACTCGTCGTCTTATGCTTCGACGTTCGAAACACCGTATGCCACGAGTCCTTTTTCAATATATCCTGAATCAATGTTTGCGAAGCCTCCCTCGTTCACGTAATAATACATTTCTGCCACAAGGTGTGCGAGAGTTTGCTTTCTATCTCTCTCTCTCTCTCTCTCTCTTGTTCTTTCGGTCCTCCATAGAATGGACACGGCGCGCTGCAGCGAAAAAGTCCTTCGGTCAATATTTACAATTGTTCACGCGTATATTGATATACGAAGATGCACACACGCGTGTTCTTATCTCGAGTGTCAAGCCGCAGGTAAAATATGCCCGAGAGGGATTAAGGACGAGCTCATCCCACTGTATACCCCGTTACTTTGAATAATAATTAATTAGCTTCACCTGCTTTGCATAACGGATAATTTCCGTTGCTCTTTGGTACATTATCGACTATCGGGATCTCGCGAAACATATCCCGTAGGAAAACCAGTCCTCTCTCTCTCTCTCTCTCTCTCTCTCTCTCTCTTCGTTATCTCCCCGCGTTACGTCATCTTTATTCTTAGGCCATTTTTGTGCTTCCGGGTATACAGTAAAGATCCGTTACATCAATAACCCTCCCTCCCCCTCCCCGGGCTATCACGGACCTTGGCGAACGTTTATTTATAGAGAACGTATCTGTATCTCGTTAGAATCTACGTATGGATGAATAGAAATATATTTGTAGAATTTACAGTCCCGAGCTCGTGTTGCCTATTCGTATAAGTCGAGTAACAACAATACGAACAACGACAGTTCTCCGATACCTCATCTACCTCTCATTGAGCTCAGGCTTCGATGAGATATTCGGCATGGCTCTTGTACGTGTAATACTTCGCTGGTTACCCTCGCGTGTGCGTAGGCCTCAAGAATCCTCGAAGAGGCTCCGAAGAGTGAGAGCTGGCCACCGCACCGGGGGAAAATTGCTTCGAGCAAACGAGCGTGTCTTGTTTGCTCGCCAAGGGAAAGAGAGACTTATCTTCTCTCTTTTCTCTCTCTCTCTCTCTCTCTCTCTCTCTCTCTCTCTCTCTCTCTCTCTTTCTCTCTCTCTCTCTCTCTCTCTCTTCGTTTCTCTCTCTTTATGCTGATCTGTCTCTCTTTTTCTCTCTTTATGTCTGTCTGCCTGCCCTCTCTCTCTCTCTCTCTCTCCATTTCCACGACTATATTGACCGGCACTACGAGGACTCATCCATATTGATCAAATACATTCGGTGGCCCAACAAGCGTATCGTGGCGGTGGTCCATGAGCGCAGCCCGAGACGAAATCGGGCAAAGATGGGATGATGGAATGTGCATACCCCGATAATCGGCTCGAGATATTCGAGAGGAAAATCTGAAACGAGTTTGGCAAAAACGCCGAGAGAGGAAGAGAGAGAGAGAGAGAGAGAGAGAGAGAGAGAGAGAGAGAGAGAGAGAGAGAGAGAGAGAGAGAGAGTGAATGCGAGAGAGAAAGAGGGAAAGAAGGGACGGGAGAGAGAAGATGATCCCACCGCTAATAGTTGTAATTAACCAGCCAGGAGTTCCCACAGGCGAACTACCCTGCTGCTATACACGTAATCGCAATTCGCACATACACCCGAACACACACACTCTTCCTCTCTTCCTCTCTCTCTCTCTCTCTCTCTCTCTCTCTCTCTCTCTCTCTCTCTCTCTCTCTCTCTCTCTCTCTCACCGGTAATGCCTGGTAGCACGATCACGAAGAGAGGTCCTCTTATACCTTTCACGCGGTAATTTCCATAACGTCATTCACCGAGATATGCAAATTTGCATCTCGCCAGAGACCCTCTTGGGTCTTTCTTCTTCTTCGTGCGATCCCCCCGTCTCGCCGTCCGAGAGACCGCGATCCAGGAAGCCAGGACAATAGTCCTGACTCGATCGTACCAACAGCTCTGTCACGCATAGCCTGTACGGAGTTGAGAGAGATACGATGTTCCACACCGTATATATATATGTGTGTGTGTGTGTGTGTGTGTGTGTGTGTGTGTGTGTGTGTGTGTGGTACACACACACACACACGCGCACGCACACACACGCACACGCACACACACACACTTGTACACACACGGTGTTCCACACGTGTGTGTCTGTGTGCGTGCGTGGGTGTGTGTGTGTGTATGCTGTCAATTATATACCGGCTCGATTTCTTTCTCTGAACTTTTTTTCATCGATGATACAACCGCGACGGCATTCGTCATTAGAAAACGTTTGTATCGGCATCGTAAATAGCTGTAATCGTGATCGTGAGCCTTACGATCGCAATCAATTACGAACTGTGATCGGGCACTTTACTATCGCAATTTACGCGGTTCGTCCATTTTTGGATGGAGGACGTATTTTTTTTGCACGTAAGGTATAGGTACTTTATCCTGTTTCATGAAATTACTAGTCTTCGGCCGCGCGCGTCTTCGCTCGCGTGTACGGCGGAAATTTGGTTAATGCGTTTGTCGAGAATGAATTTTAGGATGGTATACGAAGGTTATTGTGAAAAGGAGGTTTTCCATATGCTTGGAGGAATAACCTGTTTTTTATGTGATTTATTACGTACTCGTGATCAAATCATGAGAGTCGAATGGGAATTAATGCTAATTAAGCTGTTTTACATGGAAGACTCGCTGACGAGCTCCCTCGTAAATTTACTAACTCCAGCAGCTCAATTTCAGCCTGAAAAATGAAATAACGTACAGACAGACGCTACAGTGATGAAAATATTTATTTCGGTCAACTCAGTGCGTTTTTTTATCGAGAATGTTTTTTTTATTGTCGAGAATGATCGTAATATCAATGTTTGTATTGGTTGATTCTACTATTCCGGAGATTTATTTTAAATGTGTTTATTTATTCAATGGGTTACAATTACCTCGTGGCTGGAAAAAAGTTTAATTTTTTAAATTTTTTTTGGGAAAATGTGCGCAGGTTTTCAATTTTTTTTGTTTTTCAAATCAACGGATATCGTTTTGAGTATCTGTGACAATTTTTGTATTGAACAATATTTATAAGTGTGGTAAAAACAGACACTAAACTGATGAAAAATATTTTCTTAAATCAATTAAATTCGTTTAGTTGAGCCTTTTTTATTTAAATTAAGGAGCAAGTCCACTTTGGAGCCACGAAAAAAGGCTATTTTCGCGGTTTTTTTTTGAGGATTTTATAAAAGATATAAAAGTCTTGAAATACATTTAAAAAAAATTACATTCATTTTTATTTATTTTTAAGTACAAAAACTATAGTTTAACGTAACGCCTTAAACATAGGTGGGCAAGGTAGCTCCATCACAACTCGGCAATGGCTTGTCTGAAACAAAAAAATCAAAGTCCATTAGATTCAGTATGACACCAGCTACAAAATGACCCTCGGATATAAAGTTTTATTAAAAAATAAAAAAATGACAGATGAAAAACAAAAAAAGTTTTAAAAAAAACGCGTTTTTTCGCAGTTTTTCGCAAAAAAAGAGGAAAAATCAAAATTTTAAAACCATCGAGGGTCATCTTGTTACGAATCACATTTAAAATATGCGGTTCAAATTTCAAGAGAATCGGTTTATCAGTTTTAGAGATACGATGGAGCTAGATTTTGAAAACGTTGTTTCGAGAAAAACGTGTTTGAAGTTTATACTACGAAAATTTTTACCTAAACTCAATCGGCAATTCCTGCACCGTACAAAATCCCTTCTGATTGCTCATCATCGTCGATTTCTTCAAATCTTGCTTGCTTTCGATGTTTTGAAATTTTCAAAGTGGCCTGGCCCCTTAACCAAAATTTTCGTCACATTAATGTTTGTTTTATTTTATTCTACTATTCCGGAGATTGTAACTGGTTAAACCTAGCTCTTGGTCGGACAAAAGATGAATTTTCGTGAATTCTGGGAAAACGTGTGCAGGTCTTCAAATTTTCTTGTTACATCAAAGAGTATGGTTTTGAGTATCTTTTACAATTTTTGTATTGAAAAATATTTGCGTATGTAGTAATTACAATGGTTCGAGCAGACGGCTATTTGAAAAAACGTTCTTCGTGACGACCACTACTCGGAAACAAATTATCCGAAATAAAAAATCAAACGCATTTAATTTTTGCATAAAATTATGAAGTGCTTTGACGAAGGATACTATAAAACGTGGATTTTTGAAAAAATGGCCACCGTCCAAAGTGAAATATGGATTTTCGGTGAAAAAACCCTCTATTTTCGTTGATAAAAAAAACCTATGCATCGACAAAAAAAATTCCTCGTTCAAGCACTGCTTTTTGATATTTAAAAGAAGCTTGTAAAATTTACTCGACCGGAGCAGTGATTTTCGAGATATCGTGCTCACCGATTTTGAAAAAGTTATTTTGAGCAAAATGCGTTTCAAGTTCGCCGATTCGCGGAACGTACCTATAAACCCTCATAACTCCCTAACTTTTGATCGGAGCGAATTGAAATTCTCAGAAATTATTGCGAAACGTTACATATAGAGAATCCGTCAAAATCCAAAAATCGATATTTTCGAAAACGTCACCCAGGTGTAAGGCCCTAAAGACACATTTACCGAATGCAATTTGACCATTGGATTATGAAATATGGCCGAAAAAAATACGAAAAACAAGAATAACTTTTTTTTCGTTTTGAGCCTTAGTTTTGGGTTTACCGCGCTTCGAAGAGAAAAAATGTATTTTTCCGATTTTCGATGTAAATCGAATTTTCCGCGTGTTTTACATTGTTTCGTCGTCCTTTGTCGTTGATTTAACGAAGTTGGCTGCAGATCATTAGCGTTATGCAGAATACACCACGTGAAGGTTGTTTGGGTTTGTTTGGTCGTTTCTTTCTCCAAAAGATAAGAAGGAATTCCATTCGCTTAGTTAGAGGGAGCGGGCAATCGTTAATTACGCGTTAATCTCTCGGGTGAAGGGAGAAGCGCTCTCGGGCTCTCTCACTCCTTCTTTCTTAATTTCTCTCGCTTCCCACATTCATCAGGCCGCATCGGGCGTATTATAATAGATAATTCGTAAAGATAAGATAAGTAAAAGATGAGTAAAAGATAAGTAAAAGATGAGTAAAAGATAAGTAAAAGATAAGTAAAAAATAATTCGTAAAATATCCTGTATCTTCTAAAGGAAGCCAAAATGGCGATTTTTTTAAGATAAGATAAATAAAAGATAAATAAAAGATAAGTAAAAGATGAGTAAAAGATAAGTAAAAGATGAGTAAAAGATAAGTAAAAGATAAGTAAAAGATAATTCGTAAAATATCCTGTATCTTCTAAAGGAAGCCAAAATCGCGATTTTTTTATTCTCAAAAAAGTGTTTCTTTTGGGCAAAATATGAAAAATCCACGGTCAAATTAAGCCACCAGAGATATCGTAATCGTGCCAAATATATCTCTCATGCGTTCAAGTCAGCGATGTATCTCGATCAAATCATATCCATTGAATTGATCGCCAAATCCTTTAACCAAATAAAAAAAAAGCATATATCACAAACAAAATCGTAGTAGGCCATCAAGCAATAACAAATTATACGAATAAATCCCAGTTGAATGAAAAAAAAACTTTTCCACCAATGTTCAATTTCCTATAAGTAAGAAAAAATAAGACAGACGAGAAGAGACAACGACCGAAGATTCGCTTCGATTGCCTAATCGGTCGGATGAATTCGGAGGGGGGCGGGGGGAGGAGGAGGAGGAGGATCGTTGCACCTCCTTCGTTAGCGCAATTCATACCGCGAGTCAATCAGGGGGACGAGAGGTCGTCGAAAAATAAAAAAGGACGACGCTGTCTCGTATAGTCATCGGGTCCCTCGGACCATCTCGCGATGAGACTCCGTTCCCATCGCGCGCGGCTCAAGTAATCATATTCCGCGTTCCACGATAATGGTGAACGAACGAACGAACGGACACAGCCTCCGGGCTGTAACGGAATCCTGTGGACGGCCGAGCTGTACCCCCTCTCTCTCTCTCTCTCTCTCTCTCTTGAGTCGATGCCTCGTACGTATGTGTGCCGAGAGCACACAAGCGAAAACAACTCTCCTCTGGTGATCTTTTGTAATTATTGCTCGCCTCGAAAAAGCCCCAAGGCACTCTCCTCCATTTGAGAATCTATCTGCTCGGTTGCTACACTTCCTCCCAGGAAACGCTCGCGCGCCTCCCTCTGCCCGCGCATACTCGGACGCACTTGGCTCTATATACCGGAGCATTCAACTCGGAACAACTCGAAGCTTTTTCACCCGACCTCGAAAGGTCAACATACGCCAAGCTTAACTGTAAAGAGCTCTCTCTCTCTCTCTCTCTCTCTCTCTCTCCCCTCCCTCTCCCCAGTCATCTTCATGCGCGTCAGATGTTCTCATACAATTAGACAAAGAGAGCAGGATCACGCTCTAGCAATCCACCAACGAGCATCGTCCTTGTAACTCGCGTGAACCTTTTACCCAAAATCTCAAACGATCTTGCCATTAAAAAAAGAACCAAAAAAAAAACCAAGCCCTCGAAATGTATTTTTATTCAGAGCCCAGCTCCTTTCGTAAATTTCTCTCGTGAAGAAGCTCCAAAAGTATAATGTTTTTTTTCCTTCGATTTATCTGTTTCAGGGGACACGTGAGAGTGCCGCAATGTCGGCGCTGAGCGGCGGGCTGTGCCGGCCCGGGATCATCCTCGTGATCGGGCTCCTCCTGTCGGGATCACTTTCCGGTAAGAGTTTTCTCATTATGCAAATGCCGCCTGCCGAGTCTCGTCGACCAGCGCGCTTTAGTCGTAACTTTAATCGACGAGATGCATCCACGGAAACTCGAAGACCAGCAATGACGCGATAAAAAAAAGTCGTTTTTCTGCCCCCCCCCCCCTCCCCACGGCCCGCCCCGATCCCCGCTCGACGTTGTGGCGTAAGGGCCTTTTGAGGATATTTCCACGATTAACCGTTATCGAGAGCCGAGAGGATGAGAGAATTCCGTTGATGCTCGTTCGAGTGCCGACCTGTGTTTTTTTTTGTTTAATTTTTTTTTGTTCATTTCACAAGAGATTCTGATCGACTTGTAGTCCCGTCAACCACTCGTTCAATTTCTTCGTGTAAGTCTTCGTTGCGCACACGGTTTCTCTCTCTCTCCTCGCTCTCTCTCTCTCTCCCTCTCTCTCTCTCTCTCCTCTCTCGCTTTCTCTCTCTCTCCTCTCTCGCTTTCTCTCTCTCTCTCTCTCTCTCTCTCTCTCCGCAAGTATACGTGCAATATACACGAGATAGATATATAGGATAGAGATAGATATATGGACTAATGGACACGCAGACCACGTACACACGCGGTAGGATTTTTCTCGTGATATATAGACAAGAGTGTATATATGTATAGCGAGTATCGGTGCGGTATAGGTCCATCTTGGTCTCGTCCGCGCGAGCTACCGTTCGGATAATCGAAGAGTCCCTCACCAACCCCTGAGAGAGAGAAAGAGGGAGAGAGAGAGAGAGAGAGAGAGAGAGAGAGAGAGAGGAAGATGCGAGAGCCTCGCATCCTCCTCTCTGCTCGTTTCGCGGTATCCGGGCGATGAGCTTGCTGCCCGTTTGCCGTTTTCGAACGTGTACCTCGTCCTGTCGTTCTCCCCTCCCTCGCGTACCAAGGGTGGGGGCAATGTTGCCGAGGTGAAGGACCCGTTGTCGTTGAATCATTCTCGCTCGATGATGACACTCGCGAGCTTCGCCGATATACGCGGGCTAAAACCTTCTCGGGAGACGGAACGAGAGGGAGGCGGCGGGGGAGGAGATCAGATTGGATTAGGTTTAATAATGCTCCGGCGGAAATACAACCAATGGCATACAATTCTCATTTACGGAAGATACAAAAATAAATAACTCAATGCAAAAGAAAAGGAGAACAAGCACCTTTGGAATATAAATAAAAGCAATAATAACGCATGTCAGAATGGAAATAACGATACGAATGAGTGAGGAGAATCGAGTCACCAGAAACGCTGGATAGTATTCACAGCCCGCGTTTGCCTGACTATTTTATTAAATTCTACTTGAGAGAGCGAGGGAGAGAGAGAGGGAGGGCAAGAGAGAGATTGATTGATTGTTTCATCTTGCCCTAGTTCAGTCACGTTTGGGCAAAGTAGCCAGAGACGCATTGCAAACTGCAGTGGTGCTGTTCATGGTGTGGAAATAAGAAATCAAATGGTAATAAACGAAAACTATTTTCGTACAAAATCTTTGAAGACTCGTGCAAAATCGTAATGAATTAATGCTCAAAACTTATAAAAAATCGTACAAAATCATACCACATTGAATACTCATGCAAAATCAAATGAAAATATAAGAAATGTAACAGAATCAAACCTCGTAAAATCCAATGTTACAAAATGAGATTTTACGAAATTAAATCTTGCAAAATCAAATCTCTCAAAAATCTCCCTCCTTCCCTTTCTTAAGAGATAGAGAGAGCGAGAGAGTGAGAAAGATATATATATATATATATATATATGTATGTATGTGTGTGTGTGTGTGTGTGTGTGTGTGTGTGTGTGTGTGTGTGTGTGTGTGTGTGTGTGTGTGTGTGTGTGTGTGTGTGTGTGTGTGTGTGTGTGTGTGTGTGTGTGTGTGTGTGTGTGTGTGTGTGTGTGTGTGTGTGTGTGTGTGTGCGTGAATCAGAGAAAATCTGACAGAAGCGAATGTTGTAAAATCAAATTTTACGAGGTCAAATGTTAAAAAATGACATGCTACAAAATCAAATCGTAGAAAATTAAATATTAGAAAATCAAATCTTGGAAAATCGACTCTCACAAAATTAAAAATTACAAAACTTACAAAACAAAATGTTAAATAATTATATGTAAAAAAATCAAAGATTACAAATCTTACAAAACAAAATGTTAGATAATTAAATTTAAAATATCAAATCTTACTAAGTCTCTCCTTCTCGTTCGCTCTTTCGCGTTCGTCCTAGGGCACTATTAAATATAGATATCTAGCTGTCTCCCTTTCTCATGCGAGAGCGAGAGAGAGAGAGAGAAATCCCTCGAAATCCTCATTCCCGAAATATGAATCACATATGCAAGCAGCATCCCGGGCTCTAAATCAGCGGAGTGGCAAAAGTCAGATGCCATATATTGGCTTCAACCAATTTACACACGCGGTCGATCGCGATAGCCGGTCGTTCGGGAAGCGAGCGCTATCCAATTGACGCGAGCATAGCGGCGTTTGGACGTCGAAAATTTAGAACGCAAATATGACACCCGATTGGGAACGAGCCGGTATGAAATTGAGGAGCGTCCGCTAGGGACGAAGGAGAGGTGCCCGCCGGCGTATATATATATATATACACACACACACACACACACACACACACACACACACATATATATATATGACTGGTCAACCTGCGAAGCTCCGTTTGACTATACACATTCGCATACTCACGGTGGAAGATGGAGGATCGGATGAACAAGGGCCACTGACTGCGAGCGCGAATGTCACTGACCGGCCTACCAGCAGCACTTACGGATCCACGCTCGCGTCCTGCTCGTAGTGCTCTCCGCGGGTCGTTACGACGTCGTCCTACGCGCGGGACTCGCTCGCAGGCTTCGAATGCTCTCGGCGCACCTGACCTCTCTATACTTCTCTCTCTCTCTCTCTCTCTCTCTCTCTCTCTCTCTCTCTCTCTCTCTCTCTCTCTCTCTCTCTCTCTCTCTCTCTCTCTATATATATGTATATATATATATATATATATACACATATATATATATATATATATGCGTGTGCGTGTGTGTGTGTGCGTGTCTGTGTGCATACACACACACACACACACATACATACATATATTTATACATATATTTCTTCGGCTTCCTCCGTTACGTCCTCTCCCTAATCGACGAGACGTAACGAGGCTAACGCGCTCTTGGATTCTCATCCGTCATCTTCCATGAGCGAAGAAGCGTCTTGAATTATTGCTCCGAGGCTGCGGCTACAGCGATACGCGTTAATCGATGACGAGCCAGCGCTGGATTGAGAAAAATTGATTAATTCTCGTTCCGTTTCTTTCCGTCGTTTTTTTCATTTAATTTTTTGTTTTGTGTTGTTTAATCTTCTCGGTGCTACCGACATTAATGGGATCGTTGCAAAGCTGCGAAATCATTGGAAGTTCTGCGCGAACGATTCGTCAATGTAACTGGATAATTACAACCGAGGGAATGAGCGTTCCGCGAAGAAACTGCGGGAAAAAATGTTCGGTCAGAAATTAAGGGAGGCTGCCGGTCTAGAACCCGGAAAAAGGTTAATTTCGATATTTTTTATGGATGGAATGGAAATTTGGAGTTGATAGAATGGAAATTCCGATTAGTGGCCTTTGTTCTACGTATCTTCGAGTATCTATACAAATTTTTTCACAATGTTTTGCAACTTAATGGCATCGCTGGAGTCGGATAAAGCGCGTCACCTCTGTCCGATAGTATCTCGCAGCCGCCAAGGGCTCGCAATTTTTTTACCTGGGAGTTTTCACCGGAAAATGGTGGATGTTTGAAAAAAAAATTGTTTTTTGGGAAAAAAATCGTGAAAAATGAATATTTTTGGAAAAAGTTTTCAACGTATCACAAATCCCCTGAGCACTTCGATGTCGAATGTTGATACGAGGCTCGGAAAAAGAATGTCGAGTCAATCAGTGAAGAATTGGCGATGCAATGTCGTCGGCTACAGGACACTATCAAACAAGACTCGCTTTATCCAGCTCCAGCGCCGCCATTTTGTTGCAAAATCTCGTGAAAAAATGTATAAAGATCTTTAAAGATATATAGAGAAAAGCCCACCGAACGGAATTTTCATTTCATCAGCTGGGTATCCATAACAAAAATTCTCAAAATTCGCCTTTTTCCGAACTCTGAACTGGCAGAAACCCGGAAAAATTCGGCAAAAATAAATTCCTTTACAAAAAATCTTCAACATATCAATAATCCCTTACGTCCTTCGATGTAAAATCTCATTATTCCAAAAAAGTTCCTAAAAAGTAGCAAAAGTTAACTCAATCAGTCAACATTCGGCGATTTAACGAAGCCGTTGTGTTACAAAATCTTGTGAAAAAAAAAAATTGTAAAGACACTTGAACATATGTAGAATAAAAGCCACCAAACGGAATATACATTCCATCAACTGGGTATCCATAAGAAATTGTCGAAATTCGCCTTTCCGGGCTCTTAACTGGTATAGTCTTCTGCCCTTGCCGCGAAACGATTCGTCCATTTCTATATACATCGCCGTACTCTTGTCGTATACTTTATTTTTACATCGGCGAAGATACGTCAAGGAATTTCCATTGTTCAAAGTTTTACAATTTCCGATCACGCGCTTTATTTGAATTAAATGTTTTCACTGGCCGATTATAATTCAGTTTGTCGAAATGGAGGTTACGAATTCGAGTGTACGGGGCAAGACGCGCGTTACCGTAATCGTCTTTGTAACAGGAATATAAGAAGCGTGGGCTCTTTTTTCTATAGGAAGGCATTCGATCAGAATGTGTACACACACACACACACAGATATATATATATATATATATATATATATATATATATATATATATATATATATATATATATATATATATATATATATATATACGTGCTGGCCCCATTCGCCGATGTTGCGAACGTGTGCAATTTCGCTGAGCCGTGTTGCTAGCGCGTGTCGCGGGGCCCGGGTTAATGGTAATGAACCTCTCTCGCGGGACGACAAGGCCGCGCGAGGCTCGCACGATTTCATAACTGGGAAGCTGAAAGGCGCGCGCGCGCTCGTGCGCCCCGCGTATCGAGAGTTATTCAACGGGCGCGCGATGCGACAAGTTTCTTTCATGAGATATTCGCTGGAATTCCAGTCGAAAAGACCGATTCGGCTGACGTAACGCTCGCTCGGCCGCTTTTGTCGTATTTTTTCCTTACTTTTTTTCGTTAATAAAAAAAGAATCGTCCCTGCGGAGAGGAAGCCCGCTCAGCGGACCGGTAAATTGCTATCCTCCGTGAATCAACGTGTTCATTGATAGAAATCGTTAATGCGAATCGATTAAAATATACGCTTACATTTTATATATATATATATATATATATATATATATATATATAAGATGATTTTTAAAAAAATGACATGGCCCAAAATCTTGAAAACCGTGGGTTTTTTTCATGATTCAAACCGTGTGATTTATCATGATTTCATTATTTCAAACCGTGTGATTTTTTTCAAAAAATAACATAAAGCCCAAAATCTTGAAAACCGCGGGTCTTTCACTAAACTGAAATTCCAGTATATAGTATGTTATACTGTATACTGGAATTTCAGTTTAGTAAAAGACCCACGGTTTTCAAGATTTTGGGCTTTATGTTATTTTTTGAAAAAAAATCATCTGCTTTTGGTTTTTCGCATGCCATTTCTATGAATGATATGAATCGACAATAATAAGCAACTTTTTTATGTAATTGGCACGATATTCGTAGTGCGTTTTCTTTACACCGCAGGCTATTAAAGTCAGATGTTCGAATTGGTTTGTATGAAAATTCTGCATAAGATCTTTTTTCATAAAGTTTTCTTAACATTTAAAGCTAAGAAGGTGATTTTTCTTGATAAATCAAATAACCAAGTGTTTTTTTTAAAGACCGGGTAAAAAAATTACCATTTGTAGAAATGGCATGCGAAAAACCAAGAGCAGATGATTTTAATCTCGAAAACCGTGAGGCTTTTACACAACTGAAATTCCAGCACATAGTAGGACATGATCTGACCTATCGACGGTTGCAGGATTATCCATTCATAACATGATTCGCAACTATGAGGGTTCACGTGGTGAGAATATATAGAGCGCTGCGAGAAAAATGCTTTTTTTTGCTGAGTAAACAACGCACAGTCGTTGCTGACATGCCATTTTTTGGTCTTTACGTACCAAGAGGGGAGGTCCCTTTAGACAGCCAAAAATAAGCCCATTATCTCATTTTTTCTTAAATTATCCAAATTAAAAAAAAATATTGAAAGTACATTAAGTTTACTTAGACAGTACTCATGTGATTTAAAAGTGTGCATAAAATAGTTTTTGAGTTGTCTTGTACGAGGTTCACGAGAAAGTGGTTTTCCGAAAAACGCCTTTAAAGCTGCATTGTCAGTCGGAGGAGGTGGTTCGGCAACTAGGATGATCTGAAATGAAATGTTGAAAATATATATTTTTGGCACAATAATAACACTTTCGTATGACCGGACACATTTTTGGAATTCTGATAATTAGAAAAATGGCAAGTTGTGAAAGAAAACTTCCATTTTCTACCATAAAAAAAAACAAACTTTAATAAATGTCTTATTAACAAATGTATGAACACAATAAGTTTCGAGTAATGTTAGGTTCATATAGACGGTAATTATGTTATCTGGAAGTGTGCAAAATTCCAAAATGATCGATACGACAGTTTTTAAGTTATCTCGTACGAGGTTCATGAAAAAGTGGTTTTCGGGAAAACATTCGAAGTTTTAAGACTTATAAATGTGACTAATTAATCTACCGATTAATTTGCGATTCCAGGCCCGTAAAGTCGTCCCTCAGCTTCCTTGTGGATCTTATTTTCGCCCACGAACTCTACTTGACCTTATAAAGGGATTTCCGCTCTTGGATAGGATCCGAAAATTATTGAACCATACTATCGATTTACGAAGCGAACGTGTCCATTGTGTCTCACCGCAAAAAAAATCACTCGTCCGAACGTGGATCCAAGTTCGATCCGGCTTACACCATCCTCGCGTGAGCAACAACTGCGCCATTGTTCACCACTTGGACTTTGACAGCGAATACGACGGCCAATTTTTTTCGCACATAAAAAAAACGTTTCGCTCGCAATGACCTCCCTATGCGCTCGCAAAGGGAACCCTCATAGTTGTCAATCACCCTGTATATTACGGTTGTCTCGAAATGACCTGACGTTTTAAATCGCGCGCCATGTTTTTTGTAGCGAACATAGAGTACTAATCTTTGATAAGTGACATCAGGAAGTAGTGAGGTTCAGTCATGGAGAATTACACGATCGATCAACGCATTGAAATTCTCATTTGCTGCATTGGTACCGCTTAGTTATTGCAGACGAAGTTTCATGGTCGTGGTATCTCGCACCGCGGCGATGTGAATTGGCCACTAAGATCGTGCGATTTGACGCCATTGGACTTCTTTCTTTCGGCTCTTCTAAAATGAAAAGTGTATGCCAATGATCCACATAACATTCCGGAGCACGAGGAAGCAATTGGACGCACCATTAATGAAATTAGTCCGCAAACTGAGAAAAAAATCATTGACCCAATGTCATTGGTGTTATTGAATGAAATTTCGTTGATTCAATTGTAAAATTGTTGGTGCAAATAATCGGATTTATTAGTCCAAATAAAACGCTAGTGACTTCAATAACATGATACAATTGAAAGTTTTTTTTTTCATTCAAAAGATATATTATTAGCCGAGAACAATATACTACTGAAACTATGTAAAAAATTGTCGCGAACAAATTATATAATTCTGAATGCATTTTCTGTAACAAACAAACAAAACGTTTTAATTCATAACATGAATATTGTTGATTCGAGTACACAAGAAAAATTGAATTTCGCTCGTTTGATTCAGATAAAAATTTTATTGAGCAAATATGTTATTTTATTTTTTTCACCATATCCGATATTGATTTTCAAGTACATTATTCGTTAAAATATTAATATTTTATTTTGATTGAAAAATATTAAGCAAATGTCTGAATTGGTTAAAAAATTGTGCGAAAATAAAATTTGTTTCTTGCACATTTGGTTGAAAAAATTCAACCAAATCATGGCCGAGCGCCACGGAAATTATAGGTGTGAGGAAACCCGTAGTTCTCGGAGTAACCGCTAGAAGCCGCACGCGCGCTCTTTTCTCGTAAGCGTAGCGCGAATCGAAAATCTACTTAAACGCTGGAGAAACTCTAAAGAGTATCGCTTCTTAGCCTGTGGCTAAGATCAAAGTGTAGTATCTGATCTTATCAGTTGAATATCTGATATTCTCTCCATGGATATTCCAGTGGATATCTGATATTCTCTTCACTGTTATCGTGGATGATCATTCTAATGCTCACTTTTTATTTAAGATTTAAAACAAATTGAAAAACTTACGTCCCATGGCATATTCGTTTCGATGCAGTAAAGCAATAATTAATTCTATTGATTATATTTTTGTACGAAATAAAAATTGTTGTAGCAACCGCTTAATTATTTCATCCATACATCTATGGATTGTATATTAAATGATTTCAATAGGATATAATTTTATTTGAAGGATAATGTAGATATTCAGAGAACAGATGAGACTTTCAAATAAAATAATATGTTATTTGAATCAATCACATTTTCCAATATTTTATAGTATTGTAACAATCTCATATATCGGTGACACTCCGCGATCAGACATTTATTTGAATCAACCAATATATTTTCTTTGATTCAATTGGTTTTTTTTTCTCGGTGCAGTTATGCCAAAATGTTGTTGAAAATTTCGTCAAAAAAGTGATCGTTTGCAAACAGGGACAACGCGGCCATTTATCGGATATTATGTCCCACACATAACCGTCATGTTTGTACCTTACATTAAAATAAAAATATTCGTACTTTTCAAAGAAATAATACGTTTTATCGATAAATAAAAATGTCAGGTCATTCTGAGACACCCTATACGTGCACATCCCACATGAGGCAGTGTTGCTTTTTGTACGCGACGTGTTGCTTTTTGTTCCCGGGCTCGAACCAACAAAGAAAAAGGCGTCAAAATTCAATCTTCACCGTCCGCACGTACGCGCGTTTCACTTGGCATTCTCGGAGACGTTAAAAGTTCGAATCCGGTTGAAAAGTTCCGTAATAAAATTGCGTTCGAAAGGCCGTGCGACGAGAAATCTCGTCACGGTCATTTTGTATCGCGCGGTGCAAAAATAATGTATACGAAGTCGCGTTGTCGGGCCAATTGTCACAGTCCCGCGTCCGCACAGTCGTAGGTCGTTGCGAATAAGACATGAACGTCACGAACGGGAATAAAGAGAAGAAGAATATATAAAAAGAAAGAAAAAAAAAGGACTTCGCGATTGTTGGCTGGCACGCATCGGCTCTCGAACGAATAATTGACGAACGGCGCGTTCCCATACGCACGGCTATTGCCCCCCCCCCCCCCACCGCCGGGTGGGGCTTCCAGGGATGGGCGAGGGGTGGCCGCCGCGTACAGATGGTCAGTGGACTTTTATTCGTTTGTACTATTCGAGCAGTTTGATCGGTGCGATACATCTGATGGGATTATTCGTGTTACATATTACATGAGGTGCGGGTGGGAGCGGGAACGCATGCAGCGACGTTTGCGCGTGAGAAAGAGACGGAGAATTGTCCTTAGGGAGGTGAGGGAGGCGGGGGCTGAGTGGCAAAAGAGTGAGACGCTACCGACACGTGCAGCAGTCTCGCTCGATGATACTACGTGCAAAACTGTTCAGGACACGCCAAGGCACGCGGTTCCAGCGGTCCTTCTCTCTCTCTCTCTCTCTCTCTCTCTCTCTCTCTCTCTCTCTTTCGGTCTCTCGTCGTACGTATACCTCGTGGGACACAATGCACATAGCCACGAGCTTTGGTTCTCCATTCATGGAGCCGAGCGTTCCCGCAGTACAATTCGTTGGAAACCGTCTGGGTGTAGCGCGTCGATGCGGAATGCTGATATTCTTTTCCTTGTTTCTTTTTTACCCGAGCCCACTGCTCTTTGTCGTTCACGTAACGCAGAGGCAAATCGACTCCGAGGATCGTGGAATCGGCGAACGCCCGGCCGGGAAACGCAGCTACGCGCGCGACAAGCATCCAAAGACTCGAGCGACGGTGCATCGCGCGAGCTTGGTCGCTTGTGTGCGGATAATTCCGTGAAATCAATTACGCCTTTTTTTCTCGCGCTCGCGATTCCTCCGAAACGCAATCTGTACGCGCGATATACTTGACTCGTTAAGCTAGTCGGGCCCAGCCCACCGCGGGACTTGCACGAACCCATTTGTCCGGTTGCCACGACGGTGATGATGAAGGAGCAGCGGTGGGAAGTGTTTATTTGGTGATCGAGGACCAGATAGATTGCATATAGTTCGATAAACATACAGATAAAAGAGTTAATTGGCCATGAAGTTAGGTTCGGTCGCTTACTCAGAAATGGAGAATGTAAAAAACGTAAACCTACGAATAAGTAGGCGAGTAGGCGCCTATCAATGAAGATAATACAGTATGAGGTTAACTGCATGCTAGCTAATAGAAAATCCCGAAAGCGAGGCTCAAAGCCTGGCAAGCTGGGTACTTGTCTCAAGTCAAGAGGTAGAGAGTTCGACGGGCAGCTTGCGGAGATCGTAAATGACTTTTGGGAGGCCACGGAACGAAAATGCGGTACTGCACAGTCTGGAGGTGATGTTCAGGCCAGCTGACATGAGGCACGGCCGATATAGGCCGTGCCCGGCAGTGCAGGTGAGTTGGGACCTCATGTCATCTTTGATTTAGGTTTGGATGGTTATTCGGACATGAAGAATGCAACAACCGAAGAATAATTAGGCGAGTAGCCACCGATGAATTAAGATAATACAGCATGAGGTTAACTGCATGCTAGCTAATAGAAAATCCTGAAAGCGAGGCTCAAAGCCTGGCAAGCTGGGTACTTGTCTCAAGTCAAGAGGTAGAGAGTTCGACGGGCAGCTTGCGGAGATTGTAAATGACTTTTGGGAGGCCACTTTTGCAGGTGAGTTAGGACCTCATGTCATCTTTAAGTGAGGTTTGGACGCTTGTTCAGACATGAAAATGTAAAAAACGAAGAATGAGTAGGCGAGTAGGCGCCAATCTTGAGCATAGCTGAAGCTACTACCAGTAATCATCGAGAACGAGACGTCGCAGTATAATTAAGATAATACAGTATGAGGTTAACTGCGTGCTAGCCAATAGAAAATCTCAAAACCTCGGCTGGAGGACTTGCAAGCTAGGTGCTTGTCCCAAATCCTAGGCAGAGAGTTCCATAAGCAGCATGCAGAGACTGTAAATGTCGTTAGGCCTCGGAACGAAAATGCAGTACTGCGCAGTCCAAAGGTGATCTTTAGATCTCTTGCTACAATGAAGCACATCCTATATGCCGGGTCACACAGCCTATATCGGCTGTGTGACCCAGCAGTGGGGCCTTATGTTGGGCTACGGCGAAGATGAAGCTACCCAGACAATGTGTACTCAGCTATCTTTAGCTCAGTTTGCTATAATAAGGCTTACTCATCAGCTCTCGCATCGAAAATGAACCTGACGCCACGGTTGAGGTCCCTCTGCAACTTGAGCTCTAGTGCGATTGTAGCATCTGTAAAGGGCAGGCAGCAATAACCAATGTTGGGTAGTATTAGCGATCTTACAAGCGTCCCCCGAACATCACGGGGAAAGCAACTGCGACAGCCCTTCAGTTTGTAGACTGTACCACGGATTTTTTGGGACACGTGGGCAAAGAGAAGGAAAGACGCAGAGGGAGGGAGCGAAAGATTAATCAGTCGAATGAGGAAGATGCCATGCGGAAGGGTACTCGGTGACGAGGGGATGATTGTTGAACGAGATGAGCTATGTACGCAACGCGACGCTCCAATTTCAGACAAAACGTCAGAATGGTGCGTTTGTACGCGTTGCCGCCTGCATAGACACACACACACACGCGCGCGTGCAGCATATATAGAGCTCTTTTGCTCCCCCTTTTTATCGCATCCCCGGGTAGGATAACGCCGCACACGATTGCACCGAATCTCGCGACGAACATTCATCCGACACGTCGAGTGTTCCGTGGGCACACTCTACCCATATAGCCATTCGCAATCAGCTCCGTCTGTACATACGCCCACGCTGTGTATCGCGTTTGGCCGGGACACACAAACCCCTCGTTGGATCGTACCATTAATATTTCAACCCCCCTGTGAACATTAGCGCGTCACATAGCCTCCTCGAATGTACCCGATATATATATATATGTGTGTGTTTTTCGAGGGTGTATTGTTATCATTTCAAATTTACAGGGTGTTTGGCATAAAAAAAGTCTTGGCACTCCAATTTGTTTGGGCTTGTTGAATTTGTTTGCATATACGGTATATATATATAATGTGTACTGTCATCATTGGAAATTTCTAGAGTCGTTGGCAACGAATACATTTCTTGACACTCCGATTTCGATAGAGTAGTACAGAAAAGGATCTTTCGTTAAAATGTTCATACATTTTTTTTGCCTCAGAGCGTACTCCGATTCTATTTGTTTCAAATATATATTTTTTACTTGTTTCGAGTATTCCTTGAGGTAGTATCGTTGTCTACAGCGCTGGTTTGGAGGTGATCTTTAGGTTGCAATAACTGTTCGAGTTTTCGTTTTGAATTTTTTTACATATGTTTATTGATCTTTCAAGAATATATACAAATTTTTAAAAACATGTATTATTATGCACTTTCAGTGAATTGGTTATCGAGATATCGTGGTTGCAGATTTGAAAAGCACAGTTTCGAGAAAACGCATTTAAAGTTACTGCGTCGCGATCGCGCTCCCTGAGCATGCTCCTTATAATTTGTATAGCTTGGCTTGTTTTATGAGTATCATTTAAACTGTTTTTGGAGGCATATTCAGAAAGGTCTGTCAAATAATAAAATAAAATAAAAAATAAAACGATTTTGTCCAGTTTCTAAACAACAATACTGCCTTGAGTGGACAATTCAATAGACTTTTTTTATGAAAATACATTGTTGATTTAATTAAACGTATAAGAGATATATTTAAATAAAAATTATCTTTATATTCATGCAGTAAATGAGTGTATTTTATAGTATAGTATACTAGATTAAATATTTTTTAGTAAATAGTACGAAATACCAGAAATATCAAAAGCATAAACATTTTATATTACTCGACGCTGTTAAATAGTTCCTGACTGAGATAAATAAATATACCAAAAATCTCAGGAATACTAGGATCAAATAAATAAAAATAATTTATCTTACGAAAAATTTTGTTAATCCAAATAAAAACGGATCAAATAACCACAAATGCGTTGATGTTAATAAATCTTCTCCATCAGTGCAAATAATTCGGATTGCGCAATACAAGCATAGCCGATTCCTTCTTTCATCCCGTCAGGTCGCGATTGGTGTTCGCAAAGCCAAAAATAAATCGTCTACGTCGACGAACGCTTACGTAAAAATGATGATTTAATTTCCAGCACCCGTGTACGATCAAGAGACGACCCAAGTGGCAGAGTACGAGGGCACCGGAGTCGCGAACGGTGGCTGCTTTTACAATTTCAAGCAATATCGGGAGGGCGACCGAATAATAACGAACGAGCCATGTCTCAATTGTACTTGTCACAATCGAATGCTCATGTGCTATCTCCGAGTGTGCCCGTTCACGAAAGCGATCGGGCAAAATTGCAAAGTCGAAAAACGAGCGGATCAATGCTGTTCGGTGATAACCTGTCCCCAAGTGCCCGTTCACCTCTTGACCTCGACGACGAACCCACCGGATTCGATCTCGACCGATCTCGGCTTCCCCGACAATTACGGCTGCAGCGTTGACGGCAAGTTTTACGCGGACGGCGCTCAGCTTCCGGTCGACTCGCAAAATCCTTGCGAACTTTGCTACTGCATCAGGAACAGAACGACGTGCGTCATGCAAGAGTGTACACTTCGCGTGTCAGGTTGCAGTCCGGTAAATCTGCCCGGCGTTTGCTGTCCAGTCAAGTACAACTGCGGTAAGTGCTCTTATCCAAAGTCACATTTCGCTCCCTCCTCGTTGTCAGTATGGCCGTCTTCATTGCCGAACCGATTTGTCAGATTACGAGGAAGCGGCAGATACGACGGTCGCACCGACACCCGGACTCATCATGACGACTACGATCGCTCCCCGGCTCGGAGAGGCTCGACAATGCACTCACGACGACAAAGTGTACGAGGACGGAGACCTGATCTACTCGACAAAACCCTGTGAACACTGCTACTGCTTCCATGGAGCCATCGCCTGCATGGTTCAGGACTGTGGTACCCCGATGCAGAGTCACGGCAAGAATTGCACCGCACTGCCGATTCCGGATGGTCAGTGCTGTCCAACCGGCTACGAATGCGGTGAGTGAATCAACCGACAATCTATATAAATCTGTGCTATGCTATTAATCTATATAAATCTGTGCTATATGGTGTGCTCGCTTTTGACACCGTAGCTTGCATGTTTTTTTAGACATCTGGTTAACTTTTGTACACACAGAGTTATCATACAATATCTCAATTTGGCATAGCGCAAATGTTTGCAGTTTTGTAAAAAAAAGCTGTGTGTATTAGATTCTTGTACACTGTTTGCTCATCATTTTATTCATCAGCAGAGAATTCAAATTTGAACAAACGGCGTATTTTTTTTATGACAGAAGCCGAATCGCCATTGACGGACTCGCAGAACAAGCTGGAGTCTCAGTTGGAACTGACGACGGAATTGTCGGTCGAGAAGGACGACGTTCTTCAACAGGCAATAACGGAAAGTACCGTGCCCGCTGAAGGCTCCGAATCTTTCCCGGGGGCGGATAACGCTATTCCGGAAATACACGAACCGCATTCCGATGCTGGTGCCGCGTCACCGGCACATTCCACGGAAAGTGCAACGACTCTGGGCGAAACTTCGACCGTGCAGTCGTCCTTGGACGCAGCAAATGTGCCGTCCGATGAGTCACAATTGGCCGTTTCACCGGACGAGCCGCACATCGATCAATCCACGGAGCTTCCCGAATCGAACGATAAAATCGGCGAGCAGATTTCGACCGCAGTCCCGGACGACCAAAAACAGGTTACCGAGAGTGTGATGCTCGGCGAAGTGAGCACCGGCGTCGTTCCCACAGCGGAAGACAGCACCGTTGTTGATGACGGTACAGGCGAGCCTGCGAAAACAGAGAAGGAGCTCGTAAAGCCCACCACCCTGACACCAAGCACGGGAGTTGAGCCGACAGAGGTTGTTCCGATTGCAGAGATTGCCGCTGGTCCGAAAGAGACCGCGGAACTTTCTCCGGTAGACATGAAAGAGTCAGCGAAGCCGAAAGAGGAGAACGCGGTGTCTGAGGATAAACCGACAACGAGTGGAATACTTGAAGAAAAAGCCAAAGCAGATGATGGAGAACGTCAAACCGACGAGTCTGAGCAGACGGCGACGACACCAGTAACATTTGAGCAGACATTCGCGATCACTGAATCCGCCACCGAAATCCCGGAATCGACAACCAAGCAAGAGGTGCCTATTGCCGAAGCGTCAACAACGGCGCAGCCTTTAAGCGGCGAAGAACACCTAGATGTAACGACCACACATGGTAAAGCGACGGAAAAGAGCGTAGACGAAGGAGCCACCGAAAATCCAGCCGTAATCAAGGACGAACATCCAGCTGGTACAACGCCACAGTCACCTGTTGTAGAAACAAGAGTCGAAGACGAACAAATCACGAATGTCCCGACTACAGTTCATGACGAGAGCAGTTCAGTAACGAAACCCATCGATACAGACGCAACCACGCTCGAGCCTCTTCTCGTTGAAACCCCCCAAACACCTGTTGAGGCTGCAGAAAAAGTCGAGGATCATAAGGATCAAGTCACTGGCAAACCGGAAGACTATCCGGCCACCGACGCTATGTATATCCCGGCGGCAGCAGTACCCTCGGCGACCGAAATAGCGGAAAATGGCGATGGATCAGCCAACGAAGCTGCGACATCCTCGATCCTCGAGGACGGTGTGACATCAACCGAAGCTGAGAATCTGGGAACGAGTGAAGCGGTAACCGATGCACCCATACAAGAGACACCTTACAAGGATAGTGAACACGTTCAAAAGATTCCTGGCGAAGTGAGCGAACAAACCGAGACTAGTCAAGGGACAACTTTGCCCAGTGTCTCCGACGAAAAGCCCAATATAGAATCCATCACCGCAAATAAGATCGATGAGCAGGAGATTCCTACCAAGGGAATGCCGATCGATTCGTCAAGCGAAGAAACTAGCTCCTCCGAGGAATCAAGTCCGTTATTGCCAACGAGCGAAGAAACGGAGCTAGCGAGTGGTGAGACTTCTTCCGAAGAGATTGGTGACGGAGAAGCCGAAGTTACC
This sequence comes from Ophion obscuratus, assembly GCA_964007375.1. Lineage (NCBI taxonomy): Eukaryota > Metazoa > Arthropoda > Insecta > Hymenoptera > Ichneumonidae > Ophion > Ophion obscuratus. Next base: position 13,486,120 of record OZ023312.1, on the reverse strand, counting down.
GTATCATTGCCAGCCAAAGGACCCGCCGGTGTATCCGACATGCAGGAGCACACAACCGAACCTTCGACCGCAAACTTACCGACGATCGGCACTTCGATCGACGAAGAAGAAACGAAGGATAACGATAACGAGGAAGGAAAATCTGATAAAAATGGCGGAACCACCACCGCTGCTTCGGTTGACGATCATACCGTCGAAACTGAGTTGCAAGAAAAAGAAAAGACCAGCGAGTCAACATTTAGCGAAGAACCTGTAACGAATTTACACGAAGAAGAACCGATTGGGACGAAAGGACCCGCGGAGTTGGCCGAAACCACAGATGTCTCGAAGGAAGAAAAGTCTACTGAGTCGCCAGCGGAAACGACAGATATTTCGAGTCCGTCGATCGAGCATTCGGAAGTCACCGGCGTCTTTCACGGGGAAGACCAATCCACAAGCATTCCCACGGAGAATTGGGTTACGGGTGAAAATACTGCTATGCCAGTGAGTACTGAGGACAAGTCAACCCCGGAGCCTCAAGAACCATTGAAGCCTATGGAGGAAGCATCAACCGGCGCACCCGTTGTAACGAACGGTCAGCAAGAGGAAGCAACCGAAACTTCTGCTCAATCCGAGCCGGTACAGACAACTGAACCGTCTGCGTCCAAGGTCTCCCCCACCTTCGAGGGAGTTACCGTTTCCGACGTGGACAAAATCAGTACCGATGCTGTAGTCGCTTCCACTGAAGCATTCGAGCACGTCGGGAAGACCGAAGCACCTGGCGAAGCAGAACCATCCAAAAAATCCACTGAGCTTGGAGCATCCTCGACAGAACAGCCAACGGAATCTATACATGTCGTCCAAGAGGAACCGGTTACAACGGAATCTTCTGTCAAGCCAGTAGAAGAGAAACCCACCGAGGAAACGCCACAAACGGCGGAAGAAAGCGACAAGGAGGAAACAGAACCAGAGAACGCGGAGAAACCTGCGGAAGGAGAAGCGGTGACTACAACAGCAGGAATGGATGAGAATAAGAGTACTTCGAGTTCCGTACCGAAGGATGACAGTACGATTGAATCCTTGTCTGTACAAACCGACGAAACACCGATCGGCAATGCGAACGATGCGTCCACCACTGCGGGCCCGGATATCTCCACGATTCCAGTCTCCGTTGATTTGAGCGAATCCCCACTCACAACGGACCACGTCAAGGATGACGGTATAACTACGACAGCGAGCAATTTACCAGAATCAACAGACATTATCGCGAATACCGAAAAGGCTGCTGAAATAGGTGGTGAACTTCCCGAAGTAACGGGTGCCACCTCCACCATGGAAGAGGCTACGACAACAGCAAACGACCTCTCCGAATCAACGGAGCTCGGCGAAACTGCCGAAAAGACTACGGTAGCAAGCAAAATTGCGACCGATCTCGTTGCTGATACGGAAAAGACTACGGAATCAAGTAAAGTTTCGGAATCAACGGATCTTCTTGAACATTCCGAGGAGGCTGTCACAGTAGCAAGCAAGGCACCGGAATCAGGCGAAGCTGGTACGACTACTGAAGAGGCCACTGAAGCTAGCGCAGCGCCAGAGTCAGGAGAAGCTGGTAAAACCACCGAGGAATCTACGTCAGCGAGCAAAGCGCCAGAATCGGAAGTTGCTAAAAACACCGAGGAGCCAACGATACCGAGCGAAGCACCAGAGTCGGAAGTTTCTAAAGGTACTGGAGAGCCTTCAATAATGAGCGAAGCGCCAGAATCGGAAGGAGGTCAAGGCGCTGAGAGGCCAACGATAGCAAGCGGAGCTGCAGAGTCGGGAGTTGCTAAAAGCACGGAGGAGCCTACGACAGCGAGCGAAGTGCCAGAGTCAGAACTCGCTAAAGACATTGAGGAGCCTACCATAGCGAGCGAAGCGCCGGAATCGGAAGTTGCTAAAGACACTGAGGAACCTACGATAGCGAGCGAAGCGCCGGAATCAGAAATTGCTAAAGACACTGAAGAGCCTACAATAGCGAGCGAAGCGCCGGAATCGGAAGTTGGTAAAAACACTGAGGAGCCTACGATAGCGAGCGAAGCGCCGGAATCGGATGTTGCTAAAGACACTGAGGAGCCTACGATAGCGAGCGAAGCGCCGGAATCGGAAATTGCTAAAGATACTGAAGAGCCTACAATAGCGAGCGAAGCGCCGGAATCGGAAGTTGCTAAAGACACTGAGAAGCTTACGATAGCAAGCGAAGCGCCGGAATCGGAAATCGCTAAAACCACTGAGGCGCCTACGATAGCGAGCGAAGCACCAGTATCGGAAATTGCTCAAGACACTGAGGAGCCCACGATATCGACCGAAGCGCCGGAATCCGAAGTTGCTAAAGACACTGAGGAGCCTACGATAGCGAGTGAAGCGCCAGAATTGGAAGTTGCTAAAGAAACTGAGAAGCCTACGATAGCGAGCGAAGCACCGGATTCGAATGTTGCTCAACACACTGAGGAGCCTACGTTAGCGAGCCATGTGCCAGAATTAGAAGTCGATAAAACCACTGAGGAGCCCACGATAGCCAGTGAAGCACCGGAATCTGACGAAGTTGCCAAAAACACTGAGGAGCCTACGATAGCGAGCGAAGTGCCGGAATCGGAAGTTGCCAAAAATACCGAGGAGCCTATGATAGCAAGTAAGGCGCCAGAACTGGAATTTGCTCAAAATACTGAGGAGCCTACGTTAGCAAGCCAAGTGCCAGAATCCGAGGTCGGTAAAACCACCGAGGAGCCCGTGATAGCTAGCAAAGCACCAGAATCAGAAGAAGTTGCCAAAACCACTGAGGAGGCGATACTAGCTAGTGAAGCACCAGAATCAGAAGAAGTTGCCAAAACCACTGAGGAGGCGATACTAGCTAGTGAAGCACCAGAATCACAAGAAGTTGCCAAAACCACTGAGGAGACGATACTAGCTAGTGAAGCACCAGAATCAGAAGAAGTTGCCAAAACCACTGAGGAGACGATACTAGCTAGTGAAGCACCAAAATCAGAAGAAGTTGCCAAAACCACTGAGGAGACGATACTAGCTAGTGAAGCACCAGAATCAGAAGAAGTTGCCAAAACTACCGAAGAGATTACGATAGTGACCGAATCACCGGAATCAGAAGTTGCCAAAACTACCGAAGAGATTACGATAGCTAGCGAGGCGCCAGAATCAGATGTTGCCAAAACCACCGAGGAAATTACGATACCTAGTGAGGCGCCGGAATCAGGAGTTGCCAAAACCACTGAGGAGCCTACAGAAACCGCGGCGACTACAACACCGAGTGAAACCGCCGAAGCGGGAGAAGTTGCCAAAGACACCGAAGCGACTACGTTAGCGAGTGCATCACCAGAATCAGGAGAAGTCGCCACAGACACTGAAGCGACTACGACAGCGAGCGAAGCACCCCAATCGGGAGAAGTCGCTGAGAGTACCGAGGCGACAGCGAGCGAAGTACCCGAATCCGGAGAAGTCCATGAAGGAACTGCTGAGAAAACAACAAGCGAAGTGCCCGTTACGACTGGAGAAGCATCCGAATTGACGACCAAAATTCCAGTCATTCAACCTTTAGAGGCTTCTACGCCCGAGGAAGAACCAACGAAGAATACGCTCGCTCAAGAAGAAGTAACAACTTCCGCTGTTCCGGAGCACAGCGACGCGAGTTTGCCCACCGGGACGCCCATTAACGAAAGTAACCAAGTACCCGACGCTACAATTTCTACAGGAGTTCCCGAGCTCGAATCTTCCACCGCCACTGCAGAGCAAGAGCCGATCCCCACGGTGAAAGAATCTGGTGAAGAAAGCGTTGAGGATAAAACCGAAATGCCGATATTGCTGGAAGAAGAAGCACCAAAAGTAACGAATGTGCCGGAAGAGTCCGCGACAGAAGCGAGTGAAGTTGAAAGCGAAGAACCTGTCACAAAATCGCAGGATGTATCAACGAGCTCAGAATCTACGAGCAAGTCACCGGTGGAAGAGATTACCGAACACGAAGCAACTGAGGCTCCAATTGTCGGTGCCATTGACGCGATTGAGGACCAAAAGCCCTTCGAGCATGAAACACTGACACCAACAATACCTTCAACGGAAATATCAACTGAGAAAGTCACCGAAAGTCATCCAATCACTGAAGCTACCGCGCAACCCAAGGAATCGAGCACTGAAGTCCAACCGACAGAAGCTCAACGAGAATCTGAAGAACCTGTCAAGGATCAACGTCCCACCGAAGCGAGCCCAGTACCCGAGCAAGCGCCAACGCAGATGACGACATCGGAAGACGAGCAAGAAATCAAGACACCGTTCGAGGTATACGGACCATCAGCCGGAATTCCTGGTGAGGGTAACTGCCTCGTGGACGGAGAATCTTACGCCAATAATTCGAACGTGCCACCTTCGAATGTGTGTCAGTTGGCTTGCCGCTGTGCCAGCAGCATCGTTCAGTGTGACCTCGTGAAGTGCGCGCCACCTCCCGATTACCTCGCAAATTGCATGCCCGTATACAACGGGGCATCCGGCGATTCCTGCTGCCCCGTCTACTCTTGTGCCTCGATGCCGACGATCGATAATCTCGAAGCTGTCAATCAAATGAAACCGGGCGATCGAGAACAGCCAACCGTGACGCTGCCGAGCGAAGTGTCAGCCTCGGAGGGTGTTGATGAGGCAGTCCCAACGACTAGCGAAGAGTACCAGGGTACAAATGCCGGCGAATTTACCGAGACGACGAGCCACGCAGAGTTGCCAGTTTCCGAGAGCGAACAATCAACCTTCAGCCCGGCCGTAGCAGTCGAACAAACTTCTGCCAGTCTCCCGACGATGAGCGAAACAAGTCTATCTACGGAAGAATCAATCATGCCAGCCACGTCCACCGAGCAAACTCTGCACGAGAAAGAAACGCCAACCAAGGCTGATAGTGAGCAGAAAGAAGAGCCAAGCCCCAGTACCGATGGCAGCGTCGCATCGACGGAAACCTCAGCCCCATCCGAGAAATCTTCTCCTACGAGCTCACCAGCTGCTGTCACAGAAGCATCTACCGAACATCTCGAAGAGATAACGAAGAGTGCAGAGGAATCCGAGCAGCCCACGGAGAATAGCGACGAGCCATTGAAAAATGAAGAACAACCCATCATTGTACCTACCGAGTCAACGGAAATAGTCGCCGACACGGAGAAGATACCTGGCACAGTTAGTGACGGTTCAACGACAACGGAAACAGGACAAGCCGAGAGTTCAACAGAAAATGCCTCATCGCCCGAGCAGCCCGAAGCGGTTACGGAAGAGAGCGCCGCTCCTGTCCACTCTGAGACCACCGAAAAGATCGGCCAACACGAGGAAACGTCTACCGTCGTGCCGAGCATGTCCACCGTGGAGGAAAAGCAGGAAACTACAGCAGCACCAATCGTTCATGAAGCTGAGCAACCCCAAGAACCGACTACTCTCGCTGAGGAACAGACGTCCGCACCGATTACAGAGACTCCTAGCCTCATTGACCAAGATCACTCAACGGTCGCAAGCGCCGCGCTGGAAACGACAGCTATCCCCATCGAGGCAACTTCTCCGTCCGAGAAAATGCCTATATCTGAAAACGAAAAACCAGAAGTAACATCCTCCATCAGTCCATCCGAAACCGAGAGCCAACAGACCGAAGAGCCAATTGCTGTGTCGCCGTCCGATGAAACAACACCAGAATCTGTCAGTACGCACCTGCCTGAGCAAGAATCCTCTACGTCGTTCGAGCAAGCGCCAACGGCCACGGATGCATCTCCTTTGGAAACGCCGAAACCGTCGTTCCCGGACGCGACCTCTGCAACCAAAGAGAAAGAGCAAGATGAGGAAATATTGAAAGCTACGACCGAACCGACCGACAGAGATGTAACAGCGAAGCCGGAAATGCAGAGCCCGAGTGGTACCGAGGTACCGGTCGAGGATAACACCAAGGTGAACGGGATCAGCACGATTGAGGAAGAACTGGAAAAAACTACGATGGGCGGAGAGGAAACTCCGGTAGAAACAAGTTCATCGGTTGCTCCAACGCTCCAATCCACCATGGAAGAGCAGGGACCGTTGACGAGCGAATCGGCAACGACTATGCCCGAACCGATTGAAACTGTAGAGCACGATCAACAAACAGAAAGAACTGAGGATACATCTTCCCCGGCACCGATCGCCGATCAAACGACGATCGGCGCTTCCCCAGCTATTCCGGAAACGTCTGAACCCGGCGATCATCCGGCTGATGTAACGACAACAGGGCCCGTGGAGGCTCAAACGGCCGAGCCGGCAGTCAGCGTTTCCGAACCCGAAGCTACGGATCATCAGGGATCAACAGAAATCGAACCCACCGTAATGCCGGTTCACGAGGAGCCGGTCAGCGAAGAAGAGGCTTCGACCCTGGCAGCTCCCAGCGACGTTGCCCACCAAGTAGAAGTAACCGCGACGCCCGCTGTCATTGGGGAATCTGAAACTTCTCAAGCTGCTGAGGAGGAAGCCGTCAGCTCAAGCCCATCAAGCACCGAGACCACTGAAGAAGAGCGAACTACCGCAACGCCTTCGCTTCTTCCTGACGAGGAAAGCCCCGAAACTACCGAGCGGCCTTCGGATATTTCACCGGGTCAAGCCGCTACTGACGCTGACGCGACAATTAAGGACTCCGATGTGCCACAAACGAGCACAGGTGCCCCGGAAGATGTATCTTCCGCAGTGACAACACCACTGTCGACATTGGAGCATCATACGAGTACCGAGCATCCAAAGGTACCTACCGATGATGAGGTACAACAGCCGATCGAGGAGGAACATCCGAGCAGCCCAGCCTCCGAATCGACCGAGCCGGCGGAGAAAGACGATCAGCAGCCTTCAGTTCATGTTCGACTGCCGGAAACACCCATTGTGATGCCGGACGACGAAGAAACCGAGGTACAAAAGCCTGTTGCACCGGAGGAAGAGACAACGATGAACGACACGGCAATTGCGACTGGACCGACGGCCGAAGCAGAGGGCGAATATCCGGAGCACCCTGTCGAGAACGAGGATAATCCGCATTTCCCGGTGAACTCGGGAAGCTATCTGAATCCTGATGAGGATTACGACGAGGACGATCAAGCGATCTACGGACCGGGAACTTGTCGTTACGGTGGCAAAGTTTACGTCTCCGCCCAGCAAATACCGAGGGATGATCCATGCGACTTTTGTTTCTGCTTCCGAAGCGATATCATATGTCTTCAACAGAGCTGTCCACCACCCATACCGGGATGTCACGAAGAACCGATAAGAGGATTCTGCTGTCCGAGATACGAGTGCCACGTCTCGATGGCTACGACCCTCAATCTCACCACGACCACCACTACCACCACGACCACATTGCCCCCGCATTTCCTCTCCCACGCTTACAAGGGAGCAACGAGACAGAGCGGCTGTCAGATAAGAGGTCAAGCCTACAGCGTAGGCCAACCCATCAAGTCGGCTTCGGGCCCGTGTCTCCAATGCTCGTAAGTATATCTTTAAGACGAAGTAGATGCTGTACTATGAGGCATACGAGTGTGTCAGGAAAGGATTAAGGCCTTAGGCCACTCAAGAGGGCGAAAAAAGGGCTTTTTGGGGATTTTTTTCAGAAAAACTACAAAATAAATCGAGATTACAAAAAAGGGGTGTTTATCATACATATCAGTGACTGTATACAATCATTTTTTTTAAGCGATTAATTTCAAAATGGCGGCTTTGCAGCATTTTTGCGATAACGTCTCCGTTTTCCAGGGTCCACGGCTGGAAAAACAACTAATGTAATTTTTGAATTATAATGAGCCAATGAATGTTTTTCGATTATATATAATAACTGCTATAGAAGTACGTAGAATTTTTTCGATATATTGATTTTTAACCAAATGGCGCACTTCCAAAGTGGAAAGTGAAAAATTTGCCTAAAAAATCGTCAGATAATTGTTAATAACAAATGAACTATGCAATATAAAAAAAATCCTACGTACTACTATAGACAATGTATTTTTAAAGATATATTCAACATTTAAATTGAATCGGTTGAAAATTGTCTGAGTTGTGTTTCCGGCCAACTAAAAAAATGCAGTTTTGAGATAAACACGTTTGAATATTTGAATCCGCTCGCTGCGGACCAGGCGGCCTTATACTAAAATTCGAAAGCCTAGTACTTAGAGATTTTTCCCGGCCATAATCTTTTGGGACATTATTTTTGAGGTCCTAGGGGACCATTAAAAAAAATCGATTTTTCGAAAATTCTGGAGTGCCTAACCCCGTACATTGTTGGATAAGATTTCTTAATGATTTATTATGGTTGGGGCAAAAGGCAATTTGACCATCTAGGAGAAAGCTCTGTTAGAAGGTTTGGCAGGTTATGTTGGCCATGTACATACACGACCGTGTGAATATTCGTTTTTTACTCCCTCCGTGTAAACATTCGCTTTCACACCCTCACACCGTGGGTCGTTCTATTAACGGGGGTGATCCGAAATCATAAATTAAAAAATGCAATTTTAGTGCAATACTAAAATTGCACTCTTTCGTATGATTGGATACTTTTTTGGAATTTTGAAAATGGTGAAACTGGTAAACTGTCGACAGAAAGATCGATCTTCGACAAAAAAAACTTTAGTCGTTTTTTAATTAACGGGTAACACCTAGTTCGTGGTCGGGAAAAAGCGAAATTTTTGTGAATCCTTTCTGGAAAAACGTGTGCAGGTTTTCAAATATTTTGTTTACACTAAAGAGTATGGCTATGAAGTCTTTTTTACATTTTTTGTATTGAAAAATATTTATAAATGTGGTAGATACAATGTGGTGACCACAGCTGCTCGGAAACAGATAATCCGAAATGACAAATCAAACGCATTTAGTTTATGCGTGAAATTATCTAGAGCTTAGACGAAGGATTTAATGAAACATTGATTGTCGAAAAAAATGGCCGCCGTCCAGAGTGGAAATTTCGATTTTCGGTGCATCGAAAAAAAATTCTTCGTTTAAACACTGCTTTTTGATATGTTAAATAGAGGTAGAATTGTAGAATTTGAATTTGTAGAATTTAAATTTGTAGAATTGTAGAATTTGAATTGTAGAATTTGAACTTGTAGAATTTGAAGTTGATCGGTGCAGTGATTTTTTAAATATCGAGGTCACCGATTTTGAAAAAGTTATTTTGGGAAAAACGCGTTTAAAATTTGCTGCTTCGTAGTGGGTGGAACGCACCTTACCTAAACGCCCCTAACTCCCTCAATTTTGAACGGATTAACTTGAAATTTTAAGAGAATATATTTGAAATATTATACCTTAGAAATCCGTCGAAAACCAAAACTGGATATTTAATAAAAATTCAACTAGGTGTAAGCCCTCGAGAAATGAACGAATGTATTTACAAAGTTATCAGGTCGTACGTTAGAATATGTTGTCAAATATGCTATGGCCGAATTTGAAGTAAATCGGACTCGAATCATAAATCATAGTTTCGAGAAAAACAAAAGAAAAAATTGTAGTGAGGCGATTCGCCGTAGTACAGTGGGCGATGTGGCCCTCCACAAAAATCTTCATAAAGTCCTCAGTCAATTTTCGGAATTTTTACGACATCCTTATTGCGAATGCAAATTAAGACCCACGGCTATAAAACTCTGCGACTAAAACTGAATAATCAATTACGTTGATTCTAGTGAGTCTTCTCCGTGCAGTCTTTTGCCACAGGGTCGCAAAGAACGTCCTTTCGGTCATAAAAATGAAGAAAAAATTAGAAGAAAGCGATAAACACCCTTGTATCAACTTATCTGTGAAAATAACTCCAACAGGCTCTCAATCCCACTCACAAGGAAAATTTGCGAGGTCGATCTCTCGAATTTCGATGAAATTTGGCATGCTTGTTGAATGGATAAAAATAAGTGACACGTATTATTTTTTTATATCTGCGGAACCTGATTTTTAATGGTTGAAACGCACCCGCGAAAATTAGGGTGCTTTTCGTTTTTCGTCGATAACGTTTTAACAGTACGAGATATGAAAAAATTGCAAATTGCAACAATGTTTATTTTGTTGTATACTTTTACTTTGGAGATGAGAACGATAATGTTATCGATGAAAAACACCCCTATTTTCGAGGGTGCGTTTAACCCCTTAAAAATTGGGTTCCGCGGATATAAAAAAATGCGTGTCGCATATACCCATTCGATATAAAAAAATACGTGTCGCATATACCGATTCTACAAGTATGCCAAATTTCATCGGAATCGGAGAGATCGACCTCGCAACCTTTCCTTGTCAGATCCACATTGAACTCGCTGCCCTCACAAATTCCGTATTCACTCGAAAATGAAATTATTGCTGTTCCTCAAAAGGCACCACACCACGGTTCGCGCGCGATACGAGGGTGTATTTTTCGTAATTATTTTCAAGCAAACTTATTTGTTATTAATACTCATAGTCAATATATACACATAGAAGACTGTGTACAAATTTTTGTACTCGAATCTAAATGATAGTTTGCGGTGTCCTCCGCTTCCAAGAGGACACTCCGATGAAATTGCTGCTCGGCGCTTAACAGCGATTAAGCCATACGGTTCATTAGAAAAATTAAAAAAATATATATTTAGAAACTAGACATATAGGTTTACAGCATCACGTAGGGGAATTTCGATATCTGAAAAAAATGGCGGACCAGCGAATTTTATTTTCGATTTTTATGAAAAATTTTCATCGTTCATAATTTAAAACATAGAAAGGGGCCCTTTATCAACAAAATTCCTACGTGGTGCCATAGAGAATGGATTTTCGAACAGTTTAAGACTTGGCGTATGCAAATCGGATGCATAGTTTTTTTTAATATATTGTCAACCAGGTTGAAAAACGTAGTTTCGAGAAAAACGCGTTCAAAGCCGCGCATCTGCCGCTCGCGGCGGTCGTGCGCTTCGAACGGTTTCACATAAAATGCTGTATCTCCGCCAATTTTACAGATTTCTTTAAAAAAAAATTGGTGAGAGCATTCATAACAAATGTATCTTTCAGAAAGTGAAGTAAAAGAAAAACGTAGTTTCGAGGAAAACGCGCTCACAGCCGCACATCTGCCGCTCGGAGCGGTCGTGCGCTTCGAACGGTTTCACATAAAATGCTGTATCTCCGCCAATTTTACAGATTTCTTTTTAAAAAAATTGGTGAGAGCATTCATAACAAATGTATCTTTGAGAAAATGAAAAAAAAAATGACCATTTTTTCGGGCATTTTTTAGGAAGAAAATCACTCAATTAAATGTTTCGGAAAATTAAGAATATATTTGGCTATATTTGATCTATATTACATAATTTTTTTCATACAAAAATATTGAGATCCAAGCGACTTATGCGCTGCCTTCGAAGGCACCAAAAAAAAGTTCCTCCACTGCTGACATAATTCCGGCCGATTGAGTAGCTGAAACCGAAAAAGGAAAAAATGTCGTTAAACTGGAAGGTATTTCTTGTACAATGACGTAGGATTTTCGAAAAATATCCAAATCTAAAAAATGGCGTAGTTATGGAAAAAAGTCTGTCTTCTTGCCTATAAAGTGGTCGTTTTTTTCAATGCCAAATCGTCAATTTTCATCCAATCAAAAATGTCCTACGTCAATGTAGAGTAAATATATTCAAGAGTACTCAGTTCAAATATCAAGTCAATCGGATAATTCCTCTTTGAGTTACAATGTCAGCAAATTTGAAAAATCCCATTTCGAGAAAAACGCGTTTACACATTTAACTATCGATTTTTGCAAGATAAAATGATATTGACATAAATTATAATGATATTCTTGAAGAGTATAAACTGTCAAAAAGGCAAAAAAAAATCGATTTTTTTTAAGTGCCATACTGGTATATCCCCTTAACATCCCCACCGAAAGCGGAAGAAATCAGCTGTCCGTGTCTGCCGTAAGTTTCACTTGCCTGGCCCTAAAACGAGCTGTGTATTTTCAGATGCGGTGGAGACGGTAACATGAAGTGTGATCCCCGAGTATGCAGTCCGGAGCCAACGCTGAGGCAAATGATCGCGGCCGCGACCGCCCGGAGGCGGAGATGAGCAGCGAGACGAGTTGCAAACGGATTGGAAAAAAAAGTTGCCTAGTGATGAATCGACGTCAGGGAACGGAGAAATCGAAGAATCGAGAAAGAGCCGCTGGGGTGTTGTATAAAAGTGAATTAAATTCTAAATATTGATACTACGTGGGGCGTCGCTGCCGGAAAACACGGACAATAGTGTATGTGTGTGTGTATGTGCTCGACGATCTCGAACTGAGTGGCCAAAACGTAAACGTTTGTACTATTAATTAATATTATATATACCATGTATGTAACGGGAAAAAAAACCAACGGCAACCAGCGAGACGGAGAAATGTTGCAAAAAAAGAGAGAAAATGAGAGAGCGATATATAGCGAGGAAGAGCACCAGAGAAAAAGCAGAGGGCATGCAAAAGACCCAACACAGTAACGCAACACACCCAACTACGAGACTAATGACTGTGCCTTGGTCAAGTGCCCGTGCCAGTGGCACTGGCTTCAGTTGCTCAATAATCACCCAGCAACATTACAACGGCGTATCATCTCTACCGTGGGAGGTCTTCGAGCATCGATCAACCGTTCGGTTCAACTGCTGTTGCATCAAATACACATAGGGGGAGTTCCGACACAGCAGTCCCCAATCTCCAATGATTTGCACGTAGGAAAAACGGATTGGGTCGGTGGGACTCGCTAATTCCATTTTCCCAATGCGTGGGATGACGCGGGTACATCGAGTCTACATACCCCACAAACGACACGATCGATTGGCAAACTAAGTAGAATTAGGAAATAATAGTTAGGCGAGGCCACGACCTGTCGCGGCCTGAGATCTTGTTTCATTTCAATTTTTTTTATTTCGTTTTTTTTTTGTTTTTTTTTTATTTGCGTCCGCCTACTCGCGCGCCAAAATTTCGCGAGGCGCATCTGGCGCGCGAGTAGTTGGAAGAAACGTGTGATCGAAAGCAAATGACTGTCACGGGTCGTGGCCCCGAAGCGCGAAGGAACAAGTACGTGCGAATCGAACGAGCAAAGGGAAGCCAGCGAGAGTTATGGTATCGCGTTCGATAAAAAATAAGGAAGGATCTCGTTTCCACAATGTTTATCTCTACAACGCTGCAAGTCCGTTTTTCAACTTTACAACGACTTTATCTCTCATCTGTATGAACTCGGCCACCAACTGTACAAGAGTCACAAGTGTGCAATATTGAATCTCTACAACGATCTAGCCTTATCTCTGCAACGTATTAATTCGGATTTGCGTCAACTACACAATACGGATTTGTGATATTGCATCAATTCTATAATATGTCAACTCTACAAGAACTTTGAGTACTCAACGTTCAACTGGGCAATATTCTTGTTAGCTCTACAACAGCTGATATATCAGGTGTATTCTTCATTGAATAAGAAAGAAGAGATATATATAAGAATGTAAATATACATTGACGAACATATTTTACATTCTCATACGCTGTATGAGCCAAATTCGTGAATTCTATACCAAAATAAGTAAGAATACGTTTTTTAGCGATTAAAAATATTTGTTTATTCATTTGTCCACGAATGTTTTGATTCTACCCCGATTTTCAAGTTAAAACCCCGCTTTCACCCCTTAGGAAGGGTCACAAGTCAAAGGTAATGCTATAAATCGGAAGAACGGGCGATTTTACATATAGGGTGACATTATTTCTGCTGTAGACTGCAAAAAACATCCTTTTTCCCTCAAGTGTTCAAACGTGGTCTCTTGGGCGTTAATGGGCTAATATATATCTTCTTCAATTGATACACCTGATATATCAGCTATTGTAGAGTTGATAAGAATATTGCCCAGTTGAAAGTTAAGTGCTCAAAGTTCTTGTACAGTTGATACATTATAGAATTCATGCATATTGCAAATCCATCATTGTGTGGTTGATACAAATCCGAAAAAATACGTTGTAGGGATAATCATAAGTTTATAGAGATGAGAGATTATGTCATTGTAAAGTTGAATAACGGACTTTCAACGTTGTAGAGATAAACATTGTGGAAATGAGACCCTTCGAAAAATAAGACACTAAGACGACGCGAAGGTCCTCGATCGTTTGGCTCGTCGCAGCCGTAAGCAATTTATACTCAACGGCCGAGGAACTTCGCGTGACTTTTTTTCTTTTTAAATAAGGGAAAACACGCCTACACGCGACTCAAAGCTCAAATAGCGGCTCGCACGGAGGACCAACGCAAGAGACTTGCTTCTCCGGCGAGCTGACGTCATTATAGTATGCATATATATATATACACACATTTATACGACTCTTTATACATTGTAATCATAGAGATGCGCGACGAGTGCAAGAGCAGCGGCGTCGTATCGACTACTTGGATACGAAGAGATTTTGTACTTTCGTAATACACCCGGCGTAGTATCCCGCGTTACGCTGCCGCTGCTCTTACACCCACACCCTCCTTTTCCGACCGAAGAGGCCGGAAGTGTGCGGTAAATTCGCCACGATAAAATGTCAAATCTGTCAGAAATGAGAAAAAGAAAATACAAAAATTATATATATATATATATATATATATATATATATATATATATATATATATATATATGTATGTATATGTATATATTATGTTGAAGACAACAACTTGTATGCTACTTTCCTTTCCCACGGTCTTGTGTACGCAGGTTTGGAAAGAACGTCGAATTTCAGCGGGGAGGCGCCTTCGAGGCTTTTCCTAGCCGCATCGTCGGAGCAAAGGGTTGACGTGGGCGCTTACACGCTTGTTAGCTGTATCGAGGTGGCAGACGCAGCGGAAGCTTTTGATTTTATTATTGACGAGATGTCTGGAATAATCAACAACGATACTGATACTGATGATGATCACGATGTCATGGAAAATAGTAGTGATGAAGAAATGGGATAGGAATGTTTACTAGTTTTCGGATTTTTTGGAGGCGTTACGCCTGTGTGGCTCACCGAAAAACGAGACATTTTTGGGATTTTTTACGTGGTTGAATGGTGCATCGTTGGTATAAAACGAAAAATCGTTTAAATTTTTGTTGTTGCTATTATCGAAAATTATATCTTGTCATTGGTTGTAGTCCACTAAAAATCATCCTCTAAAATGTTCGCGGGATTTTTACAGCTTAAATCTGCCAAAGGTAATTTGGGAAATTGATCACATAAATATTTCGTTGCATTCCAACGACGCGAACTTCAACGTCAATTTTTTTAGAATAGTAAAAGAACAAACAAAATTAGGGTTGGAGGGTTCATTCTACATGTAGTGACGTATGCAAAGAAAAAAGTTATGAAAAAAAATATATATATATATAAAATATCGGCCCAGTCGTGAGACCGTTTTTTTCTAGGCGCTCTACGGAAGGACTCAAAACGTGTACAGTTTCAATTTCATATTTAGCAAGAAAAAGTGTTTCGAGATATTTGAACTTGTATAAACCTACGAAATGGCATCCACAACATGATTGAGATAGTCAGATCATAAATAGTTTTTCAAATTTGTATTATTTTTATAACAATTTAATATTTATTATTTTCATAGTAATTTAGCTTTTATTATTTTTATAATAATTTAAT
The DNA here is from genome assembly GCA_964007375.1 of Ophion obscuratus. Taxonomy (NCBI): domain Eukaryota; kingdom Metazoa; phylum Arthropoda; class Insecta; order Hymenoptera; family Ichneumonidae; genus Ophion; species Ophion obscuratus. Next base: position 13,470,522 of record OZ023312.1, on the reverse strand, counting down.
TTTTATTACTTTTATAATCATGAACGCCAGTTAGCGGAGTATATATTAGATACTTATGCATTGGATTTACATGGACGATGAGCTTTGTTGATCCCACTTGAGGCCGATGAAGGAAGTATCAATTCGTTCATTGTCTCGGGACGAATTTTGGGGTCGCAGTATACCCAAAGATGTATACTCTTTGTCTGAATGATTTAAAAGAAATTCATACCGATAGTGAAGATTATGATTCAACAGAAAATAGTAGTGATGAAGCGATGGAATGGGAATTTTTTCCCAATGTTTAGACATCTCCCTCCGTACCTCGTACCTCTGTGGCTCGCTGAGAGAGGAGACTTTTTGGGATTTTTTTTTGAGGTTTCTAATCAAGGAGTCAAAACGAGGTTTGGAGGGTTTATTCTACGAGTTCGCGCATACAAAAAAAATTAGGTTAAAAAATACAATATGCCAGCTCAGTCGTAGCTACACCAAAAGCGTTTTCTTAAAAACTTTTATTGTTTCAGCAAATAGAAAAAAAATACCGTCATTTACATTAGTTTTGCCAGAGAAATAGACAAGATTATTTTTTAAAAATATTTGTTTTTTTGCAAAATGGCAGCATTTTAAATATATTTTCTTTGTCGCTAAAAAAATCGGCCTCAATTTGTTTATAAGAACGATAATTGTTGATGAATTATGCGTCCTACCAATTTCAAAACCGCCTTCAAAGTTTTCTACCTGCCATTTTCAACATAGGGGCTTACTGATTTTTTTTTTGTTCGGCTATGCCAGGACAATGAGCACCCCTTCCAGGTGAGAATTATGCCTCTCAGTTTCGTTCCTGGCTGCCTTCCGAGCATCTTTTCTCGATCTCGGCGACGCGACGGGCGCTTCGCAACTCTACGCGGTGTTCGAATTTCGTGGCAAGACTCATGACTTCAATACATGCCTTGAAGCCCTAATGAAAAAGTATAGCTGCTTTGGCGATCGCTATGTCAATAATCTTTTTATCGCTAGAAACGACGAATTTAAAGATCTAGGACGAGTGAAACGGAACGAACTTTTCCACCGACCCAACATCTAGTGTTTCCACCATCAAGGAGCAAAAATGATACGATGATAAAGTTAGCATCGTTGGAATGCAAGAAAACTAGTGGCCCTCTCGCTGAACTGTCTATGAAAAATAACCGTCAAAATTTTGAAAGAAAAAAGATACAAAAAATGTTTGATATAAATTTCAATGAAAAACGATCCGATAATTCCAAACCCTATAATAGAACAATTACATTTTATAAAATTATCATCGAGATATTAAAAAATGAAACACTTCTAGAGTACAAATGAATAGCAGTCTCCTGTATTAGTAGTTAATTGAATGATATTATTCACTCGTGATATACTTAAAAATAAGTTGCAAAAATACTTAATGTTTTCATTTTTTAACCAAAAAATGAAACGTATAGAAGCTAAAATCATCTTCATTTTCTCGTCGCTTATAGGAGGTGTCACGGTACTGAATTGCGTTGGAATAACTTCAGGTAAGATATATTTTCTGCTACTTTTATACGCCTCTGAAGTAACTTTCGTGGTGGGCCGCGCAACGGCTGCCAGGGGCAAAACTTAGATTGGCGCATGGCGGTTAATTCAAACTGACAGAAACACGAAAGAGCTAGGCTTGAGATCTCACATTGCGAATGGAATGTACTTGTAAATAAAATAAAATAGTGTAATGGGACTAATAACGATCACTTGCGGTTTTCAATGTATCCTCATGACTTCCTTTCGCCCTAAAAGCATATCTAAAGGTGTGCAACAGAGAAAAAGTTAATGAAATTGCGTACATTGGCTGCACACAAATTATTTTTTTGCCATACAGCAACTTTGAGTTTAAATTATTGTTTGCATCGGAAATTTATATAAAGGATGTTGTAATATAGGCAGAAAACTTTACGATAGTCATTATGTATCGGACGTTGTATTTATATTTACTGTTTTTACAACGTAAACATCACACGTGGTACTCCCATTCACGCAAGCACCTGATTCAAATGGCAACCGGCATACTACACTAGCAGAGGAAAACCAATCTTAGATTAGCCAAAACTCGCCGCAGGGGCTGTGCCACTAGAGTTACTTCGGAGGCGTATAATCTTCATCCGTAAAATGACAACTGCAAACATGTTTACTGTTACGGAGTGTTTGAATCACGGTCTTACATACAGGTCTGGAAACTACATTAGTTCACATGGATCCTATGTCGAAGCTCGACGCTAGAGGCGCTGCAATCGAAGAGTGTTGTGTGCGACAGAAACAATACTCACGCGTTCGCGTTATAGCCTAACCCGTGATCACAACAACACCCCTTGATAGTAGTGACCCAGTTACGTCCCGGAGGGAGATTTAGGTGGGGCTCGTGAGGTTGCCGAGTTAGAGCGCGAAAGTTTGAATTGATTTAGATTACGCAGTGAGTCTTTGTTTGGCTTCCGCGTGAGTTCCGAATACAGCTTAATAACAATTTGAATTTAGACGAATTTTAGGTGCGTGATTCTAGTAAGAGAGTTGGATTCGCCCGATGGATTGATCGTTGATCAAGTAAATGTTCAGGCGCGTAGATTTTGTCTTAATTCACATAGTTCACGTTTGTTACGTTTAACTATTACAAACATACCGTGCGGTACAAAGATAGATACGCGTATAAGGCTTACACGGAAACGCAGGGCAAATTGTTTAATTGAGTAGGTTTACAATTCGATTCGGAGTTCGGTAACAGAGTGGCGCTCCTTCGTATCGGAAAAGCGAAGAGAGTTCGGTTTTGTGAGGGGAAGGAGTTTTTTGGAGAGTGCACTTCTTATGCGTTTTTTAGGGATTGGGTAATTGGTCGAAAAACTGACGTTAATTTTTGTGATTAGTTAGCAGAGTAGGGGAGCATGATTCTAGATTTCTTATTGGATCGCGGCTGAGGTAGGCGCAATCGCTGCTCTAGTTCCGAGTATCGACCTTAGCGCAAGTGTTTTCGTAGATCTCGCCGAAGGCCAGTTTTACGACCGCGTGAATTCACGGGTGAGTTTTTCTTGGAGGTCTGTTTTGAACTTTAGGATAAGGGATTATCTTCGCTTGGATCCTACTTTTTTTCTATTCGAGTGTTCCGTGAGCGGAGTTTCTCTTTCGGGACTGCAAGTATGTTCGCTCGTAAACTTTATTTACTATTGGCCATATTTACGCGTGGGAACGTACGCGCGACGCTTTCCCATTTGGGTGCTATGGTCTATTTCGACGGTCGCCCGCATAAGTTTTACACAATATAGAGTTTTGTCGATAAATGGAGGTGCCGCTATCGTGCATGTTTGTATCGATAGTTTCGTGGAAAAGGAACAAAAAAAGATGAAGGCTGAGACATAACAACACCACAAATTCGGTTTCAATAATCGAATCACCCCCACCATCGAAATTTCATTGAGTTTCCAGACCTGTAAGACTGTGGTTTGAATATTCAAATATAAGAAGTCTTCGTCTTCTGTGACGCGGACTCACTGTTTACAACTAAAAATAAAGATTTATATTTAAATAACTTTTCATTTGACAAGTTTAGTATAATACGAAACTAATCAAATGTTTTTTTTTTCAAAGAATCAGTATTCTCTAATTTAGGTTTATTGTACGAGTTTTGTATTTATATTTTATATATTGTACATGTGTACTTAGAGTTCTTCATTTATTGGAAAACGATTAAATTTACACGCGCTTTCGCGTTTGCTGTGTTAACTACCCAAAACATGACAACCTGACATTGCTAAAAAAACAATAACTATTTATCACAAGTACCCTCTGATATAAAATTAAGAAGAGAACAGAAAATAAGGAAGGAAATAAGGTAAAAAAGAAAAGTATTAAAAAATTGAAGGGATAATCTATTTCCACCTGGGATCGCAGTAAAATTGCTATGAAGAATGACATGTTTAGCCGGCACTGGGAGGCACTGATTATTATTTTCAGTGCTGCCATACTTACGCTATCGGGATATCGAGACTTGTGAGGTCGTCGCTCACTTATCATCCCGGCACCTGACCAACACCGCCTAACTAAGCGAAGGCATTGTTAACCACCCGAAGTCATTGCTGAGTTACCGAGTAGTTTACTCGCCGTCCGCATATGGACAGCTTGGGAGCGAGGCGATTCGGTGACGCTACGGAGTTGACAAGTGAAGTGCATATGTATGGAAAGCCCATAAAAGAAATGACAACCGCTCGAGGCGAGGCGGTGCTGGTCGGGTGCCGGGTTGATGTATGAGTGACGACCTTAATTCCGCTACGTTGTCACTCGGATGTTCGCGGACTCCGACAAAATTCGGCATGGTGGGGATCCAAAGTGAACAGCCCCTGATTAGACTAACGAGAAAAACTATCGAAAGAATATTGTACCCAAATTTGGACAAAATCGGACAAGCCGTTTTCGAGATACATCTTGCACCGACTTTAAAAACTGTTTTGAGATAATCGCGTTTGAATCGCTTCCAGTCAACGCATTTATTTAAAAAAAATCATAAACATACCTCAATGTATATGTTTCCCAATAAAAAAAAACCGGATCCAATCGAAACATTAGTTTTTAAGATGTAAATTCCCGAAGTTTCTTCGCCGTTTATTCGGATACCGCTCCTTAATGAAAACTACTTTCGTTAAAAATATTAAAAGACCCACCTTGCCTCCGTCGTATGCAGTGTACTATTGTGAAAAAAATGAATCCGGCATTGTCCTCCCATGCGTATCCTTTCGCGGGACGCAGTATGCATACTCACAGAATTTCAATATTTTTTTTATTATCGAAATTATACGTTCATCGAGTGTCATCACCCCAGTAAAGTTTCGTATCGTTAGTCGTCGTTCTGTCTCTCTTTCCGTCCTGCTTTTCGCGATTCCTTGACTTTCGTTTTTTCCGTGGCTTCGTGCAATCGTCTCTTCTTTCGGAGCAGCCATATCTCCTTGGCCCTGTCCTCGCGGCCTTGCATCATACTCTTGTACAGATTACGGTGTTTCTTCTTGATCATCTTTTCGCGAAGTCGGTACTCCTGTTTCTCCTGCCTGTTCTTTTCCCAAGGATCGGACTTGGATATCTCGCCGCTCTTCACCTTCATTGATCGTTTCTGCGAAGCAGGAACATTTGGACGGTAATTGCAAGAAAAACGAAGCCAACCGATTTTTCTTACCTTCTTCAATCTCTCGAGTTCCTTCTCGTCTTCCGCTTGCTCCGTAGAGACCTCGGGCATCGTAATTTCTGGCTCCGGCTCTTCGTGGCTCGAAGAGGCCTCGGAAGCGACGTCCTCGTCGTTTATCTCGGAATCGGAGGATTCCTCGTCCGCCTGATTGGCGCTTGGCAGCTTGAACTCGGGGTCGATGAGGGCTCGCTGCTCGGGTGGAACGTACGTTTGATCAAGACGATTGGTCGTGAACGGCGACAAATGCGGGGGCAGATTACAACCGATCAGATAATTCTCGACGGGCAGAAGTTCTCGGGCGTTTACGGAATCGAAGACCCACTGCGGCTGGACGTAATACCTGACGGAAGAGACGAGGTCAATGTGAATCGGTCAGTCGGAGGCGCGGCGAGCGATCATCGAAGGCGATCTCTGCACACCTGGAGATATATTGCTTCTCCATGCTCGGTCTGTCCACTATGTGGTGCGTTATGGTCTCGTCGTTCTCGTCGAACGTAGCCCCAACGAAGAGCAACTTGTCCCATGATACTTGGGCACCGAAGCATCGCAGGATGAAGACCAGTGGCTCGCGCGGCACTTCCCGATTTACGAATACTTTTAGTCCTTGGAATAACGTCTTCAATTTCTTGACACGGCTCGCTTCCAGTCTCGCTTCTTCCATCTGGCTCGCGTCGTTCTGCAAAATTTTCGTTACGGTCGGTTGGAAGATTCACGTTGCAGTCTCGTCGTTCGATTTCACTCGAAAAAGCTCCCGCCGTGCGAACGTGACGCTTGATCTCACGGAGAAATATCTCCACTCAAACGCAATTCGAAAATATCGTCTCCCGGAAATATCCCCGCTCGAAAATACCCTCTGTGAAAATATCCCTGATGCACAGTTACCAATCGTCGGAACGTTAAGGCCATAGGCCACAGTTACGGGTATAAAATTATGTGCAATTTTAACAATTTTCTTTCGTATCAAAAAGTCATCCACTCATAAAATTAATTACACATCTATTTAGTATGGATATCAAGCTGTTAGAATTTTTTTTTCGCTGTACTACCGAGTACTCGAAACTTCTCGAAACAGCTTTTTTCCAATTGGCGTGTCAAATAACTTCGACAATTTTCACTCGATGTACTTCAAATTTAAAAGTTATGTTCCTAATTGCATTTCGCAGACAAGTACGGAATTTCTGATTCATCGAAAACTTTCCATTTTATGAGCAGTTTATGAGCAGTTATAACGAAATTTTTCACTGAAAATTCATTTCTTAAGTTCAAATACCTACAACTTTTGAATAAAACTATATTTTTTAAATTCCGCACGTACTTCTCGAGGTATTCTAATGTAGATTAACGAGAATTTTTGTTTTTTGTTCTAGGCCAAAAATTGTGGATGCTAAATGTCACGCCGCGGAGCGCCTAAAAAAAGACAACAAATGAAAATACTAGTAGTCGGCCATTTTGTACATCGAAAAAAAAATATATATTTTTTCAAACCGCTTGATATTCATACTAAATAGATGTGTAATTAATTTTATGAGTGAATCGCCTTTTTCATACGAAAAAAATTGTTACATTCGCACATGATTTTATACCCGTTACTGTGGCCTAACCCCTTAAACGTGTTCTTCTCGAAACATCGTTTTCAAATTCGGTGGATATATCTCGAGAACCACTTGATGGATTGTTTCCAAATTTACAGGAGATACGATGAGAAACATTTAAAGGTCGTTGACGATCTCACTTTTTGAAAATCTTCATTTTCTAGTTACGTAAAAATGACGACATTTTTCACAGATTTTGTGTGCTCGAGTTTCGATTCGTCGCCACGTTGTTAAAAAAAATTATTGTAAAAATCGACGTTCGTGAACGACTCGTATTTATTGTTAACGTGAATGACCCCTTTGGTTTTTATATTTCGAATGGACCGTTTAAGCTGAAGTGACCATCGCCAAACGTCGCCAAAAACATTTCATGATCTGCCGGCGGCCTTGTTTTTGTTGTTTTTCTGCTTTTTTGAAAACAAAATTTTAACTCTCAATATATGTACCTTCGTGTTAAAAAAAATGCACTTCTTTTTCACCACGAATTACCCATATAGAAAAATCGAAATGTGCCCATTTTTCTCGGGCCGCTAGGTAGATGTAGTCCGTTAAAAAGAATTATCGTTGCTTTGTACGCAAACTTCACCACCACAGATTTGTGCATGCTCCATCAAAGAATCTTACGTTCGTGAATTCATCGATTTCAAGTTCATCCTCCTGTCCGGTTGGTGCCGACGGATCGAGATTAATGAGTGGGACATTGAGGGCGGCGATTCTTTCCGCGACGTAACTCTCCTCGTCGACGAGGCTCTTCTCCGAGTTACCTAAACGAGTACAGTAACAGGGTGTCTAATTTTGACCAGAACTCAAATTGCACGACATTTAAGGATTTTTAAGGCAAGCAATGGGAATTTTTTCATGACTCTTAGTATGACTTTCTGGCATAGAAGTATACTTAATGATTCTACAGTGCGACCGATTTTCTAAATTTTTATATTTTTATTTTGCTCTTTCAAACAGATGTGTGTTGTATGCCAATAAAAAGTATACGGAATAAACGAAAAGTCACCAAACTGTACAATTCCATATGTATTAAAAAATGTGAGACAAACATAAGTTCAAGATTGCTGTAAAGAAATATATTTTGGGAACATCTAGAAAAATATTACATACATTTAGGAACTTTGAGTAATATCATCTAGTCGCTTTACACGAATAACAAAGAAAAACTAATATATGTTGAGATAACGCATCATTTTCTTTTACTTTCTTTTATTTTATTTTCTATCGATTCGATATTCGCTCCTCTATCGACAAGTGCCACAAAGTTAGTCCATATTGAATACAGACTCAACGATAATTTAGTAGGGTATAATAATTCAGGTAGACTGGCAATTTTTCATGACATTTCATGACTTTTTCAGGGTCGAGTGTAATTTCATGACATTTGAGATTTTTCATGACTTTTCAGGTCGGTAGACACCGTGAGTAAAATCACCGAGCGAGCATCGCGCGATCAAACGGACAAAAAACTACTTACCGCTGTGATTCAAGTTCGGCGGATAATAAAGATTGAGCGAATGGTAGAGTCTGAAGTTGACGAAGCCCAGCATGACGATGTAGAACTCGACGAAGGTGGACATGACTTTGAAATCGACTTCGGCCCTGGATTGCGGCTGGAAGCCAAAGTGGTGGGGCACTATCCACGTTATGGTTTGGCCCTTGATTTCCGCCTGGTAGTAGTAGCCCTTGATGGAGACGAAAACTTTCCTCAGAGCACCGGCGGCGATGACGGCGTGCATGAATTCCACGGTCAGTCGTCTGCACAGCGCCGACTGATCTCTGGGCACGTGCGCCATGGAAGGGAAAGTGCTGAAGAGGAAGCACAGCGTCAGACAGTCGTCGAGATCCCTCAGGGCGTCTATGAAGGTCGGATATCTCTCCTTGACGATATGATCGAGTTTCAGAGTCGGATGGTTGCTCAAGTAGCGCTTCATGGCGGCAAAGTCCTTCAGGGCCTTTGCTCTGCCGACTTTTTTGTTGAAGATCTGTAAAGAAGAGATCGTCAATAAAAGCCGCCACTAGTGACGACGATGTCCGAGTCTCCGTTTATCTGACCTTGTACTCGCGCATTTTCCATATTATCGGCTCGTGCATCAGGAACTGTACGTCCTTTATGTGGTACAGCGTCTTTATGCCGGAATGGCCCTTCTGGGCTCTCTTGCGGTTACGCGGCTCCCTCGGGTAAACACCTTTCAGAATGCATAGCTTGCGAAAGTCGTTCAACGAGAGCTGCAACTTCTTTAGCGCTCTCTTTCTCGTTATGAATTGAGCTCCCTCGCCCGATTCGTACTGCGCGGACATTCCGACGGGCAAATATTGTTGGTTAGGAAATTACGAAGGATTGTTTTTTGCATTCTATTGTCGTGGAGATTTTCACGCGAGAAGAAAAACAATAATGAGCGATTATTTTTACCTTTTTCTTTCCTATTACGACCATTGTGCGACTGGATTGTGACGAATGAGTGAAATGCACTCGCGTCGAGGATCGAGAGGCTGCAGCTTGTCAACACGTGCTTGGGTCGCAGCCACGGTCTTACACAGGTCTGGAAACTCCTAGGGTGGGGAGTGACTCAGACACGGTCTTACATACAGGTCTTGCAACGAAGGTGGTGGGGGTGGTACGCTTAATGTCGGCAATAAGCTTTGGCTTATAGCCACAAGAGCGGCGCTGCGAACTTGTCATAGCGGCTAGACAAGTAAATAGACATAAATAAAAAAAGATAAAATCAACTTACCTCTGCGATAACTCGACCGTTTAAGTCATGTTTTACCCACGTTCTTAGAATGTATCGTTGGAGAAAATGTTTCTCACAGACGAATTGCGAAGGCATGAGCTGAGAAATTCCTGGAATTGCAGTGATCCATTTTTGACGACGTTCGACATTCGACAGAACCCGAAACACCGAACGTTTTTCCTTTACTAACTGACGTCCAGTATCACACGTTGGAACCGCACACGAATTAGTCGTCATTATTATGTAAAAATCCGGACGATATCACCGTCATAAAAAAACACGTGATTTTTTAAATAACGGTTATGTAAAACTTTATAGTAGCGGATTAAGTGAGGTTGTGTTGCCACATGCGTCTTACGCTGTTTCGACTATGATTTGATTGAAGCGATGCGAGCGGCGGTCAAGGAAATTAACGAGCCGACAGTAAGACGACCACCCCCACCACCAATATTTGATTCAGTTGCAAGACCTGTATGTAAGACCGTGGACTCAGATAATGAGGCAAACGGACAGTTCTCGCTTCTGCCACCCGAAGCACTGCTAGGTAGAAGTTAGCCAATCAAACGCAAGTCTGAACAGCTGTGCAAAGGCGCAGATTTTTCGAAACAAACATAAGGTAAATGTCCCAATTATTGAACAGATACCAATTATTGAACACTATCTTGAATTTTTATTATTTCTCATTCACCTGCATGCATTTAATTATTTATAAAATTTCATTACATATATGGAACTTTTAGCTATCGAAATGTTACCTTACTTGTGCAAAAAAAGCTTTAATTAATAGAGAAAAAAAATTAGTTAATCAGCAACGTGACCCGATTTGACGTCTCGTGGTAACTGCTTATCGTTTTTGCTAAGACGCGCCGCTTCATGCGTAAGGGCATAAAAAATTTTAAAACTGTCGCATCTCAATAAATAAAGGCGTTTCAGGTTCCTCAGAAAATTTCTTACAAATAACAATTTTTATGAAAAAAACTTTATTTAATTATTTGCTAAAAAATACGGTGTTCGATCATTGGGACATAGAAAATGCAGTGTGTCCCAATTATTGAACACTCGAATTCTCCAAGTTGGCATCATTAAACCCATCAAACCATCGAGACAGTTAACGTATGACAGATCGTGTGAATCGGATTTATTCAAACAAAAACTGTAAGTTCCTGAATAAACTTATCTTTATCCTTTTAATAATAACTCTAAGATCGTCAAATATATTTTTTATTTGTATTTTCGTGCAATAAACATAAAAAGGAAAGTAAAAAGAGAATATAACCTAAATGTATCCTAAAAATACGAATGTACCGTTCAATATTTTTTGCTCTCCGATATTTCAGGGAGCCAAGCTGCGACAAAATCAAACAAAAACAGAACATGAAAATGAGGAAGCAGAAAAGGAAAACGATAAAGTTCGAGTTGAAAAGCGAAAATAAACTAAATGCGAATGAACCAAAAACCTGTCAAAAGAGGCTAAATATACATTTTTGTATTTTTACATGATTAACAAAAGATTATTTAAGTGTTTGATTTTGGTTTTATTTCTTAATATTGTACCCAAAATAATATTTTTAGAACGGAAAAAGAATTCTCGAGAGTGTTCAATAACTGGGACGTGCCTGTTCAATATTAGGGACATAGGCACTTCCAGTGTTCAATAATTGGGACATTTGCATTCTTCACATTGTTATTCTTTTTTTTTCATTTGAAATCATTTAAAAATAATTTAAAGGGTGATTTTTCGAAAGTAAAAATATCAAAGTATCATTTGAACCTGAAAGCGATGGTTTTTTCTTGATTTTATATTTTTTTCTCACCGAATTCGATCCCACAGATCCTTAGCTGTTCAATAATTGGGACATTTACCTTAGAGTCTGTTCGGTTTAGCTACACTTTCTACAATTTCAATAGATACAGTAATAGAAAGTCCTCAGAAGCAGAGTTGGGCGTAATTCTATTTATAAATACGAATACAAATTTATTCACATCGTGATTTTCAGGCGAATATAAATATAAATGTATTCATACTTCACTTATTTGTATTCACATGCATGCATACGAATACAATTGTATTCACAAATGTTCGGAACATACAAATAAATTCACAGAAAAAATTGTAAATATTCACAAAAAATATGAATATTTACAAGAAACCCTGTGTATTAAAAAAAAAATTCACATCAAAATTTGTGAATGCAAATGTATTCACAAAATAAGTTGTGAATTTTTTTCGTATTTAAGACAAATTAAAATCAAATTCACAATGATTGGATTAAAATTTACACCAAAAGGGAATTCTTACGTATTTTGAGAAAAAACATTGCGTCGAGGGAAAGAAATGTTTGCAAAAAAAGTTGTGAGTTTCAAATATTACATTATGAATATAAAAAAATCCACAAAATGAGTTGTGAATTTCGTCAAGTTGAAGAAAATAAAAGTCGAATTCACGACAATTATATTAAAATTTACACCACAAGTGGGTTCATACGTATTTTGAGAGAAAACATTGTGTTGAGGCAAAGAAATTTGCGCACAAAAAGTTTTGTGCAAAAATGTTTTTGCCTCCAGGCAATGTTTTCTCTCAAAATACGTACGAACTCACTTTTGGTGTATATTTTAATCTAATCATTGTGAACATGATTTTAATTTGTCTTAAATATGAAAAAATTCACAACTTATTTTGCGAATTGTTTTGTATTTACAATTTTTTGTGAATACATTTGCATTCACAGATTTTGATATGATTTTTTTTTAATCACAATATTTTTTGTAAATATTCACATTTTTTGTGAATATTCACAATTTTTTCTGTGAATTTATTTGTATGTTCAGAATATTTGTGAATACAATTGTATTTGCATACATGCATGTGAAGAAAAATAACATGCATGCATGCAAACACTTGTAAATATGAATTTATTTGTATTCGTATTTACAATAATTGAAGTATGAATAAATTTATACTTGTATTCACATAAAAATCACGACGTGAATGACTTCGTATTCGTATTTATAAATAGAATTACGCCCAACTCTGCTCAGAAGGCGTAAGAAGTGTAGAAAAGTGTAGCCAAAACGAACAGACCCAATATTTGTAAGAGCGATATAAATGGAAAATGATTGTTACAGAATGTTGAACAGAATGAGAATTATTATTTCAGCAGACTGTATTTCGCGTATGTTCGCATTTCTGTAATATTTTTATTTGGTCTTTCGCCATTTGAGTAGATGGGGTGTGAACAAATTTGTGCGGTCTACATTTTTGTTTTTTATAATCAATGTTTATTCTTAGTATATTGCATTGCTTGTTTGTTTTTACAACTTTTATTGTTGCTTTTGCTTTTTTAACAATGTAAATAAGAACCTGAAAATAAATATAATGGAAAAGGAATTTAAAAAAAATGAACGCATTGTGTATGTTTAAGGAGGTACGGTGATGACCACGCTAGTAAACTAAGAGTCTATTTTTCGCCATAATACCGCTACGTTTTAGACATATGTGTGTGGCCTATATTTCGAGAAATATTTTTTAAGTATTGAATTTCAAGCTACTTATTATTTTTATAATATGAAAACAAACGTAATAATGTACTACTCGACTTCAGTAGTACGCCATATCGTCGACGCTTAGCATCGTTGCATTTTCGATAGCTGTCATCGGTCCCACGCGCTCGGCTTATTATTTTTGGTAGCCGGTAAACATGGAGAATGAAAATAAGTACTGTAGAAGTTTATCAAGAGAGTAACAGGATTGTACCTGAAGTCCAGTTTAGAGACAAAGGTAGATTCTGTCGGACAAGAATTAGAGAGTGAAAAGATGATATTGCGAATGCAAATGAAAAACGTCGCGTTGACGTTAACCTCAATATCCAATGTAAAATCTGTCCGAAGTCAAAACATATTTCATCGATTGTTATGTTATTTTTCCCTTTCCTAATTTTCACAATATTTGCAGATATAAAAACGAACGTTCATTTTATATGACGGTTTGTTCATGCTGAATTTACATATAAATGCGTTGTATGCATGTCGCCAGAAAGATTGAGATGCCTTAGCTATACATAAAAGAACTTTGAGTAAATATCGACGAAAGGCCTTTTATAATCGATTAAGGTATTCCTTTCACGAACCCAAATATTTTACACTTAACTGATTTTCGTCTATAATGAAGTAAAAATACATCCCAGTATACTGGTAAAATTTCAAGCCAAGTTACCGAACCTTTAACGAAAAATTACGGCCTTAAAAATCGTCTCATTTATACGGCGCTTTATGGACATGTCACGCTGGCCACATGTCTTTCTAATAATTTATACACTAAATAACTCTAGGTGCCTAATACAAACTGCTCACAGGTGTAAAAAAGTCTAAAGATTCCGTAACAACAATAAAAACAGAGGGTCACCGAACGTTTAAAGAAAATATTAATGTTAAAACTTGGAAAAGTGTGGTTAGCAGAAGAATTTTTGTAGCCGTGACGTTTCAAATAAATGTAAAAATGTCTCAATCTACTAAATTTGCGCGAATTTTGTTATTCTAGTTTATCGTTGTGTATAATAATCCATTATAACTTGTTTTTTTTATTAAGCGCAATTGTAATTTACCGACGATTCAGAAGGCCCTGCTTATGCCCCCACAAAATACGGCCCTCCGCGAAAGGAATACCTTAAAAAACGTACGGCTTCACACAACCATATTTTTAATTCGCGTTGAAAATATCCGATAGAAGACTCAAATTTGCGCGGGTATCCGGCGTTGCCACACTTCGAGCAAGATGACTGTGGTTACGTCACGAGACGTCTCTCTCGCCGAATACTTCGGTTTTTCGCGACTTTATTTATAAATTTATTGCTTATTTCTGCGGTGAGCTTTCCAATTCAAGTTGCCTTATTGATCACAACGAACCAACGAACGCAACCGTCAGTTTTTTTTACGCGTGTCTTGGCTCCAAGTAGCACAAAAAATTCGATATATGAGAGGACAGGCACATTTTGCCGTCTACGTGTGACTAATTGACCAACTTTAACAATTAATAACTCGGAAACTGTACGGTAAATCTCGTGGAAACTCCGCATACGCATGGACGAAGCTCTCGACAATGTTATTAAAAAAAATCGGGCTTTTATCTTGGACTCGCTCTAATCACCATACCTCCTTAAAAGGCACGGTTTTTATCGATTTGTCAGTTTGGCGAGTTTGTTGTTTACAAAAAATTATTTTTGCCGTTTTTGGTTTTGTTGATAGGCGAACTGGCGCATCCTCAATCGAATATAATAAAATATAGCGAAGGATAAGGCCGGGTCCACACTATGCGATTCTACCGGAGCGTTTCAGGTAGTTTAGATTTCTAGAAACGTTGTGAACACGTGTACTGGCTGTCAGGAGGTTATTTTTCCATTGCTGTATATATATATCTACAAGACTTCTACTTGACAGCGCTCCCAGTGGATTAATGAGGAACTACGTTTTTGCCTCACCACGGTCTTACCATAGAGGTCTGGAAACTCCGGCCTTTTTGCATGGTGGAAAGTGTCATCGTTATTTATTAATATTTTTCAATGATATTTGGTACACAACTTTGCAAATGTACATACAAATGAATGACCAAACGATTTTTCCATCAACTTACTGATTCCTTCAAAATTCAATTGTTTAAATAACCATGATTTTCGGGTCGTCACAGTAGCCAAACCCATTAATGTTTTCAAACCTAGAGTTGAGTAGTGGGCAGTCCAAATCTTTCAACCAACTTCTTTTCATTAATGACGCACGCCAAGACCCTGCACAGTATTTCCAGTATACTTGAGTGGTTCATACGTTGAATTTTTCTATAATCGTGATATCAATTATTCATTGCAATAGTATGCACTTTTAAATAAAAATACAAACAAAGTTTAATAAGATGATTTCGAATGTTCATCTATTTTGTGTACAGTTCTTGTACACTTGCATAATACGTTCATTGTACTTGGCTATTGTACAAGTGATGTCATTTTATTTTGTACAATTGATCAATGGGAACAAGATAATGAAACCATTGTTCGAATTAAAACGAAAAAAAAAATACGTTTGGGAGGATATTTTTTACTCGGCGTTCTTTTTTAACTTTTTAAAAGTTTTTAAAAGCGTATTAAGGCGTTAAGGCGAGAAATCCCTTTAGTATACTTTAAAAATCGATTTTTTTACATATTTCGAAAGTATGATAGCCAAAGAATATATTGATCGAAGGAAAACTCGAAATATTGAATATTTGCGGAGTTATCGCATATAGTCTAGTGCGCGGGGACAATTAACAGTTTTCACATGTTAAAACTTTAAACGCGATTATCTCGAAACTACTTTTTCAAAAACTGCTCGTGTTGTAGTTCAAAAAGTTATCGACCGATTTGGATGAAATTTTGGGAGGTTACTCTCAGTAATATTATCGGAAGGACATACCTAAAGTTTGAAAGGTACCGTGTAAATAAATAATTTTTTTGGCGTCAAATATGTCGAAAAAAATGGTCGAAAATTCGAACTTTGGAGTAAAAAGGCTCCGAAATTTTCAATTTTGCACTTTTTCATCATTTTCTAGGTATATCATTCCCTTTAATATGTCAGTAAACGAATGACACTTATTAATTTTTTTTCAGATCAACAGAAAAACAGTGACAGCTGCAGCACTTTTCGATATCGCGGAAAAGAGGCGTCCGAAGACACTTAATAACACCGCCAATTTATTGGTCATCAAAAAAAAAAAAAAATTTAACTTGACAGTTATAATAAACTCATGTCCAAATTTGGAAGCGATCAGATTATTTTATCCCCTCTAAAAAAATTCCCGAAAAATACCTATTTTTCACGCTCCTAAAGGGATTTCTCGCCTTAAACCGGAATAATTTCAATTCCAAGTTAAAATCAGATGCCAGTACCTAGAATTTTGTCGCATTATTCAAATGCATTTCCAAAATTATAGATATCGTGTCATCCGATAGCATCAGATTGCACTCCTACCAGCTGAGGTTTCAACCTGAAAAATGCGAATGTAACGCAGAGGCTGCGTGACATCTGATCCAACGACAAAATATCCGAAGACAAAATATCCGATGACAAAATATCCGAACGACAAAATATCCTCATGACAAAACATCCGCGAGACAAAATCCTAAATCTCGTCCACCACATCAACGGGGTCGCGCGCAAAACACCGTTGTGGGGTGTGTGAAATAGTGGGGCGGGGGCATAATACGAATTTCTTCATTGAACCCGAACAAAACCAAACATATCCGTCACATTAATAATTTCTTCATTAAACCCAAACAAACAAACCTAAACAAACCCAAACATATCCGTCACATATTAACAATTTTCCTCCTTTTTATGAAGGAATAAATTTCAACGGCATGACTGTACAATTGACATGAAATAAATTTCAACAGCATGACTGTACACTTTAAACTGTATATAATATCGGCAGATATTTTGTCTTGGGGATATTTTGTCCCGCGGATATTGTGTCGTCGAATATTTTGTCGCGGATATTTTGTCGTCTAGTCAAAACGCGTGTTACCAACGCAAACATTAGTATGATATTACCAAAATAAAAAGAATATTCTGTGATTTGCCTATAATTAGTCAATGGTATCGTTTATTCAGCTCGTCGTACAATGTAGGGCCGGCTCTTATCTCGAATCTTATAAATATTAATCACTAGCGAAAAGCTTGTTCAGATGTCGGATCAAAGAATAGAGCGGCATCCCCATCACGGTGTAATAATCGCCTTCGATTCTCTCAACTAAGCACCCTCCGGTGCCTTGGATTCCATAGCCCCCAGCTTTGTCCCTAAACCAACAAAATATACAAAGTGCTGAGCTTTCCAACTGGTATATTTTTTCCTCACTATATTTCGTACTCTCTTGCACGGTGCGTAATTGCCGTTGGCCCAAACTCACAAAGGTTCTCCGGTTTTGACGTAGTCTCTTATCTGCTGCTCGGACACGTCGCCAAACTTGACTCTCGTCATCTCGTGAAATTTAACTTCAGTCGCGGGAGTCTTCAGGCACACTCCCGTGTACACAACGTGACTCTTGTTCGCCAGACTGTGACAGAACAAAGATTTTCCTGGTTGGGAACAACTTCAGGGCGAACGTGCCAATCTGGTAATTGGTATTTACCAGAGTTTGGCGTAATTCTATTTATGAATACGAATACGAATTTATTCACGTCGTGATTTTCATGTGAACATAAATACAAATTTATTCATACTTCACCTATGGGGCCGTCCATAAATTACGTCATTTTAAAATAGGGGGGGGGGGGTTCGTCTGCGGATGACGGTAAATGATGGATGAGGGGGGGGGGGGGGGGGGGGCGTTTCGAAATTGACGTCATTCTTGTGATACCAGTTACTTCAAAATGTACAATAGCATATTGTACAACTAGAGTGGTTTCCCCGCATGAGTGATGAAAAATATTTTGCAAGTACCTAATGGTATTAATTATTGAACTCATTATTTATTTATTTATTACATAAGGTTTGTCTACATTATATTCGAGAACTTCAAATAACAGTGTACCTATGAAAATAGTTCGATCGAGCCAAAATGAATATGGGGAGGATACGGAGATATTACCCGTGATCCAGGATTTGCAAGAATGGGTGAAAACTCCGTGGGAGCTATCCAAAGAAAACTAAAGAATAGAGAAAAATAATATTATTATATTAATGAAAATTGCCGAAGTATAAAATAATAAAAGATGATTCTATAACAAAATGTGGGAGCTATCCAAAGAAAACTAAAGAATAGGGAAGAATAATATTATTATATTAATAAACATTGCCAAAGTACAAAATAATAAAAGATGATTCTATAACAAAATGTTTTAATGTTACCCAATTTTTCTCAAATCCGCAAATGTTTTAATTTTGCCAAACTGGTAATGAAGTCAATTTTTCGAGAGGGGGGGGGGGTCATTAGGAAATGACGATAGGATGATTGTAGGGGGGGGGGTCGAAAATCAGCAAAAATCGATGACGTAATATATGGACGGCCCCTATTGTAAATACGAATACAAATAAATTCATATTTAGAAGTCTGAAAACGAATTTATTTGTATTCACATGCATGCATACAAATACAATTGTATTCACAAATATTCTGAACATACAAATAAATTCACAGAAAAAATTGTGAATATTCACAAAAAATGTGGATATTTACAAAAAATCCTGTGAATTAAAAAAAATTCACATCAAAATCTGTGAATGCAAATGTATTAACAAAAAATTGTTAATACAAAAAAATGCACAAAATAAGTTGTGATTTTTTTTTCGTATTTAAGACAAATTAAAATCAAATTCACAATTATTAGATTAAAATGTACACCAAAAGTAAGTTCGTACGTGTTTTGAGAGAAAACATTGCCTGGAGGCAAAAACATTTTTGCACAAAACTTTTTGTGCAAAAATTTCTTCGCCTCAACATAATGTTTTCTCTCAAAATACGTAAGAACTCACTTGTGGTGTAAATTTTAATATAATTGTCGTGAATTCGATTTTAATTTTCCACAACTTGAGGAAATTCACAACTCATTTTGTGAATTTTTTCATATTTATAATGTAATATTTGAAACTCACAACTTTTTTTGCAAACATTTCTTTGCCTCGACGCAATGTTTTCTCTCAAAATACGCAAGAACTCTCGTTTGGCGTACATTTTAATCTAATCATTGTGAATTTGATTTCAATTTGTCTTAAATACGAAAAAATTCACAACTTATTTTGCGAATACATTTGCATTCACAGATTTTGATGTGAATTTTTAATTCACAGGATTTTTTGTAAATATTCATATTTTTTGTGAATATTCACAATTTTTTCTGTGAATTTATTTGTATGTTCAGAATATTTGTGAATACAATTGTATTTGTATGCATGCATGTGAATACAAATAAGTGAAGTATGAATAAATTTATATTTATATTCGCATGAAAATCACGTTGTGAATAAATTCGTATTCGTATTTATAGACAGAATTACGCCCAACTCTGGTATTTACCAAGACAGAATGCGAAACGCGTCCGTTTCGTCTTTTGGTTTTCCGTATATGGTATCGTCCATCGTGACGATGGTGTCAGCTCCGATGACGATAGACGGAGGCGACTCGTCTCCTTTCAAACGCTCCCAGACCTCCTGAACTTTGTAATATGCCAGGTCTCGAACGTAATCTCCGTGACTGGAATATTCGCTTCTCGCGAGATTCTCGTCGTAGGTGGACGGCACACATTCCACGTTGATACCCTTAGTTGGAGAGCGAAACCGTCAGACTTCGGACTTAAGGCGCTACCGGCGGCTTCTCGACTGAGAGCCACTTGATCTTTTTATACAGATAATGCGTCCAGGCAAAGCTGCTCCAGTCTCGATATTTTGCAGATTGCGAAGCATAGAATCAAGTGTTTTCCTCCGTGTAAAATTGCCCATTATCATGTTACAATTTTTGACGTATCGAAATAGAAATATTTAAGGGAAGATTCTGCCTTGTTGGGCCAAAAAATGTTCGATTTGTCACCAATTTTTTATGCGAAAAGTATTAAATATAGAATGTTGATATTTGGTATGTTGACTAAGCGGTCTTTATTGAACATCAAAATATTTTTTTAAGTTTGACAAAATATGGTGGTGGGAGTGGGAGCCACGTATGTCGGTGCACGGACGATGACATTCTTTGCTTGTGGAAATCCTAAGTCCTGGACAAGTGATTCGAAGCTAAAAAAACCAAACACATTTTTACCTTCATTTACCTTTACCTACATTTAAAAAATTCGGTTTTCTGCTCACTATTTTTTCAATTTTTCAATTCTTCTTCTTTATTCTAAGTCGACTTATACACAATATTGTACAATAAAGTACAATAAAATACAATAAAATAATGTTCAATGAAGACCGCTCAGTCAACACACCAAATATCAACATTTTATATTTAATACTTTTCGAATAAAAAATTGGTGAAAAATCTAACATTTTTTGGCCCAACAAAGCAGAACCTTGTCTTAATTAATTTCACGGTGTTGAGACCATGGAGATTTGACGCGTAGAATAAACGAGAATGCGGTAATAAAAAGGAATACGCGTATGCACAGGGTCAACATAACCTCGAAAATTTTCGGACGAAGCTTTCGCCCAGACGGTTAAGATTTTCCGGAAAAACGAAGTGTCAGGCTCTGTGGAATTTACTTACGCAGAGCTTGACGCTTTTCTTTTGTCCTGAATATTATTTATTTCGGCGTAACCTCGGTCCGGATATTTCAGCTATCTCTCTCGCACTCACATGTCACGTAGCACAGCTTTTACTTTGGCTTGAAATTGACTGAATAAAGTTTGTATCGTTCGATAGCTAGCGGCCTCTGAACTCTTGAATGGGGAAAAAGAGAATTTTTAATAACCAGATTTTGAAGAATTTCTCGCCGCCTTGGTGAGCCACTGGCTAGAATAACTCTGCCTTTCAGAAGAGCCTGTACGGTTGGTTCCAGCATTTTGTTTATTTATTTTTCGCTGATCAATTCGAGTGCTTTCGTGTTAACGAAGATAACCTGAAATTTGCACATTTGACAGGTCTAGTCTCCGTACTGCGCTGGTCATCCGAGATCCCGACGAATGAATTATTTGAACGAAGGCCGGAAGTACTCTACTTGAGACACGGTGGCGCCACTGATCGCACGGGGAAGGAAGTAATGCGGGCAGGGCGCATACTTGACCTGCGTAATGGATTGCGAACCAAATGGCAATTTGCAAAAAGTTGTCCAAAAGCTGTGTAAATGGGTACCAAATGACCGCCCGGACATTAGCTTCGAGTTGACAGCTGTCCAAAAAGATAATTTTTGGACGCGTGTTAACTTATGTTACTACGTTAATGTTACAAAACTTCGAAGCGGACATTTGGTACCTATTTAGACGACCGCTGCACAATTTTTTGGGAATTGATACCTGGTAATGTATCGAAGAAGTACAAGTAGGAATTTTCACGAGCGCGTGCAAAGAACTGCAACGACGTAATTTGCTGTTCTAATAATCCTGAACTTAGTATTGATCATTGAATAAGTGATAATCAATAAGCGACGCTGGTAATGAAATTTTGTACCTGCACTTTATAGATTATGCAGACACTTTTTGTACCGCTTTCCCTATACAGTTTAGACTCTTGTATTCTAGCCTCCATAAATAGAACGGTCATGACATTTTCCTCAAGGTACCCTGACAGATCGTGACACCGTAATTCTTCGGTGTTGAGTGTCACGTGTTAGGTGTCAAATTACAATTTTAACACGGAAAAAATTTGGTGTCGACACCTATCTGAACGAGGCTGTTTTGGGTCTTGACACCCCCAAAAAAACGGTGTCGACACTGGTTTGAGTGTTGACACCCAAAAAACGGTGTTGACACTGATCTAGACAGAGGCTGTTTTCGGTGTCGACACCTAAATAATTTAGTATTGACACCATATTCGTGCACGTGCATGTATTCCGTGTCGTTATGGCTTTTTTAAGTGTCAACTCCAAAATTCTGAAAAATTACAGTGCACACTCCTTCCTACATACAATGAATACAAGCATATGTATGTCCAACTTATTTTTCAGTTCATTTATGAACTTATCTTTCAGTGAATTAATTAACTGCAAAATAAGTTGGGCATACATATGCTTGTATTCATTGTATGGAGGAAGGAGTGTGCACTGTAATTTTTGCCGAATTTCGGTGTGGACACTCAAAAAAGCCATAAGGACACGGAATTCATGCACGTGCACGAATATGGTGTCAACGCTAAATTATTTAGGTGTCGACACCCAAAACAGCCTCGGTCCAGATCAGTGTTAAAACCGTTTTTTTTTTTGGTGTTGACACCCAAATTAGTGTCAACACCGTTTTTTTTTTATTGTCGACACCCAAATCAGTGTTGACACCTTTCTTTTGGTGTCGGCATCCAAAACAGCGTGCGTCCAAATCAGTGTCAACACCGTTTTTTTTTTATCGACACCCAAAATAGTGTCGACACCGTTTTGTTGGGTGTCAAATGTTAATTTGACACCCATCGCTTGGGTGTTGCGATCTGTCAGGGTAGTACATGCAAAAAATGTTTCGGGAGAGGAAGTTTTGTAATTTGATACTAATGTTGTCCAGAGTATCCTGCATGGGTTTGTGAAATTTGAAATCGGAGTTCGTTGAATTTGCTCAGGCTCCCGCGGGGTAGGCGGTAAGAGAGGAACGCATAGCTTAAACACGGGCGTCTGTAACGGCTGCCAGCTCCGAATAATCAAACTTTCGTTTACGTAAAATAAATAAATTTCAGCTCATAAATATGTGGAATGCATATTACTGGCTGTTCAGAAATGTTGTTAATCTTTTTTGTTTATTTACATCGCGAATGAGTGATTAACCAAGTTGAAATGTGGCAAACGCGCAATTTAGTTCTCAGTAACTGGTAGCACTGAGCTCAGATACGAACGTCACATCGTGAGCACGTAGCTGTCAAACATCCTTCGCGAATTCCATTTTTTTATTCGGCGAAAATGAAAAGATGAAAGGGAAAAATACAAACCGAAAAACAGTCCAATCGACGGTTGGAGCAAGTACAACCTAGAAAGTGGCGGAAAAAAGTAGTTTAGCCGGAAAAAGAATGCGCAGTCGAGGGACAACGCGTAATTGATTTGAAGGTTATGTCGAAACACATGCACTGCAGCTTCTGTAAAGAATGAATCAAAATATTTAAATACTCTTTATGAAACTATGGTAAGAAATTAATCGTAAGGAAGCAATAGTATGTGCTTTTCAAATTTTGGCGCCTATTCGAAATAGCCCACTTGACAGCAGCGTTGCTACGAGCCGTAGGCCTCTTTATCGTTTTACGCGAATCAGTTGACATTTCCTGTTTTATTTCCCGAATATTTTGATAACGAGACAGACAAATCGCTGTACTTTTCGTTGAATTATTCATAAAAATCTCAATAATTTTTTCCGCCAATTTCCATTCAATTCTTACTATTTTATTATGTTGCGACAGTCGTATTAGAGTTCTCACGAAGCTTTTGCTGTGTCGCCCGTGTATAAGAGCCTAACTTCAATAATGAATTGCTCAATAATCACGCAGACGAAGTATTTGAAATTTTACACGACGTCGTAACACCTGTTCGCCAATATCCTCAGTAAATTTCAGCACATTCTTACTATTTCGCGATAGCTGAGTAATCTCCTTCAAAACGTGAACGTATGTTTACTTTTGACTGGGACGGTCTCGTACGCATTGCACGCGATTTGCGACGAGCGATGAGCGATATCCAATGGAAGCTTAGGTATTCCGAAAAACAGCTAGGAAAGTGAAGCTCTCATTGGCTATCGCTTATCGCTCGTCGAAAATCGCATGTAACCTGACAGATCGTGACACCGTAATTTTTCGGTGCTGAGCGTCACGTGTAGGGTGTCAAATTACAATTTTAACACCGAAAAAGTTTTGCGTCGATACTCATCTGAACGAGGCTGTTTTGGGTGTTGACACCCGAAAAAAACGGTGTCGACACCCAAAAAACGGTGTTGACACTGATCTGAACTAGGCAGTTTTGGGTGTCAACACTAAAAAAACGGTGTAAACAATAATTTAGGTGTCGACACCTAAAAAAAGGTGTCAACACTGATTTGAGTGTCGACACCCAAAAAAACGGTGTCGACACTAATTTGGTGCAAACGGTTTTAACGTTCGAGTGGAGTACAAATGTTAGTCACAAAGTGTGGTTTTTTATACGAAATATTTGCGAAATGTGTAAAGCAAGTGATATGTTTATTGAAATTTTAATTTTAAAAATTCATTTTATTTTGTCAATTTTTCAGTTATTAATGTTACGTAAATTAAATTAATGAAATAAAACTTAAATTTTTTAAAATATATGTTTGTTTAAGAGGTAGTCTGATTCCTGCTTTCCTACTATCTCTTGTTTGTTGCGGTTGAATTAAATACGGTGTAAAAATAGCCAATACTTGGGAAACGGACTAGTTAATACCATCGATTTTATAAAATGTAAAACATTATGTGCCATGAATTCATGTACGCGTATATTATAATGTTAATAAAATTATAAATACTTGTAACATAAAACAGTAAAATAAAAAAGATCGGTAAATTGTACCGCTCTTCTAAACGCTCCAAGAATAATTTTAAATATTATTGCTCTTATAATCGTTAAACCTTCGAAAAACTCCCTCGTTTCATTAATTCATCCCAATATCCTAGAGTGAACTGAAAAAAAGTTAGGCATACATATGCTTGTATTTATTGTATGTAGGAAGGAGTACGCACTGTAATTTTTTAGAATTTCGGTGTTGACACTCAAAAAAGCCATAACGACACGGAATTTATGCACGTGCACGAATATGGTGTCAACACTAAATTATTTAGGTGTCGACACCCAAAACAGCGTGGGTCCAGATCAGTGTCAACACCGGTTTTTTGGATATCGACACCCAAATTAGTGTCGATACCGTTTTTTGGGTGTCAAATGGCCATTTGACACCCATCGCTTGGGTGTTGCGATCTGTCAGAGTATACGGCTACCATCGCGGTTAGATTACCCACTCCGTTACAGCGAACTGCCTCGATGCGATTTATCCTTTTTCTTCCGCATTTCTTCTCAAAACAGTGATTTATGAAACAATGTAAGTTGTATCTCAAAATCTATTCAACCGATTCACTGCAAATTCGGGAAGTTCATAACATTTCCTATCGAATGACCGAATGCTTTTTTAAAATATATATTCCGTTGGTTAATAACAAATTATTGACCTTCTTTTAAATCGAAAATCGATGTTTTTCCTACAACTTGCAATTTGAGTAATTTTCAAAGTTTCTCAAAAAATGTCCGGTCATACAAAAGTTTTAGTATACTAAAACTAAATTTTTTCATTTTCCAATCAGATAAAACTAGTTGCTAGGACCACTACGTCGATTGGCCATGCAGCAACGGCGGCACTTTGTTTCAACAATAATACCTCCATTCTTTATCAACATTTTTCAATTACAAAAAAAACTCAATCTGGGCAAGGCTATGTATTAACCGTGTATAAAATCCCGACCACCCCACCCCAATACTCACATCAGAAGAAAAAATTGAAAATCGGCCCCTATTTGGGCCCCAAGCTTACGCAAATCCGGTAAACTTCAAAATGCGCGCCATTCGACAATACCGACGTTACCAGCGTTGATTCCCATAGTCACGCGGTTCAATACTCGGCTCGCTTCGCGTGGCGCAAACGTCTCCCGTCTCTTGGGTACGCTCGCGCGAGTGAGATAGAATAATCGCTGATTGGTCTCCCAGCTTATGTCACTTTCTCGCAGCATTGCTCGGAATAATTTTTTCCTTCCGTGAAGGAACTCGGCACTTTATTGTTGCACCGTTATATCGCATCGAAGTAAAACATCGAGGACGCGACAAAAAAAAATTCTTTTTCTCGTCGTCGTGAAATCGCTAGTGAAAAATGGACGACGTATTGGAAGAAACTGTCTCGTCGGAAGACTTGAAGGTACGTGACAAAATGCACACGTTTGCATGCCGGTCTGTTGTATCGCGAGGAAAATCAGCACGAACTCGTGAAATACACAATTTCGATAAGCTTCGCGAACAATAACAGACCAAGGTTATCGTTCTCAGACTGCGGTGAGTCATGCGCTCTCTCGTATGTCGTAGGATATTTCGAGGAAAATCTGCACGTTCGCCTACGTCATGCATCGCGATATTTTTTTTCCCCATCCGTGGGCACGTATACTTTCGCAATAATTTCCATTCGGTGTGCGACAAATTGTTGCAATTAATCGTTTTTCGCCTTCGATTTTACAATTTCGGATGACTGAATCTTAAAAAAATAAAAATTCACGACTGTTTCGTTTTCGAAATGCAATTATCTTCATTTCTCCAAATTCAAAATGGATATTTTCTTTTTGCGACGGAACGTTCATTTTTTTGTCATGTTGAAGTTTGCGTCGTTGGAAGGCAACAGAAGTCATTTTTTCCATCATCAACGCGTTATTTAAATTTCTTGGCAGTTTTAGGCTACAACCGTTGTTTTTTGCGTTGGATTTTCCTAAGTTTCGCAACTTAAATCCGCGAGGAAATATTTTTGGCAATAACAAGAAAAAAAAAGTATGTTGCGTTCCAACAAAACTTGAAGACAATATTTTTTGTCGAAATACTACTGATGGCAAAAAACACTTTATTTTCTTGAAGGGAGGCTTGAAGAACGATTAATAATCGTATTTTGTGCTGTTGCAATATCTTCAATATGCTATATAATTGTCATGCTGTTTATCGCTTATACATACATTAAGTTATTGCATACGAAGCCAGAGCTTCCTTCGAACACATCTGTCGCAGTCGATAACGACCCCTAGTGATCATTTCCTACACTTTCAGCAGCTTGTAATACACGACAGCGCTCTTTTGGGCAGCTGTCCATAGAGAAATTATCACTTTGTTAGCAGCTGAAGCACTCTGCACATTACACTGGTTGCAGTATGCTAGGCATATACTTCTTATAACAAACAATGAGTTGGCGCAGCACATTCCTCTGCCAGGAAATTATGAAGCATGACTTTCCACAAATGTGATTATATGGAACAAAAGTTGCCATCGAGAACACAATTAAAATAGATTATGTCAATGTGTTGCACACATTTTCGTTTGTTTCTTCCTGATCGAAGGCCGAAAAGGCTTTCCAACATTTTATTTGAGAAAATAATGTAACAAATGCCATTTATTTCTAGTGTCTGATTTTATATGCAACCACCTAATATATACGTATACATGTGCATACACGTATATATACATATACATATACATATATATATATATATATATATACATATATATATATATATATATATATATATATATATATATATGCCCGAGCAAAAATTATTGTATATACTTAGATACAATTATATAAAAATGATATACAATCATATATATTTATATATAGGCTTATATATAATTGTATATAACTCTATACTTTCGTATATATAATCCGATATAAATGTACTTCCATCAAAATTGATTTGATAAAATTATACATAGTTCTGTATATAATATTGTATATGACTGTATATAAGTACTTTTATTTTCTTTTGAAATACATATAATTGTATATATCTTTATATGGCTTCATATATGATTAGATATAGAAAAAGCTTTCTTTGGTTTTATTTGCGTATGGAAGCATGTAAATCAAAAGATTGTTTATTGAAAGTTAACAAATTATGTATTGATGCAATGTATTTACCAAATTTGATTGCAATTATTGGGTTTCTTACAGAGATAATTTCCAATTCTGATCAGTTGATTGACATTAGTTTTTTCTTGATATTTTACTAACAAAATGTCATCGCTTTCTTCAACTGGTATATTGTGTGTCACAATAGCTTTTTTTTCTACATGACAAAACATATCAACGTATTTTACATTGAAACGTTGAATTATAAAATATAAACCCGAGTAAAAATGAATATATATAAACATATATAATTGTATATTAATTGATCGTATACAATTGTATATTTTTATATACAAATATATAAAATTCTATTGGGCCAATTTTCGTATACAATTGTATATGATCAGTGAATGTACAATTATAAATGTTTATACATATTCATTTTTACACGGGTATATGTATATATGTGTATATATATATATATGTCCATGCACTTGGCACTTGGACAATAAATATGCGTTCAACTAAGCATGCTATAAATTTAAAAAACTATGGCATTGAAGCTTGCCAAATAAATTATTTGGTTTTTTTCCTTGTTAGCGGCCACAATATTTCTTTGCAGATTTAAGTTGTTCAACTTAGCAAAATCTTAAAAGAAACGTTTGAGTGGTTGCTGATGAACTGCTAAAAACGTCAATGATAACGTGTTAATGATTACAAAAAATGAATTCTCCCTGCGTTCCAACAATGTGAACTTCAACATCATTAAAAAAACATCCAGTGCTACATTTATAATAAGTACAATATAATATATCCATATAATGATTTTGAAGTTTGCATTGTTGGAACGCAACAACAGTTCCGTAGTCCAATTTTTTTTAGCGAATTTAGGCCTCCAAAGTCGTTCAAACTTTTTTAAGGATCCTTATTAGAGATCTTCAGTCTAAATATGCATAAATGTTTTTTGGATCGTGATAAGAATGAGGCGATAAAAATTTTTTATGACTTTTTGTTGCATTCCAACGATGCGAACTTCAATATTGTAAACATATGGGGCATTCCACGCCATTTCACCTAGCTCGTGACCCCGACCATTTTTGGTTTTTCTGCTTTTTTTTTTTTTTTGTAAAATTGTACCCCATGAAAGGATTATACACACCAATTTTCAGATTTTTATCTCTTCTCTTTTAGCAGTTATGATTTTCCAAAAAAAATGTCGATTTCTGAAGTTTTGGAAATGTTTAAGGATATTCGGTACGGGCGATACAATGTTGCCATGCTAAACCATGTTAAAAACAAAAAATTTCAAAAAGTTCAGAATTTTATAAAATTTGGTGAACTTTAGTGCCAAATTTGACAACACAATTTTTTTCAGGCTTTTCTTCTGCACAGTTATCGAGTAAGTTAACACTAAAGTTCACGTGTATAAGCATAGCGTTTCCATATATATATAGGTATACATTGCAGGTATAAAAAATCTGCTTTAATGCTTAATTACTCGATAACTAAGTAGAAGAAAATTTTGAAAAAATTGTGTTTTCGCACTTAATGTTGAAGAACATTATCACCAAATTTGATCAATTTCTCAACATTTTGACTTTTGTACCGAAACTCCTTAAACGCTGATAGCTCTTTAACTAATTGAGATATCGACACATGTTGCTATATCACTTTTTTTCATTTTGAAGCATACTTTCGTTAAAAATATGACAAAATTATAATTTATCCATGTCAACGTTTTTTTTTTGCTTCTGAAGTGAAAACTATTTTTTAAAAAGATGAATGACTCTTTTAATTTTTTTGTTTAATTCTCTAAAATAAAGTGACCCATTCTACGATTTTTAAGACTAGTCTCATCGTGGGCCCATTTTTCCTTCTATTTTTTTTTCGACTTGATCATATTTTTTTCAAAAGACTTTTATCATTTTAATCTCCAATAATGCTATTAATGATTTTGGAATTTCCAATTCGGCTTCGTGAGGCCTGAAACGGTTTACTTTCAATTTGTGCTGAATTTAACGAATAAAAATGTTTTTTTTTTTATTTAGAATAATTTAGAATAATACGTCGCTCACCGACGATCGTTTGGTCTTTAGAAATTCGAATGCGCTTACAACGAGCAGTTGCAAAGTAGCCAGAGAGTATCCCACAAAGCTCAATTCGAGTACGCCTGGTGTCTTGTGAGGAGCAAATACACCGCGGACATACAAAAGGGTATCATTCTACTGGAGGATCTCTTCAACAATAACACCGAAAGCGAAAAGAGGGACTGCCTGTATTATTTGGCCATCGGCAACGCGAGAATAAAGGTCCTCGCGTGCTCCTATCTTGAGGTATTCCTTGCCCACATGCGACAACCTTAGGATCAAGTACTTCTTCGGTAGGATAAAGCCTACCGACGAATTACTTGGCTAGGCACTAACTTTGTACTATTGAGCTCAAGTATGGCACGAAGAAAAGCTTATTCAAACGTAAAGTGCTCGGAAGATACTCCCCTCTGTGCAAGGAATACCTCAACCTCTTATTGCCGCGCTCGCGACACGGATGATATTCATACTTTACTCTCTTTTCCAATCGATCGCAGGAATACACCAAAGCGCTCCACTACGTCAGAGCTTTCCTTCATGTCGAGCCGGCGAATCAGCAAGTTCAAAATTTGGAGATGTTGATAAAAAAGAAAATGGAAAAAGGTGAGTCGATGATTGGTTTTAACATTGATACCTCGTCTGATAAAAATTGTCCACGCGAAACTTGACAATTTTAACGTGGTGTTGAAGTTTGCATCGTTGCAATGCAATGAATATGAATTTTCTTCGAATCGTCACATTTTTACGGCCACATTTTCGTCGACGAGAATCACTCAAACGTTGGACAAGATTTTTATTGAAAATGGAAAAACTAAATTTGCAAAAAGCGATCATGGTTGAGAACATTGGCGTAGCCAGGAGGGTGCACGGCACCCCCCCCCCCTCCTCTGAAGAAATCGATCCAAAATAATAAAATTTAAATAATCAATTAGTTTTATTCGTTTCACCTAAGCAAGCACATAGAAATAATTTGACAAAACTTGAACTATTTTCTTCTTCGTAATTTCGTAACTTGTATAAAAAGTAGCCATTTCATGACGTCAATGAAATAGATATTCAGATTTCGCACTCAAGTTAACTACGGGCAAAAGAAATACATTGGATTCGCCGGCCGATTCACAACCAGAAGAATACTGAAAAATCAACATTTACTGCCAAGTAATAGATAATATAATTGTAAATCTAAAACGCCAATTTGAGAATCTACCGTCAACTCGTGCGGTTGTCGCAATTTTGAAATTTAAGGGGGAATATCAGTGTGAAAAAATCGATTTTTTTTACTTAAATAGATAGTTTTGGCCTTTAAGAATATGCCTACAAATTTTCAAAACAATATTCGGCTTAGAAGTATTCGAAATTGGCGCCAAGCGTCGAAGCTCTCAGAGCCTTGTATACGGGCCTTTCTATACTTTAAACACGTTTTTCTCGAAACCATGTTTTTTGACCTGGTTGACAGCATAACTCTGTCAAATTTTGTCCAATCGACTTCAATCAAAAAGGAGTTTTTTAAAAAATCGTTTACTTTTTTTTTATGAACAATTTACTGCAAAATTTTTATGTAAAATTCGATTTTTTTTAAAATTACATTACAACATTTTTTTTCGTAAACATTTCAAGATCCTTCGTCCAGGCCCTAGCTATTATCATAATAAATAAGTGGTATAACTTTTATATGGATCGGATTAATAGTTTTTTAGTCATCGTGTCCACCGCAAAGGTGTTTCTCAAAAAAGACGATTCTGAGATAATCGCGTTTAAGATTCAAGTATGTTTCTTTTACATTTAAAGTTAATTTATTCATACCAACATGGAGTCGTCACTTCCAGGGCCATACAGTAATCCTTCTGCATCCTCTGCAGCCTCTAAAACATTGATTTGATACTGCCTACGAGCCATTCTTCCTTCTCTCGTAGCTGCTTGCGCTTGCTGCTCGGCAAGCGTAACACGCGACTTGCGCGATCGTGCGGTTGAAATACCTATAACTGCGAATCTAACGCTCCGATCTTTATGAAATTTTGTGAGAATATTCTCGAGATATTGTACTTAAAGAATATCCAATCAAAACATTTTCCATTTTTCCGACCATCCCAAATATATATGAGGCCTAAATTGAGTTTGTATTTTTTTAAATACAAAGTAAACATCAAAGATTACTAACTCGATTGAAGAATGATGAAAAATCAGTTGATTTTTTTCAGGTATTGCAAGAGCTATTGATGTTAACATAAGCGTGTGATTAAACCTCCATATTTTACGGGTTACCTGATTATCGACAATTATGTAAATTTTATTGGGTTGGTAAGAAAGTCTTGCGACACACAACATGAGTAAAATATAAAAACATTTTATTTTAACAGTAAACAATTATTCAGTAATGTATGCTCCCTCTGTATCTACAACTCGTGCCCAACGCTCTGGTAGACTTTGCACGCCTGCACTCCAGAATTCTTTGGGTCGTGAATTGAAAAAGTCGATCAGTGTATTTTTGAGATCCGCGACATCATCAAATTTTTTATCCTGTAAATAATTTTTTAAAGCTCGAAACAGATGGTAGTCGGTAGGTGCTAGGTCTGGTGAATACGGTGGATACGGTAGAACTTCCCATCCCAGCTGCGAAATAGATTGTTGTGTCATCTTAGCTACGTGGGGTCGAGCATTGTCGCGGAGAAGCCGAACTTGGAGACGTTTACGCCTTTTTTGTTTGATAATTTCAGCCAGCTTTTGCAGTTGTGCAGAGTAAGTATTTTCATTTATCGTGGTGTTGGATGGGAGGAGTTCGTAATATAGCATGCCCTCAGAATCCCACCAACAACAGAGTAAAACTCTCTTCACTTGACGGGGCAGCTTAGGGGTCGGATCTGGTTTTTCTCCTTTCGGTAGCCATTGTCGCTTACGTGTGTAGTTAACATAAAGTACCCAGCTTTCATCTCCAGTGACTATTTCTTGAAGAAAATCCTTTCTGTGTGGACGTTGCAGGAGTGAAAGACAGATGGACATGCGTGTCGCTTTGTTTGATTCGCTGAGATCCTGTGGTATCCAAGAAGAAACAACTTTTCTGTATCCGAGATTTTGTAAATGTTGGAGAATCGTGGGATGGCTACAGCCGAGTTTGTAAGCTAATTCCCGTGACGACGTATTAGACTTTGCCTTTGTAAGTGCTCGTAGTTCTTCATCGTCAACAGTTGATTTCCTGCCGGACCTAGGTTTGTCTTCAAAAGATGTATCGCCGGAACGGAAACGCTGGTACCAACGGGATATCGTTGAATGATGAACTACGTTGGCCTTGAACACACTACACATATTAGCGGCTGCGGTTCTTGCAGAACGCCCTTGTAAAAATTCGTAATATGCAATCGATCGAAGTGCACTATTATCCATCTTCGCTCGTACTGTCTGCGCGGAACAACTGACTCGCTTATATACCCTACGGCATGGAAGGTTCTAGACTAGTCTTGAATATACTACTCTCGAATGTTGTAGAACTTCGTTAGAAGAAAACATATTTTAATCGAAAGGAAAGTGTCGCAAGACTTTCTTACCAACCCAATATTTAAAAAAAAAAGACCATTGCGCACGGAGCCGTTTTTGTCAAGCCCCTAAAATGCTGGCTACGCCAATGGATAGTTATAAAAATGAAGAAAAAAAAAGGTTCGTTGCATACCCATGATGCAAACTTCAACGTAACTTATTACCGATATCTTGTGTTGTGGCAATGTCCGCTATTGCAGCGGGAGTACCACGTTAATATCGCTAATCGTTGTATTTCGTTCGCAGAGGGTCTGGTAGGAATGGCCGTAGCGGGTGGAGTAATCGTCGGGCTGGCGGGTATTCTCGGACTGGGAATAGCGATGGCCAGTAAAAAATCTTAGCCTGAGACAAAGTGTCGATGAAACCGTGCCCGTCGCCGTATGTGAAAAATAATTGGAGAAATCACGAAAAATGCTTGTACCTGTACCAAATATCGTCGCTGCACGTCGAGGCCTCGCCTTCTTTTTTTTTAGAACGCGAGGGATAGAGAGAAAGAGAGAGAGAGCGTGAGCAAGAGGGGGGTGATGGTCCAGCGTATCGAGCAACGATCGTAATTATTAATCGTTAGGTGTACTTACGGTTGTTCTCCCTTATTCTCCAAAAAAAATCAGGAAAACACGATAAAAGACATCGCGCACGAGAAAGAAAAAAGTCCTTCCATAATCAACCGCCTGTCCCGATTTTATCGGCTAGCGGCTTGCAACCAAATGTGTTTTAAGCTTTGCGTTATTTTCTTTAGGAGACATTCCAAAATTATCCCCGTAGATTCGCTGCTTCGGCTTTCCCTCTTCTCTTTTCTACGAGTCCTCGAACTTTGTTTCCAAGTTGAATCGTTTTTTTCAGCTCCCCTCCCGTGTTTCTCACCCGAGCGTGCGCAACGCCCCTCTAGCTTGTATATCCTTTTGTGTATATAACTATTTATATATTCGATTAAAAGTTATTTATCGTGTGACGAGTTGCGTCGTGGGGAAAAAAAAACGTGATGACAGACGAAAGCTTCGGCCATATGAATAAATTGAATGGTCTTCGAGTACGTGTGATCTATCGTGTCTCCGTTATCATTAGTAGCATAGCTGCTTCTTCCTGTCTATCAGGTGGTTGCATATGAAACCACCCATTTTGGGCTTGAGGAAATGTAGTGATTCGGTAGGCAATCGATGAACTGGTTTATTCAAAGTATTGCCAATCGGAACAAACAACCTCGGCCCATCTTTCGACCAATAATCCGATTGCACGCAGGGAGAATTCGCATTCTTTCGAGGCAATCCAGTCATCTAGCCATCTCTTTACTCCTTCGTACGAGGTGAAATGCCGAGCCGTGAGCGCTGACTGCATCGACCGGAACAAATGGTATAAAGTCTATTACATACGCTTTTGCATATCATAGCGTAACGTAACGTAAGATGGTCAACCAATCACATAGCTCGATGCGTGTCTATACAGTGCCAGGCACAATGGCCATAGCATAGCGCAAGGTTAAAAAATCCGTATCGTCAAAATTGGTAATTTTCGGCATTATGACCAAACCTTTTGAGGGGGTCGGAATGGGGCGATATGTTAAAAATAGGCCCCCCGAACAACATGCCGAAGCGAAATCACGGCGGTCACTCCCCCCCCCCCCCCCCGGTAAAAAGTTATGTGGATTTGAAGTTTGTAAAAATGGACGATAAAAAATTTGCGATTTTTCGTTGGATCCATGCGTAGATCGTCGTAAACAAAGTTGAGCATGATTTTGTCGGTCGTCGTAGTATTTGTTTACATCGTGCGAATAAGTCTATGAATAGAATGAGAACATAGGAACGATGCTCAAATTTTCTTTGTCAATGATCAGTATAGTTTCGGCTTTCGTAGTAATATCCGATTATAGATATTTGCGAAAAATCGATAACCGGAATAACTTGATACAATTTCTTATTGACGAAAAAGTAATTAGAAAGAACGTTGTGTGTCGTGAGTGTGGTACTTATATTGATATTAATGACACCCTTCGGCTGCAGTGTCCGAGTTCATACTATAAAACTGTAAAAAAAAAAAAAAGCGAAAGAGAGTACGGTGCACGTTTTCCGTTTGCGCTTCCACCGGTACGTGGTTTAGCAATATAAATCCTGTAAGATCCTGAATCTCACGTACATACTCAAAACATTGAATGAGTGTGGAGAGATTTAGAAGGTGCTGTTCCGAAATACGGTCGGAGAAATGCACATTGGCCACAATACATCAGTGAATTTTTATTCAAACGGCGATACGAGTTTCGTGAGCGAATACCAACCTTTTTTGCCACAATGAGGCTTATGTATAAATTCACAGAGGTGGATTTCATCAACGAATTAAAATCTGATACAGCCTAAGTAGAGGTAACAAGTTAAAATCATATAAAATTGTCGCTACGATGCATGAAAAGTTTTTTGTTTATAAAATGGGGGGGGGGGGGGGTTACCGCCGCAATTTCTCTTAAAATAGTGCTATAGGGTTCCTCGCCCACCATATTCCTAACCCCGCAAACCCCTCGAAAGGTGGGGTCCACGGTTTTACATACAGGTCCGGAAACGAAGCCAGATTTCAATGGAGTCGCGAGGTACCGTTACGAGCTTCACTTTTCATTCCGCTCGCCACCACCGCTGTCGCTACTATCGGCGAGTACCTCCCACTCACGGTCTTCTGTGATCTCTCCCTTCGCCCCTTGCCTTGTCTTAGGCCGTGCCCCGTGCCATTTATTACTCCATTTTTTATGACAACGTTCTCGATAACCTCTGTTTGCGTCAACGAGCATTTTTAGTTTGAAAAATATTCATAAAACTGGCAAAGGTGGACCGTTGTTTCAGGGCTTTCTAAACTGACGAACCAATAAAGGTATTTGTATATTCAACATTCCATGTGTTGCGTATTTTTTTACTTTCGTCATCGAAAGAAACTCGGAATAAAATTCAAATAAAAATCCATTTCACTCGAAAAAGGTACGTATTTTTATTTATTTTTAAAAATTTTATATTGGTCTTCTTCCAGCCATACAGGATCTTCCCCTTTTTACAAGCCCCACTTCCATTCTCTTCCACAGTCCCCCGTCCTTATTCCACAATTCCACATCTTCGCCCCCCACGACAAAGGTACTGTGCATTTCGGATCATCGAGAAGAGTGAGAGAGACGGACGGAAGCTGTTCTGTCCTTGTCGCAAACACGTACACGCCGATAGCAATGCCACGTAGTGGCGAAAATTGGAAACAAACGTGGGTTCGTTAACGGTGCCTACCCCCACCACAGTCGTTTCCAGACCTGTATGTAAGACCGTGGTGGGGTCATAATACCGAAAATTACCGTCCAAAAGCGTGTGTGATCGATTCAATGGGCGTGGTTGCTAGGCAAATGTTCTATACTATGCGCTTCTGTGCCGTGAACACGGTCTTGCATACAGGTCTGGAGACTCCAGTGGAAGGGGTAGGTAGCTTATTGGAGAAAGTTGGTAGTTCCCGAGTCGCCACTAGTTCGTTGCGATCGGAATACCCACTGCGGCGCGGCCGGGAGGTCAGACAGAGACAGCTCTAGTTGGCCATGCTTTTATCCCACCTTCCTTTTGTCCCACCTTCCCACCTTATCCCACCCACCTTTTGTCCCACCTTCATGTTTGTTACACGGATATTTACTATGAGTTCGAAACACTGTAAAAAGGGCCAGGAAAAGGCGTTTGTCCTGTCAGTTTCGATTAATACAACAACAAAAAAATGATCCTAATCGTAATCAAACAGACTTTCTAAAGCCAAACAAGCGTGATAAGCATATACATTCGATTTTAAAGCTGTCACATTGCATGTCAACTTTGACGGAGTGGTTCCGTACTCACCTCATACTCGCTATTCTTGTAGGTTCAAAGTCTCCATTTTTTTCTTCCATCCCTCATTTCCGTATTTTTTATGCAATTTAATAAAAATACAAATGCCGAAAATTCTCTGATATTTTTTTATCCCTGTACGTGCATTTGTTTTCATATCGAGGTAAGCAGAATGAATCCTTTCAAATTTGTTTATGTTGCCCCTTCATGTGCCGCACGGCGCACCACATTATCATTTCGAAAGAATATGCTTTCAATTCATCGAAAACGTACTGAGTCCAAAACGCAGAAAAAAACAACAGTTATCAGCGACTCAGCGACGCACGTTTTCAACCGCTCGTTCCGTTGCTCGCTGTATTGAGGTTATATATGTCCGAGTTTCGGAACCGCAGCGACTACTAGTGGCGGCGCTGGGATCGAAATTTGCCACGCCAATTGATGCATCTGATTGCGGCTGCCAGCATTAGAGTTTCCAGTCCTGTATGTAAGACTGTGGTCTTGAGTCTCGGCATAATGTTCCTTATGCTGTAGTTCCTTAGGCAGTAGG
This sequence comes from Ophion obscuratus, assembly GCA_964007375.1. Lineage (NCBI taxonomy): Eukaryota > Metazoa > Arthropoda > Insecta > Hymenoptera > Ichneumonidae > Ophion > Ophion obscuratus. The sequence goes on along the minus strand of OZ023312.1, from coordinate 13,432,795 downwards.
ATTTTTACCGACCGGACGTGTGACACATGCCCTTAATTGTAGGAAGCGATGTCTGGGGAATATGGCGGGTGGGTTAGGGTTTCCCAGCCCCCTGACACTGGCCTACTATTCCTATACGATAAACGAAAACGCGTTTTGTCCCGGTTTTTTAGTTCTTGAAATCACCACTGCCCAGCGTTGGCTGTTTTGTGACAGCCTTCGGCTCTAAATATTCCGATCAGCTGAACGATTCGATACTTTCGTGGCTTTCGCCTGTTATCGTTACGGCGACGTTATTTATTGTGTTCAAATCGAAAATCATTAGAACGGAAAATCATTCCAAATATATCAATAGATTTTTATTTATGTAAGATATTCGAAACACCGGCGCAACATACATATATATGCATGTCCGTCACACGACTACTAGCGCCACGGTGCGGCAAGGACATTTTGTGAACAGCATTTATCTACCAGTGTCAGGGGGCTGGGATTTCCTAGTTCACTCTGTGTAAGTACTTTTTAACCGGCTGAGCAACATCCGGCATTGCGTTGCAAAATTAAAGTAGTACATGCGAGACAATTTCATTCAAAAGCAAAACATATGTTTTTAAATGAGCAATCGATTTGCAAAAAGTGATGAATTTACCTACTGTCAAATTACTTACGGAAAATATCTTGGCATTTAACCCTTTCAATACGGCAAAAAAATCAGTTTAGTGCGCCACATTACCGGGAACAGTTATTTCTCCTCCAAGTGATTATTACGATGAAATAACTTTTCTGTCTGAAACTTGCTCAATAAGGGTGCGAATTCCTCACCACTGAAATGATGCGTCTATGTTTTTCAGTAACTGGGACATATATCGTCCCAGCCGTAATTTCAAACATTTTCCGACCTGGGACAGCATATGTCCCGTCAGGTGTGAAAGGGTTAAAAGTTGAAAAATTACATAGTCAAATAATTGAGAATAAGTTTCAGAACGGTCTTCTTGTCTGTGATAAGAAACATTCAGCAGGACTATCCTTGGGCATATACCAACAATTGGAAAGTTTGTGTATACGCATGCTCGCATACCAACATCTGAACACACTGTTCGTAAGGTAACGGTACCAATGCTTGGACGGTCAAGGGCGTCCCCAGATTATACAATTTATTAGTCATTTGAGGACCGTTTTTTTAGAAAATAACCGGAACTGACGTCAAGCTCATAAGTTCTAGTTTTCAAAACACATGTATTGACTGTTGGCAAGTTGAATACGTTAATTTTTATGCATTTCAATGTTGAATAATAGCGAATGGACCGATTTTCGGAAAGCAGCGTTATGTCCCTGTGTTCGGATACTATCATGTCCCAATTTTCAGACACGTCCCTATACCAGACCATCAGTTTTCTACCTAATTTCCTAACTAGTTTCCGAACTTGTTTTCGAACATCCAGAAATTAATTCTTATAGTTACATTGTTTAAATTGAACAGGTACTGAAGATCTCTTCCATTCATCTGTATACGGACAACAAGTAATACGGAATATATTTGGCCAACAAAATGGACTTTGAATAAATCTAGATGGGTATACATTGAGCATACAATAGTAATTGTAATTCATGCTTCAATTGTAATTGCAATTCATACTTTAATTGTAATTGTAATTCATGCTTCAATAATTCATTTTTATTGTAAAACATTTCTAATTGTAATTGATGCTTCATCGGTGCGACCTGGACCTTACGAGGAGTCAAAAATAAAGCAATATTTGCAGTAGCCAACTGGATGCCGTATAACCTGGCGAAAAGCCGGCACAATAACTTTAAACTTTGGATCACGATTTTACGTTATGTTAAATAATGTATCCATTATATAATCTAAATGTGGGACACATGTACACCAATTGATTTTATCTTCTTTTCAACAAAATCGCGAACTAAGTAAGTAATAAGTACTTAAATAAGTAATTTATCGCGAGGAACGCAGCCAAACGAAACAGACAACGCTTAGTGTCCGGTGTTTCGGTCTCTGCGGCTACGTGTCCTCGTACCAGTAATCGGACATGAGATTCGGCCGTGGTACATGTGTGTGATGGATGGCTCAATTACGGTAGTACGTGCACGAACCTCCTCATTAAAAAAATTGATTTTTTCTAGAATATTGGTACTTACATTGAAGTATCTAGTCGCAGACGATATGACGGTTCTTCATCTTCAAGAGCTTGTACTTTAAGAGCCTGTTCTTCGTCTTCAAAAGCCTGTACTTTATCTATTGTAAATGATGCCACACCTGTAGAAACTGAGGGCACTAACCGGTCACGCTACCTGTTCTCACTAAAGTGACTATAACTCCATCAATTTTCGGACTTATGAATAAAAATTTTGCCAACATATTTTTCAATACATGTACTTTCAAGAATCATAAAAAAAAATTCCTTCAATTTTTGCTTGCGAGATGTGGGAAAGCTACTGTGCAAGTTTTTGCACAGTGATTTTCCCCCTTAACTGACGTTGCGTATAGAAAGCTCTGAGCTGTCCACGGTAAAATTGCACTAGAGGTTTAAATGAAAAACTTGAACATGCAGAAATTTGTCTATTTCTGGCAGTTTTAAAATCGTGACGTAACGCAAACCTTGACACCCCCCCCCCCCCCAACGTGAGTAGACTGTAACGCACGGCGGACCCCCCCCCCCAATTGCGTTACGTAATTTACGTACGGCCCCTAAAGCAGTACCACCGTCTAGAAATTTCGAAAATTCGATTTGTTTTGCATTTTCTTATAGTTTAGAGTTCTGAGAATGTGTCTCGAAAATACTAATTTGAAATTCGTAGAACTCCGATAGTTACAAAGGTACCCTTACAAATAGTCAGTATACATTTGCACTGTGGCAAAAACACCATAGATATTGCTAATTATTTAGCTGTCGTCGTTTTTAATGATGGATTGAAGCAAATCCCAAAAATGATGGATGTATAGGAAATCAAAATTGGCCCTAACGCAAAACAATACGCAGAGTGTAGAGACACCGAGCGTATACAACGGCCCAACACATCGGTAGACGCCGTCTGTTGGGCCGTCTATCTAAAGAGGCGCGGACCGCCAGAAGAGAAGTCAGTGCGACTCAATATTATTTTGTTGAAGCCGAGGAAGGTGTTCTGTATGGTTCCGATATAGCTGATTAAGGGTGAGTTACTCAAATCAGTTGTTATCCACCGTAAGTTCAGTCGTATCAGTGCTAAATGTTCGGCAAACTTTAAACGCGTTTTTCTCGAAACAACATTTTTTAAACCGGGCGCACGTTTTTCTCAAAAATAATTGGGCCGAATGACTTCGGGTTTTGCACATATTTCGAGGGAACCTTCACCTATCGTCTGAAGTAGAATGATACCGATAGCTTGAATATTTTAGCCCCGATCTCATATTTTAGTTGACAATTTTCCGGGAAAATAAGACCTTAATTTTCAACTAGCTGCGATTCCGATAAAAATGTCGTACTTACTTAGTTCTAGTTCGGGCGAGAACTACATTAATATAGATTTAAAAAAATGGTTTTTTCTGTTTTAGTCGACTAGGATCGCCGCAACTCTTGCGCCCGATTAGACGAGCGATTCACGCCACGACCTGCATAAGAGCGCACACCTGTATAGATTTCAATAAAGTATTTCATCAAAAATTGCGTTACGAGTTTCTCTTAAGGGGCTATATCAGTGTGACACTTTCAAAAAATCGTTTTTTTTGCCTTTTTCGACATTTTATACTTTCAAGAATATCCTGTAAAGATTTCGAGGCCGTATCTCTAATCATTTTATCTTTCAAAAATCGATAGTTAAATCTTTAAACGGGTCTTTCTCGAAATTAAATTTTTCAAATTTGCTGACATTGCAACTCAAAGAGAAATTAACCGATCGACTTGAAATTTGAACTGAGTACTCTTTAATATATTTGCAATAACGTTGGATATTTTTGATTGCATGCAAATTGACTATTTGGCATTGAAAAAACGACCATTCTATATGCAAGAAAACAGTTTTTTTTCATAACTATGCAATTTTGTTAAATTTTGATATTTTTCGAAAATCCTATGTCATTGTACCGGAAATACCTTCCAGTTTAAAGACAATTTTTCGTTTTCCGGTTTCCGCTACCCAATCGGCCGGAATTGTGTCAGCAGTGAAGGAACTTTTTTTTGCGTCTCCGAAGGCAGCGCATAAGTCGCTTGCATCTCAATATTTTTCTATGAAAAAATTATGTAATATAGGTCAAATATAGCCAAATATATTCTTAATTTTCCGAACCATTGAATTGAGTACTTTCGTTCAAAAACATTCCCGAAAAATCACCCAAATTTTCCGCGTTTACACTGGAATAGCCCCTTAATATGCGTCAAAAAACCCCGACACTGTAGGTTTGTTAGTTTTCGCAAAATTAATTCCTAAAAATGACTTTAAAGACAAGCTTCTAGACGGTAATACCGCCTTAAATTACAAAACTTAATGTCACATAACATTTTTGCCTGTACTAACTCAACATGATAAGGCGATTCTTGTCGCAAACAATGTATATCCCTCCGCTTGCGCGAAATGTAAACCGTCTAAAAGGTAACTTGGCCATCGGATTCTTACCGACCGAACCTGCGAGCAATGCCCTTAATCTTTCTCTTCCGAGCTCTAGGTTAATTTTTTTTCAAGTATGTTTACCGACAGTCACTCATTCGTTACGTACCACGGTCGATACGTTCTCCGTGCTTCGAGCGGTTTCGTCCATAAGCTCCGGAAAATACAGATGTCGTAACGTGGACCTTTACGAATCCGCGCTTACACTACTGGGTATGAGAAAAATTCGTGCCCAAACTTGAGCTCCCTAACGCAAGCCTCAGTTATAGCGCGAGATATTTTTTTTCCTAATTCGAGGTGCACGGGAAATTTTCGATTTACGTTCACTCTTGCATAACTCAACGACTGATTAATTTGTCTTGAATCCTGTTGAAAATTCCTGAAGCAGACCTTTACAAAGTCGAATTCCTTTTTGAGAATCTCGATTTTTTTGTCTACTAGATTATTGATTTGACATTTGTAAAAAAGGGTATGTTATTAAGCGTACAGTAAACTTATTTCGTGTAAATTTTTATTTAAAAAATTAAACATTAACAACGTTATTGAGGTATAAAGAGCCTTTGTTAGAAAAATGTCGTCCAACGGCCTAATCGATAACTTGACAATGGTTGGTCCAAAAAATAAAACAGTTTCATAATCTATATAAAAGTAGTTTTCGTAATACGTAGCCGTATTTCGAAAAAAAATCACAAAATGGCGGGTGGTCAAAAGAAAGTGTAATTTTGGTGAAATTTTTACTTATATTCGGCGGCTTAAAAAACAATAAATAAAAAAAAAACGACTCCGTACAACGATAGCTTCGGCACTTACGGAAATTATAGTCGTTTCAAATTGAAAATTGGAAAATTAAAGCTGGAGTTATGATTTCGGCTAGGTCGAGAAAAGTCGTTGTAAGGAAAACGCGATTGCAAGTTTTAGTGTACGTAAATCGTTGCGCTACCTCCTCTCACTAAATCGTCTGTGACTGGGTCAATTTTCAATATTGTAACTCGGATTTTTTTTCACATTTTCTTCAATATCGATACTCTGAGGAGATGCAAAAAAAATCGATTTATTCCCCCGTCACAGTAGTGTTCGGCCTTACCCAGTTTTGAGTCCGGAAAAAGTCGAATATCGACAGTTTTTTAGTGGCACCCAGTTAATAGAATGAAAATTTCGGTTATGGCCTTTATTCAACATATCTTCAAGTATCTTTTAGAGATTAGAGATACATCTGGCACCGACTTTGAAAACGATGTTTCGAGATAATCGCGTTTGAATCGCTTCCAGTCAACGAATTTATTTTAACGGCGGGGTAAAGTTAATTCGGCGAAAAAAAGGCATGTTTTTAAGATTTTTTTTTGGCGTAACGAATAGTGTTCGTTTATTGAAAAATTAACATATAATAAAGTAACATTTGAACAACATTCTCCTAAATTTGCATTGCAAAATATTCAAAATTGAGCGAGTGAAAATTAAACCCCGGAGGCGCCTCGAAAAAAAGTTGGTTTGCGGTGTGCACCATAACTCGCAACAGAATCATTTGAAACAAAAAAATCAAAATGCATTTGTTAAAGAAGATGTTTCTCGAGGTAATGACGGGAGGATTTTTTTTTTTTCGATTTTTCGATTTTTCGTAGCACTTGGGAGCCGAAAACCCGATTTTCGCTAAAAAAATCGGCTAATTTGTTGTTGAAAAATTAGGAATTATTTAAAAAAACAAAAAAGCTCTTGACAATACCTGGTGAATTATGTGAAGAAGTACTGTGCAAAATTTCAAAGCGATTGGTCCAGTAGATTTTGAGTTATCGTGCACACGGACTTCAAATATGACAAGTCTCAGAAAAACGGTTTGAAAAACGCAGAAGAGAAGAGAACGGCATGGAGCAATAGACGCTCAAATACTCATAACTTCGTCAATTTTACTCCGATCGACTTGAAATTTTAACACAATATTTTTGATATATTATGCATTCATTTAAAACATGTTTTAAAAATGAAAAAAAAAATTTAATACTTTACCCCGCCCTTAAGAAATTCCCAAACATACCTCAATGTACATATTTTCCAATAAAAAATACCCGGATCCAATCGAAACATTAGTTTTTGAGATAAAAATTCCCGACTTTTACCTGTTTTTCTCGCCGTTTACTCAGGCAATTCCCCTTTAATCGAGCGAGAAAAAGTTACAGAAAAAAATTATACAAAGTAATGAAAACATATTTCTACAAATGGATTTACATATTTTTACAAATGGATGTAAAAAAATAGTTCGAAAATGCACGTTTAATATGACGATTATTTAAAAGCTAACAGTTGGTAACAGTCAATCGGCTCCGTGCACAAGCATAGGGCGCTCCCCTCGTACTTCACCCCCCGACCACTGAACCCCTCAACAACCTTAAGTTCGAACATAAAGACCGAATTTTTAATTTGGCCACCATTTCACTCGTGCCTACTAATATTGTTTGAAGAGGCAAAGGATGCATTTTTTCCGACGCGTCCCATCGCACAGAGTGCAGTGAATCTAAAACGAGCAAACGTTGATTCCTCCGTATGGGTACGAGACATCCGAATATTTGAAGGCAGCTTGGCTGGTGAGGGGAGCAAGGGCGGGGAGGGGGGGATGGAAGTTGAAGCAGACGGTAAATTTCTATCACCCACGGGACCACCATATAGTGTCGCATCGACTTATGGAATTGATTAGGTTTCCGGATGGGAACGCGTTACGCGTGAAGTTGGAGCGGGCGCGGTGTCGCGAGCCCGCGTCGATCCATTAGGGAAACGCGTAGCGGCCCAGTCACGTTATAGTCCCGCGTAATCAGAGTCTGTCATTTAGGCACGTCGAAGGCGTCAACGCGTTTCGGTGAGATTGAGAGAGGACCGGAGGAAGAGGGAGAGAGAGAGGGCGAATGTGGTGGTTCACGCACCTCGTCAAGCTTCCTCCTAAATTCTCTACCACTCACCGCTTCGACGTATAGCAGGAAATGTTCACGTCTTCAGGATATACTTGAACGAGCAGAGTTGACTGATCACCGTTACTAAATAATTTTTTTAAATTATTTTATTGGCTTACACCTAGTCGAAATTTTGAAATATATCTATCCCTGGTTTTCGAGGGATTATCAAAATATATTATAACATTTGAGAATTATTCTCTGAAAATTTCAAGTCGATTCTTTCAAAATTGAGGGAGTTATGGGCGTTAATTGGTGGGTTCCGCCAATTGACGAACTTTAAACGCGTTTTTTTTGTCAAAATTACTTTTTCAAAATCGGTAACCACGATATCCCAAAAATCGCTACACCGATCAACTTCAAATTTTACAGTTTTCTTTTACACATCAGAAAGCAGTGCTGAAACGAGAGATTTTTTTTCGATGCATCGTTCTTTTTTTATCAACGAAAATATTTTTTCAAAAATCAATATTTTAATTCAATTTTTTTTTCAAAAATCAATTTTTTTACTCAATTTTTTCAATTAAAAAAATCTATATTTTATTTAATCTTTCGTCCAAGCAATAGATAATTTTATGCAAAAACTGAATGTGTTTGATTTTTTGGTTTGGAAATTGGTTTGCACAAACCATTGTATCTATCAAATTCATTGATATTTTTGTATAAAAAAAAATGAAAAAGATATTTGATACCATACACAATAATGTAAATAAAAAAAAGACTACGTGCACATGTTATCCCAAAAAAAATCGCGAAAATTCCTCTTTTTAGCGGCCACGCGCTAAGTGTAACCTTTAAAGGGGTCTGCATAAACTTGAAATTCGAAAAATACGATCCTTTCATTGCAACATTCCACGGCCTAGAGTCTCGATTTTGGTTTGCAGCAGAGATTTTCTAAAAATTCCGAAAATTGACCGGGTTATGACGACTTTTATGAATCGTCGGATCGCCCGCTGCGCTACGGCGAACCACCCGCTGCGATGCACGCTTTTTGCTTTTTTCTCGAAACTATGTCTTATGAACTGCATAAGTCGTATCTCAAGACGCATTCGTCCGATTCACTTTAAATTCAGACAGCGTATAGTTTGTAAAATTTTCTATCGCACGACCGGATGATTTTTTCATATGTTTACCCGTTTCAAAAAAATTGTCAAGAACTCCTTTCTATAGAAATAAGTGTTCAACGAAACAAGAGATTCCGACGTATTTCGGTGGCGTATTCACAGTCCGGAAGATACCGTGGTAATTTGAAGTGAAACGGACAAACTTTTTTCATACCGGAAGCCAGTTATAAAAACGTTGCTCCGGGGAGAAATGCCTCTCAAGTTTGGCACCACAATATTTCGAGTTTGACAGTAAAAACTTAATAACTAAAATAGGAACTTTTCAATATTCGGCTTTGACACTTTTTTC